>CM034153.1:30931071-31531071 GCA_019776745.2 Taxus chinensis
GAGTGCTTCATTTGACGAAATCTCCATTGTTTTTGATAATTTGGCCATTGATTAAACATTCTATGAATGATTTTAAGAAATGAAAGAAGAAGCGCTCCCGATTCGACCAATCCGCACACCAAAAAGTATGACCTGGGGCGGGGGATTGAACAACAAATGTGGCTGGAATAAATTCACTCCTCTTCGGTAAAATAACGGGAGATTTTTTTTAGTACAAGAGGTTAAATTACAAAGAAATAATTAAATTTATTATGCCGATAGGCGTGAACTAAGTTAGAAAGCCCGAGGGGCTCTGACACGGACGACGACAGGGAGGGCCGAGATCGTTTAGTAGATGATGTATGAGCAATCACAAGCCACACACGTGGTGGCCATGGTAAATTTCGCATCGGTTGGCGCGTGGAAAAGTTTGGTTGGCGCGTCGTGGAAAATTTCACATTGGTTGGCACGTGGAAATGGGAAAATTCGGCCGAAAGTTAGAAACACGCCAAAGACAACTATTTTTTCCTTTTTTGGCAATTTTTCCCATTTTCGGAGTATTGGCTGAGATTTATGCAATGATACATTTGCACATGCGGAAGACTCCACCCCATCTGACAACTAACGAGGACACCATTTGAACAAGTCCTAGCCTATGCACTCAACATGAGGATAAATATAAAATATTTGTATAGCTTGGAAATCGTAAAATTTTATTATGCCGAAAGGAATTTGCACACACGGAATGCTCCATCACTTCGGAAAATTACCTAAGCATGGATGCTAGAGACTCATTTTAGTAAATCGAAATATCAAATTTATTTTATTAAATTCCATATTAAAAAAACTAGTAAAAAAGAAATTCTCAATCAATTGATAAAATCTTACTTTCATTACTACGTCAATCCTTAAAGGGTGGTCCTACATCACATGTTTTCCCTACAATTACTCAAGCTTACAACTAAAAACATGCTTGAACAAAAAGTGCTAGAGGAAGTACACAGTGCATTCTCTTCTTGCATAACATGCCTTTTCGACTTCAAATGCTTAACAACCTTGTGTTCAATTAGTCTTGTGTAAAGTTTCAGATTGCTTCCCCAATTTCGATTTCCCCACCTTCACACGTCCTTGCCCTCATACCCCTTCTTTGCCCATCTTCCTCTCACATTTCTCTTTCCCTCCACTTTTACTTCCTCGCATGATAGCTTTTGGCGTTTCCGTCGTACACTTCGCATACGAAATACAACCAATAAAGTTATTAATACAACATTGTGAAATATAGATTTGATACAAAAGAATGTGATCTTCACCTTGACGGGCATGTCTAGCAGGTGAGTCATAGGAATCAAGCATTCATTTTCAACCTACTTGATAACATATGGAAAATTTTGCATCGTTTGGCGCGTGGAAATGGGAAAATTTGGCCGAAAGTTAGAAACGCGCCAAAGACAGCTGTTTTTTCCTTTTTTGGCAATTTTTCCCATTTTCGGAGTATTGGCCGAGATTTATGCAATGAGACATTTGCACATGCAGAAGACTCCACCCCATCCGACAACTAACGGGACACCATTTGAACAAGTCCTAGCGTATGCACTCAACATGAGGATAAATCTAAAATATTTGTATAGCTTAGAAATCATAAAATTTTATCATGCCGAAAGGCATTTGCACACGCGGAATGCTCCGTCACTTCAGAAAATTACCTAAGCATGGATGCTAGAGATGATTTTAGTAAACCGATATATCAAATTTAGTTTATTAAATTCCATATTAAAAAAAGTAAAAAGTAAAAAAGAAATTCTCAATCAATTGATAAAATCTTACTTTCATTACTACGTCAATCCTTAAAGAGTGGTCCTACATCACATGTTTTCCCTACAATTACTCGAGCTTACAATTAAAAACATGCTTGAAAAGTGCTAGAGGAAGTACATAGTGCATTCTCGTCTAGCACAACATGCCTTTTTGACTTCAAATGCTTAACAACCTTGTGTTCAATTAGTCTTGTGTAAAGTTTCAGATTGCTTCCCCAATTTTGATTTCCCCACCTTCACACGTCCCCACCCTCATACCCCTTCTTCGCCCATCTTCCTCTCGCATTGCTCTTTCCCTCCACTTTGACTTCCTCACATGATAGCTTTCGGCGTTTCCGTCATACACTTCGCGTATAAAATATAGCCAATAAAGTTACTAATACAACAGTGTGAAATAAATATTTGATACAAAAGAATGCAATCTTCACCGTGGCGGGCATGTCTAGCGGGCGAGTCATAGGAATCAGGCATTCATTTTCGACCTACTTGATAACATATGCTCATAATTAATATTCATATAATAAACTACAATTTATTAAGAAATCAAGCAGATGCGTGGCTGAATCTTTGTACCTTTCAATGTTAGTAATTATTGTCAAAATGAACATATATACAGAACGAAATTGACGTGTTGAATTCCATGATATAAAAACATACTGTGAACCCCAACATGGTTGGTGTGAGGAGATTTGAAGATGGGGGACATATTGCTTCAGTAGTCCTTGCTATCATCTACCACTGCTGAGGCACAAACCATGGATCGATTCTCTGTAGACAGTGTGGGAGGCACAGGCACAAGCACCAAATCCATGAGCATGTTTGTCGTGAAACCATCATAATAGGTTTTGAAATCCGTGTTTTTAATTTCATGATCAGGGGAGTGGAGAACATGATAATGAGAATCATCACCATCGACAGTGTAATGCACAAGGGAGCTATCCTCCTCACTCTGGACCAACAGCCTTTCCAGGGGTTTTTCCCTTTCTATAATACCCTTTTTCTCATCAGTGTACGATGAATTAGTGTCATTTAACAGGACATGGATCTTGTGGGTTGCGATGATTTTATTTGTCTCATGTTTTATCATGTAGTCCAACACCATGTGATGATACACTTCATGCAGTTCTTTATCACCATCCAGTTGTTCTGCCAGAGCTCTTAACATACAGTTTCCATCTGCTTTTATGCCCATAATTCTTAAATCCTCCATCCCTTCCTCCTACCCCTCCTCCATCCCTTCCTTCTACCCTTCTCCTCCTTCCTCCTACCCTTCCTCCTCCTACCCTTCTCCTCCTTCCTCCGTCCCTCCTCCTCCCCTTCTCCTTCCCCTCCTCCGTCCTCTTCTCTTCCTCCTCCGCGTTCCCCACCTCCCCCCTTCCTCCGCCACCTCCTCGCGTTTGGGGTTAGAACACTGAATTCTCGATTAAAATTGTGCATATTGAAAGCTTGCAAAAATGACGGATGCCGGCGTATCTCTTGAGATCTCTCTTAGGAAGAAATCTTCCTGAAAGAAATTTCACACTAAAATTTTGTACAGATCCCCAGAAATTGACCCAAATCTCACCAATCAGCCACGGAGATTAATTTCTTGAAAGATATCGTTTACGAATGTTTGAAAATTTAAGAAGTCATGGTCACGATTACGAATAAAGTGGGACCCATGCTAATACAAAAACGTGGTTTTATGACAGATTTGTACTTGTTCAAAAGCAATAGATGTGTATAGTGGATTTTATAGCCTAGAAACAATTTCAAGACTCATTAGCAATGATCAAATTTGAAGGGCTACTCCAAATTTCATTGTGAAGGGTGTATATTTAAACAACCCTTCCATGATGAAAAGTTGAAGAAAAAGTTGTACTTTAATTGAAATGGGTATATTAAGTATACATTTCAATAAAAAATAAAAAATATGTTTAATAAAATATCTTTCTTCCAATTTTTACAGACTTCAATTTAACAAATTATATTTAATAAAAATGCTTATAAAAGTAATTTTTTACACAAAATAATGAGTGTTTTTTCATGATTTACAAGATGTGATGCCTCGCGTATTTGGAGATGTAAAATCATCATTTCCCACCATTCAAAATAGCTTTGGATTATCATTGGGATTATGTCCTTTATTTCATAAAATCAAACATTTAGGGTATTGTAATTAAATAGCTTAAACTTCAAAAATTAGATGGTTGAACTTTTTGAAGGTATAGTAACTCTTCTTAGATAACTCTATACCGTCCAATTGTAGGAATTTGCTACGAAATAGAAATAGAAATACTTGCACAAACATTGTTTTAGTGCCATGCAAAATCACACATAACATAACAATTTCATAACCCAATTTGACCAAACACAATAAAATATACAGTAGTTAGCATGCAACATATCTTGATAACTGGTAAAATTCCATCTTTGAACATTTCCATTCCAAACAAATAGTATAGAAAACCATTAGTAGTCTACCAATATGAGTTAAGGAGTCAACTTCATTTAAAGAGTTTACTGGTCATGGAGGACAAGCACAATTAGTGTGACTCTTCTAAATAGAAGATCTCGGATGGTAAGCACCACCATGAGTTGTCGGAGGGGTGCAATGTGGGAGGTGAGGCTAGGATGACATTGGCAACATAGGAAGCAACAACTGAAGTAGCAGACGCAAGCAAAAATCAAGCCTTGGTATGAGTGTGACCTTATGCTCGGACATCAAACTCTTCCACCATTATATTTTTTGGAGGCATGTTGCTTTTGTTCTTCACTCCGTGGTTGAGTTGTGCACAAAAGCTGTCAACACTAGATCATTATCATGCAGATTGCAAGGAACAACTTGCTGCCCCCTAAAAGTGGAAATGAAAAATGCCACCAAAGAGAAGGGTATCATCATTTTTTTGGTGACCCAAAGGATGAGAAATAGAAGGGTCCCTTGTGAATATTGTTATTTTAAAGTTTATTGGTTATTTTTATAGAAGGGAAAACTAAAATTAGATCGTGGTTGTAATGTCACAATCACATTAAAAACCATCCTAACTTTTTGCATTTCAAATGGTTTTATTTTTGTATTTTATTATTTCTTGAATAGGTTAGTTAAAATTTTATTTTTTCCTTTATACAAATTGTATAGATCATTCCCATAACATATACACAAAACAATAGCTCTTACACAAATGATGTAAAAATGGCACAAAATGTTTTGTACAACCTTGCACAACAAAATTACACGTCATGCTTGACCAAACACTAGTCTTAACAAACCTAAAATTAGATATAATAGTGATAGATCTTCTCAGATCCAACATTTCCGTGAGCTGCAACAACTTACAACACTCTTCATAACCTGAAATCTCACCCAAACATTTGGTTGCATAATATTTTCGAAGAACAAAATTTTGTTCTCTTTTCCTTGTTATGCCTACACTATGCATTGTGCACGTGTGGAAAGTGGTGTCATGTGAACACGTTATAAATTGTATTTAAATTCCATGCTTAGTTGGATGGCTCAACACATGAAATTGCAATCATTTTGCGTAACATAACAAATTTGGCTTCTAACTCACTAATGTTTCATGCTGAAATTACACATAATACAGATGTGTAGTTGCAGCCCACAGAGTTTTCAAGTAGCAACTAGTATTCTAAGACTTGATTTTTGAAACATTATTATGCCCTACACCACCAATCAATATTTTTTGACATAAGCTTTTCTATTGTCACAACACTCCTAGTGTGATTGGGATCAATTTTTGAAGCAATTTAATTGGATTTCCTTTGTCTTTCAACAACTGTTCTATTATGAATGTCATTAGTCGTAAGAATCTCGAAAATAAGCTTTGGACATTCTCGTTCATTACGAATCACTATAGGTATAATTACACGTTTGCCATTGCTACAAATTTTTCCTAACTTGTGTGATTCAAGGTTTACATTTTATGCAATTTGGTTCCTTACCCTTTATCTAGGAATATATTTATTTTGCAATTGCTACACACCATTATACACACACACACACACACAAAATTTTTAGTTTACATAAAAATAGATACCCATCTTTAAAGTCGCAATCAATGATACCTTATGTAGTATAGACCACAATTTTAGTGTTGGAAACATGATGTATATATTCCATGTTTTACACTTGTTGAGTTTGTACATGTGTAATGGGCTACTACCTTTCTAAGAGAATGGGGCATCAACCTCGTCCCTCTTGGAACATGTAATGTTCGTGGAGACGCACATATTGTGGCCCACTCATCATAAACACATCTCCATATTAAAAATTTATTATATAAACTTATAAACATAAGTTATGAACTTTATATATATTCCAAAATATTGCGTTGACCAACTAATATAATTAGTTCGGAAGAGTGATTAGGTACAACGATTCAGTTGTAACCAATCACCCACCTTTAAAAAGGTGCTTTTCCTTGAGTGGAAAAATATAGACCCAAGATCGAAAATAATTGACATTGAAATTATTTTGTAAGAAGAAGTGTTTTTTTGTTTATATTATTGGAATTTACATATTTGTATTTAATTTAATTTTTGTCATAATTATTGGAAATTATATAATCATGTACCTTGATTATTTTTGACATGGTATCAAAGATACTTGGTTTCTAATATTTGTGCATGTTCATCTATTGTTATTTGGAATTCTGCAATTCTTTATTGTAGTTTCTCTGTAAATTGGAAATATGCTACACTCTTAACCCTATGTCATATATCAAATATGGATGGTTGACTTGTGGCTAACATAATCTCTTATCATGTCATATCACATTCATTTATGCTTTTATATGCTTGATAGGTTGGCCTTGGTGCTTTGCATATATATATATATATATATATATATATTTTATAGCTAGTAGATAGGCATCATATTGAGCACTTGAGTCTTATTCTATGATTTGGATCGAGGTTGCCCCCTCGAAGTGGCTAAGTCATTCTACTTGCATATTGTGCTCATTTCTCTATGTTTTGGTGTTCTTTAGTGTTATATTGCTTTTGATATTTAGATCTATCTAAGTAATTTCATTACAAGTGGTATGAGCTTTGATCTAGGACAAAATTAGGTAATAACCCAAATTTTGAAGATTTGGCTATATCTTTAAAAAAGTGGCATTTGTTTTTTGCATATTTATAACTAAAGTGGTGAAATCAGTCAAGCAAGGTTCTCTCCAAATTTCAAGATTTTTTGACTCATTTTGCACAAGTTATATCTATTTTAGGGTTTTTCATAAATTTGTTCTATATGTTGCATTTTTTGGAATGTTTCTAAGTTTCTTATATTTTCAAAAAGCTTGCCAAAAATTAACTAGGGATTTTTCTTTGTGTTTCTTTCTATTTAGCCAATAACCATACGAAACCTCAAACCCTAAATTCCTACCCAAATCTATGTACCCCAAGACCCAAAACCTGCATCATGACAGGGAGATCATTTAGAGGCCAAGGGAAGGCTTCAAGCTACTCAAAGAATGAATTTAAATAAGAAATATATGGATTTTGAATCTTCAACTTCTGGGGTATCAGAGATGGTCAACCAACTTCAGGACAAGGTGAATAAAGATGATCTCACTCAAGAGCTTCATGCAATGAAGGGTGAAATGAAGGATGAGTTTGAATCAATGAAGGAGTTAATGTTCACTATGTCAAGAATAAAGATTGACATGAATTTCCATTCAATTCACGTGGGTTCCTTATGCAATGCACACTCATAATTAAATCACACTAACTAAGGGGGATCCTGTGCACAACCTGGTGGACTTGTTAGCTAGTGGCGGAACTTGATTCCAAAAGTAGAAATGCACAAGTTCAATGGGAATGATTTGGTCACTTGGATCAATTAAATGGAGATTTTTTTATTTGCATCAAGTCCTAAGTGGATAAAAGGTTGTCCTGACATTCTTGGATTTGGAATCAAAACAATTCATTTGGTATAGATGGATGTGTGAGCAAAAGAAGAAAGAAAGGTCTTCTTATTACCTGGTCTATGTTCACTGATGTGCTCCAGACATACTACAATAATAATGTTGCAAAGAACTATTTTAGCCAGATTGCTAAATTACAACAGACATGGTCAGTCAAGGATTATATCTTGTAGTTCCAAAATCTATCTTTACGAGTGAATGACATCTCAGAGGATCATCTAAATGATCTCTTCTTGGATGGACTTAAGGATAACATCCAACTCGATGTTCACCTTCTTAATTCGGGTTCGATATCAAAATCCATGATAGTTACTCGGCGTGTGGAGGAAATAGATTTGGTAAAATGAAGAGGGCTCACTATTAACAAACAACACATTATTCTAGCACCATTATATCCCCAATTGACATGATTGACTCCTCGCAAAATTCAAGAGAAGCGAGAAAGAAGTCTATTTTACAGTTGTGATAACAAGTGGAGTAAGGGACATAAGTGCCATCAGAAGAAATCATTCTACATTGAGGGTCTAAATGAGGAAGAAGACGGGGAGGAACCAACTAGTGAAGAGGAAGAGGTTACTAAGATCGAATCTAAAGAATCCCAACCATCTCTATCCATGCAATTTCAGGAATTAGTACCCCATAAACCCTCAAAGTGGTTGAATTCATGAGGAAACAAAGGGTGACAATACTAATTGACTCTGAAAGTGCTCACAACTTCATCAATGATAAGTTGGCCTTTGCTTAAATTGCTTCATTTATCCAGCCCCAAAGATTCAATCCATGGTTGCAAATGGAGTAAAATTAGTTGTTTAGGAAAGTGCCATAAGATTAAGCTATCCATGGGAGATTACCTGTTAGAGGGCCACATGTATGCCATTTATATTGGGGGAGAAAACATTCTGCTAGGGGTCCAATGGCTTAGTACCTTGGGAATTGTTGAGATGAACTTCCGAGATTCTGAAGGTAGGACTTCTGAGCTATGCGGAATGAAGTTTAAAGCTCCACAATTGGTAAGTTCTCATCAAATGCATAAAATTCTTAAGAAGGGTGTAGGTGGGTTTGTGGTGCACCTATTTTCATCTGAAGCTCAACCATCTAAAGGTCTTATACCATCAAATCTACAAGTAGTTATTAATGAGCGCTCATTTGTTTTTGGGGATATGCCGAAAGGGTTACCTCCCAAAAGAGATCATGATCATGCTATTCATCTAGTACCAGGAAGCCAACCACCCCATATTAGACCTTATTGATACCTTTATCTATAGAAGAGTGAGATTGAAAAGATGGTACAAGAGATGTTGAAAGTAGGTATTAATCTCCATAGTCATAGTCTTTACTCTTCTCAAGCGGTGATGGTACAAAGGAAGGTTGAAGGTTGACACATGTGTTTAGATTGCATAGAGCTCAACAAATACCCAATGAAAGATAAGTTTCTTATTCCTGTCATTGAGGATTTGTAGGATGAGTTCATGGTGTCGCTTATTTTACAAAATTAGATCTTCGCTCGGAATATTTCGTGTTGAAGATATTCAAAAAGCAACATTTAGGACACATGAAGGCCACTGTGAATTTCCAATAATGCCTTTTGGCCTTACAAATGCACCCTTTACTTTGTATAGTTTGTTGAATTCAATTTTTCTGCCATTTCTATGAAAGTTTTTCCTGGTATTCTTTAATGATATATTAATCTAGAACAAGACCAATGGGGAACACTTACATCACGTCAACAAGGTTTTGGACACTCTTGAACAACACCTTTATGCCAATCCCTCCAAGTGTTATTTTGGTGTAAGGGAGGTAAAATACTTGGGTCATATTGTGCCTCATGATCAAGGTGTAAAAGTGAATTTGACTAAGATACAATCCATGGTGGATTTACATATTCCTAAAAACCCTAAAAACCCTTAGGGGTTTCTTATGGATTACGGGTTATTATCACATATTTATGAAGAATTATGTTATAATTGCATCACCACTCATAACGTTATTGAAGAAAGACTATTTTCATTGGAATGAGGAAAAAACCTAGGAATTTGAATCACTGAAGAAGGCCATGTGTACCACTCTAGTTCCGGCTACATAAGATTTCTCCAAAACCTTCATTGTTGAATGTGATGCTTCAGGGCGTGGCATAGATGTAGTACTTATAAGCAAGAGGGACACCCCATCGCATTTGAGATTTGTCAACTCAAAGGTAAGATGTGATATTTGGATCAATTTGTTATAACCTAATGACAATAAATCTATATAAAAACTTCACTGTCATTTATTCAACTCAATCATACGTTCAATATTTAAAACTATTGCATATTTCATTCAACATTAGGTACTAATATATAGGCTTATTGATCTCCACTATTATAGGACATAGGCTTAACAAACCCAAAAATATCCTACCAAACATTTCTATCTATGTGAGTTGTTATAACAACTCATAATAATAATATTATAATAATACATTATATTACCTCACATACAAATATTAATAGCCCAAGGAGAACTAACATAATATTCATAACATTCTCCATTTACTACGAACATTGGGAGAAACATATTCACACTTCTTCTACAATGTGTCATCTTTGTGTGCTCACGATCTTGGTACATAACTCGAAATGAAGGAAGAGAAGGAACTCATCAAATTCTCATCAATTATGAACTGTCAGGAACTTATCCGACCAAACCATTGTGGGTAGGGACCAACTGCTTATCAACCATTCACTGTAGGGAAAAAATATAACCTAGTCAGTGTGGGAACTCAAGAAAAAACCAAATGTAATCCTTCAACATTTTTACAAAGGTTAAACAAAAACCTAGGTATGAGCCCCAATTCATTCTCTTCAAGTATCATGGTGTTACTTTTATCCTTGTTCTTTTTATCTTTCCACTACATTTTCGCATCAGGTGATTACATAGGAAATTCTGCTCACTTTTTACATTTATCTGAATAGAAATGTACTTTTGTTCTTATTTTCAATTATACAACACTCAAAACTAGAAACACGCTGCAAACAAACAAAACAAATACTTTGATCATATCAACACAACACAATAGAGAAGTGAACTTTGAAAAACACACTAAAACACGCACACACCAAATATGTTATGTGGCTCTATTGTTTGTGATTGATAAGAGGACATTGCTTTTCCTCTTTCATCTGTTACCTCCAACCTCTGATTGGCGTGCTACTTACTTAGCTGAATGGAATTTGTAGTTCAACGAGTTCCACATTTTTTATCATTTCCCCCCATAATATGAATCATTTTTTATTTTTAGGAGGTTATTTTTAACCGATAATGCGTCCATGTATAATGTAGACAAACAAAAATAAAACTTTTGACGAATCTTTTGACAAATCGACAATAATGACAATATTTGACTTGACTCGCTAAAAAGTAAATAACGATTACTTTTAATACAGAATAATAATGACAACTTAGACACGACACTTTTTACAATACGACTCTTGACGATAATATTTTTGACACACAACTAATGACTCTATTGAAACAAAATTTATTTTTAAATAACAGTTTATGAAGACAAAATGGCAGTTTATGAAGACAAAATGACAAGTACATAGGATTGTGAAAAAATTCAAAGACATAAATGGAACCCTAGACTTTAAATAAGGCTCACAACTTACAATAAACACCTCTTTCCACTTAAAAACGACACAGCTTTAGATGTGTGCAATGCACCCCTCAGAAAATCAAACCTAAAACCAACAGTTGTCGAATACCATGTGCTATGAATCCTCCCATAGATAATGAACAATGAATCCTAATCCTGGTTGGCAATTTGACGAGTATTATGTGGGCGGTATGAACAATGAATCCTCCCATAGATAATGTCGTGTCTGTGTGAAAATCGAGCTTGCAAAGAGAGTTTTCTAAGATCATCTAATTATCACCATGGATATGTATGCACAGATCCTTCGTAAACACAACTCACCACTGCGCGCCAAAATTGCAAATAGCTCTGCAGCTTCATAATGGATGCATGTGATTGCAAGTTGATTCTTAGTATGAAGTTTACAGGTGCAAGATCTGAGTTCAATGTCAATCTTCCAATGCTGGTCTACAAAACAGAATGCTTACAAACTCCTAAATACACTCATAGACTAAACTACAAATTAATATTAAACATTGTAAAGGCATAATCACATTAAATGGAGCTCCCATAATGAGGCATGCAACCATAAATAGTGATTCTGCCCCCAAGAAGCTCTCATAAACTCATACTCATACCAAATCACATATTTAAATCAGTTCGAAATAAATTTAATAACAATAAATTTGTATGAAAAATTCAGCGTCATTTCTTCAATTCAATCATACATCCAATATTCAAATTTCTTACATATTTCATTCAACATTAGATACTAATATATAAGTTTATTGATCTCTACTATTACTACTAGCAATCGCACGTGAGGTGTGCGATGATAACGCCGAAAGAGAGGTTGGGGAATAAGTTGAAGGAAGTGGAGAAGAAGAATGCATTTGACGGAAAGGTTAAAAGAAATGAAGAAGGGGTATAACAAATCCATTAGTTATATTAGATTGGCTAGAAGTAGAGCACAACAAGAAACTTTGGACGTCTTTGTAAACAAACATAGATCTAATATGGAGTTTAATTTAGTTGTAGATAATACAGAACCGAGTGAAAAGCGGTTATCGATACAAAATACACGTGAAATCTACATGCATGATTGTTATAAAGAATGTTTGGCAGCAACACTGCATGGGTCCAGAGGATACCCCATAGACTATGTCGATGATAGAACCAGTAGCGTTGTTGACAAGACCTTTCTCAACCCACAAGTTTGCGGAAAGCATTACTTTCTGGTTGATGCAGAGAAGAACCTTGGGCTTCAACTGGTCATCTTCGGTATCGCCAGATGTAGAACATCTGGTTTTTTTGGCAATTGATTTGGCTATAGGAGAGTTAAGGGACTTCAACATAATAAGGTTGTGCAAGTGCACAATGTCATTATGAGCGAAAAGATGAGGGCCATTTTAAAAATCAATGCTTTCTTGTTCGGTAAGGGAGAAATTAGATCTTGACATAAGAGATTCCCAGTCCTGGATCAGAGGGAGGGCATTACGAATGTTAAGCAGCAAGTTCCAAAACGATGCCTGTGTTGGATCAGAGCCTTGTTATCGGAAGATTGTATGTAGGGAGACAAATATGTTGAATTCTCGCAAAAGGGTAGCTCCGTAAGACTTGCTGGCATAAAGCGGGATGTCCATAACCAGAGGAAGTTGACTGAGGTCTCCAACGAGGATCATAGATCTGCCTCCAAATGTTGAATTTTTGAAGTGTGGGAAAGCCTCCCTAAGACGGTAGTCGATTCTGGAAAGCAACTTTGGTCTGATGAAACTTATTTCATCAATTAAAATGTATTTGATGTGCTTGATGGAGTCTTGAAGAGATGATAAAGCTTGGCCCTCTAAGGGTTTGAGTTCTTTAATGGGAATCTAGAGGCATGCGTGTATTGTCGAAGTTGAAATGTTGAAAGCAGCAACTCCTATTGGGGCGAGAAAAAGGAGAGGTGAAAGGCTCTGGTTGGATGAAGAGGCAAATAAAGACTTTATAATGTTAATGAGGAATGATTTTCCAGTACCTGCAGTCCCTTGTATAATAAGTCTCAGCGGAGGAAGGTTGGATCTGTGCGTGAAGTGTTGAATAATTATGTTGAAAGTTTATTGTTGTTCTGGAGATAAACCTGAAGCTGGAGGGTCGAATCTCTCCACAAAGGAAGCTGAAATATGTTCTGCCTTATTATCTTCGATGAAAGTGGCACCAAGAGACTGTAGAGCAATATGAACACGATGTGTAGTGCCCACACTTTTTATAGCTCAGTAGCTTGTTGTTTCTTTGCTCATAGACATGTTTTGACAGTGATTGGTTATATCTTGGACATTATATTTAGATATTTGATCTTATTAGACATGTGTGGACATTTAGGCATATAGCGCCAATTTAAGCTTAATTTCTATATTGTCGCATTTTCTTGTTATGTCATGGAAACTAATGAATATGATGATGTGTTTGTAACCTAATTATATTGATGGATAGTTGTTGCATGGTGGGATTATATGTCACTTTATCATCTTGTCTAACGTTTGGAATATTGAATATAATTGTGCACGTTATCGCATCTTGATTTCAGTAGGATGTTAGGTTAGTTTAGAACGCATTGATATCTTACTATGTCATTGAATTATATTGTATCGGACAGGTGCGGTTAATGTGTGCAATGAGTGTGCAGGTGACAGGTTTACAGGAGAACGTGGGACTCAGGCCAGCTACACAATCTTGCACAAGCAGCCTACGGGTTGAGCCCTAGCCATGTTCTTTGTGTGAAGCCTTAGTATAGGAGATTATTAATTTTGGGCACTATGAGTGACCCCAATGTATGTAATGTATTTTGCTTTGAATTATTAATTTTGGTTAGGGTAGTTGGTTATGATGTAAACTTGTTTTGGGAGTTAATAACTCCTCTTTCATTTAAATTTTTGGTTATGTTTAATGTGTCACTTAATTACAAGGGTTTAGGGTCACATGTGAGACCCTTGGGTGGTCCCCCCACCCTCTACCCTTGTGCCAAAAATGCAAAACCCGAAATTAGGGTATTTTGGGCATTTTTGGGGACCCCTTTGTAGCTTGGGAGTCCCCCTATCACAAAAATGAGCCCTTGGACCCTACCTAATGGGTAGGGGGGCTTATTTTCAAGGCTAGAGGGATTTTTCCCTCCCTTTCTACCTCTTGAATAGTCACATCCATGTAAGGGATGTGGATTTGTGTGTTTATCAAAAGTTTCACTTATTTTGTCTTGCTTGCATTTAAGGGAATTTGGGAGAAGAGGGCAAAAAGTTAATTTTACCCTTTCTCTCTTTTGTTTTGGCATCTTTGACCTTGATGAGGGAGAGGGGTGACACATGTCACCCCCTCATTTGTGAGGATGCTTGTTTGCTCCTCTTCAAATTCTCATTCATGGGAAATGAAAGGGACTTTTTTTTCTTGGGAATTTCTTGCTTGGATGCTTGGGTGATTGGGAGCTTGGGGGATTTGCTTGAGTCAAGAGTGGAAGAAATTTGAAGTTGGAAAGCTTTTTGGAGAGCTTTCCTTGAGGTAGGCTCTTATGTCTTTTGTTGTGTTGCATTTACTTTTTGTTGCTAGATTTGTTGCTTAAAATTGTTATTTGTTGTATGTGGATTTTGGGTTGCTTGCTTGTTTTCTTTAACTCCCTCCATCATATGGCATGATGGAGTTTTGGAGTGTGGGGGAAGAGAGAGGGAATTTTCCCTCTCAATCCTCAAGGCTTGATGGACAAGCCTTGTAGGGTCTTATTATTTTTCCCCTCAAATGGTTGAGGTGGGGAAGTTGATTCATTTGGTTTGAATCTCCTTCCCCATTCTTGGTAAGGAAACCCCTTTGGGGTTTGAAAATCCTTCCAAGAAGGACTTGGAGAAAGGGAGGAGGAATAAGGAGGGTCTTGGATTGAATTAGGAGCAATAAGGAGGATATGGAGAAGTGTATTTTGTGCAAATAATTTTGATGTATAATTTTGGAGAACTTTCTCCTCTCTTCCCCATATTTGAGGATGAACATGGGTTCTCCTCCTTGTAAATTTGGAGTCTTGTTTTGTTATGAACTCTTTTTGTGTGCTTGTATCATTGTTGGTTACCCCTCCATCTTGTGCAAGTTGTGGTTGTTTTCCTCTTTCCCATGGGCTTGGGGGAGGCTAGCATGCACCCCAACCTTGGAAAAGGCATGTCATAATTCTTAAATGTTGGGTGGTTAAACAAGCCTTGTTCTCTTCAAGTGGGATCCTTGTTAACCTTCAAAAGTTGGAATTCATATGGATGATAGCTGGAGCCTTAAGTTTGAAGATTGTTGGAGTAGCTTTGGTGGCATGGTCTATATTGGCTCTCTCCTATTGTTGGAAAATGTTTTTTCCTTTCTTCAAGCATGTGTTCTTTGTAATAATATTGAAGTAAGCCTCTTTGTAAGCCTTCCTTTTTGGGGGTATGTATATCATTTCAAGCAAGTGATTGCTTCAAAATGTATGTCTTCTTTTTAGTGTGGCTTGAACGTTGTATGTAAGGGGATTAATCTTACTACTCTCCATGAGAGAAAATTGTCATTGTGTTGAAACTTTGTCTCCTTCATTTTTTTTTTAGAACTCTCTTTTGGTTGTAAATATTTATGAATCTTATTCCAAAGAAAGTGTGTATATGTATACAAGATTTATGTAAATCATTCATGCCTTATAGGATGTTGTATTCCTGCTGCAGTGGTTGTAAAATCTTTCCAAATGCTACTATTGAAAAAGTATTGTAAAAGAGTGACAAATAAAAGAGTTGATAGTTTGTTGGGTTTTTATTTTGAAGAAATCTTGTCCTTAGTTTCTTTTACTATAGCTTCTTGAGAAATAATATATTGAAGAAGTTTTAATGTTGTGTTCTTAGAAAGCAACCTTATTTGGTTTAGTAGATTTTCCTTTGAAGAATTCTCCTTTAGAAATAAGCCTTTCATTTTATTGGAAAATATGGGTTTACTTCCTTTCAATACAAATTATAGAGTAAATGCATATGACCAGTTTATCTTGGTATTGTTGGGTTTTATATTTAAAACTGCATATTTGCTTGTGCATTACCTTTAGATGGAATGTAATCTCATTTTAGTATATGGATTTATATCTTTTTTTTGTTAAAGGGATTAAAATAAATATATATATATATATACATATATATATATGTATTTATATATAATTATATATAAACATGTACATATATGTATTAAATATATTATATAGATATAATTATATATTGTATATAAATATAAACGTAAATATATATATATATATATATATATATATATATATATATATATATATATATATATATATATATATATGAAATGGGGAGTGGCGAACCCTCCCCAGCTTGCGGACTCCCTGTATATATTTACGTTTATATTTATATATATTTAAACAAATAAAATAAAATAAAATAAAAAACTGGTTGGTGGGGGGGTTCGAATCCTACCCCCCCCACCCCTGCACTATTCCCCGGGGGGCGCAAAACCCTGCCCCCCGGCCTGCCCCCGGCCTCCCGCGCCCCCTGTACACTCCCCACGGCACCCCTGTTCCGCGCCCCTAACGCCACCCCTGCCTGCCCGACCCGGCCCCCATGGTCGTCCACACAACGCCACCGCCCTCCCTGTCCCTGCTCGGCCTCCTCCCCACCACGCCAAGCTTTCCTCACCTGCACGCAGACCCTAATCCGCCCCAACACAAATAAAATAAATAACCAAATAAACAAATACATTCATATAAATATACATATATATATATACAATATATATATAATAATAAAAAACAAAACAAAATAAATAAGAGGAAGGTCTTGAGAGGTATGGCCATCATAAAAAGGGAAATACAAAAAAATTACCAGGCCCCATATCTCCTCTACCTCTACATCAAAAGAGAAGAAAACAAAATGAAAACCAAAGGAAAAGAAAAGAAGAGATAAAGATGGTTTAGGGCATTCTTAGGGCTCAATTTGATCTAGGGTTGGGAATTATTTGATCCTAGGGTTACCATTACACCCTATACCTTTTAAGTCATGAGGTTTTAATGGGAATTTCTTTTTTAAAAAAAGGATGATGAATTAATTAAATCGGTAGGGGATGTAGACTTATTAGTTATGGCCCTAATAAGCTCAAATATGATTAAATAATTAAAGTCGGGCTTAGACTAGAAAATTAATTTAATTAGATAAATTAAAAATAGAATAAAATCAGAAATTATCAAGAAAGAGTTTAAGAGATGTATTAGTATTAATTTAACACTTCAAAAAAAAATTACCCTGAAATTTTAGTCACGTTTGGTGTTCTTTTCATGTGTCCCAGGAGGGGCATTACAGTTGGTATCAGAGCTTGGGGTTCACACTCGCGGACCACTGGGTAACTAATTAAGATAATTAATGTCAAATTTAACAACACAAAATTAACTAAATGAATAAAAATAAACAGTTAAAATAAATCATCCACTACCATTAAATTTTAAATTAATAAATTTCTCGCTCACCTCGTGCGCAGGATGGCGCCCAAGCGAGGACGATCAGCTAGAGGTTTGGGGCGTAGTGCATCTACGCAAGGAGCCGCCGGCACCCGAATTTGGGCCTCGGATATTAGAGGCCTTGCGCCAGCTGATAGGCGTTGTGGAGCAGCGCCTACCACAGTCGCAGGAGACGAGAGTGGAGGCACCATTGGGAGACGAGGAGCCGATAGGCGAGGACGCGCATTCGGAGCCGCCAGAGCACGATACACCGAGGCGGGAGAGGTCACGTAGCCCTTCCGTTCATCACGAGAGGGTAGCCTCATTCCGTCGTAGCCGCTCACACAGTCTCGAGGGACCATTCGAGGATAGGCGACCCCCTTCGCCTGTTGGACTACATCGCCAGGATCGAGATACATGCAGTGTGATCAGGGATCTTCTTCGTTTGCAGCTACCCACCTACACCGGCTCTACAGATGGCTTTGGGGCTAAGTCATGGCTCCTTAGTTTGGATAGTTGCTTTGGCTTGCACTCTTACGAGAGCAATGTCAAGGCAAGGTTCGCTATACACCTCCTCCGAGACGCAGCAGGCGTTTGGTGGAGGAATGAGGAGCGGAAGCTCCATCTGACTCGAGAGACAGTGACTTGGGAGATGTTCGAGGAGTGTTTCAGGGCTCGTTATATGTCAGAGCATTTTGTGCAGAAGAGGATCGATGAGTTTCACGACTTACGACAGGGATCTGGCACAGTAGCGCAGTATGAGAGCAGGTTCCTGGATCTTCTACAGTATGTGGACTACCTGCAAGATGAGAAATTACAGGTTAACAGGTTCATTCGAGGGCTTAATGCAGATATAGCAGGAGCAGTTAGGATGCTATCTCCTCCCACACTTGAGAAGGCCGTTGAGAAGGCCTACTTAGCTGAGGAGAACAGGACCAAGGCACAGGAGCATCGTGATAGAAACAAGAGCAAGTTTCAGGAGAGGATACAGGCCTTCCAGAGTCAAAGGTCACGAGGTACTGCACCACCCCCTAGAGGAGGATTTTGGCCTCCGCCAGCAGCCACGAGGGCTCCACCGCACCCGCAGTGACAGACACAGCAACAGGGCCACCCGCAGCAGGGGGCTAGACAGACACAGGGATTTCAGAGAGGTGTTTCTAGAGGAGGTTTTGGTGGAGCCAGGGATAGGAGGTAGGGCACTCAGCAGGCACAACCAGACCCGCACTCAGCAGTCTGCTAGGGTTGGACCGGCAGGATCAGTACACCAGAGTACAGGAGGGACCCCATCTCAGAGGGGTACAGGAGGTTGTTTTATTTGTGGATCTCCAGATCACTATGTGCGCATGTGCCCGCACAAACCCAATACCATGGATGCTCAGAGAGCTGCTAGATCTGAGTAGACGGTGGGTGATGTAGGATGCGCTCATCGTGTATATGCAGCGGTTGACAACCGCCAGGCCGAGCATCAGGCCACAGTCATTGAGACGACAGGTACTATTAGGGGTATTTCTGTCTCAGTACTTTTTGATTCAGGTGCTTCAGATTCCTTTATATCACCTTCTATAGTGGACCAGTGTGGGCTAGTGGTGGCTAGGCAACCAGATAGTTGGTAGGTTGAGTTGGTCTCTGGGGCCAAACTCGCCGTGGACTCGTATGTGGAGAGTTGTGTACTTGATTTAGGAGTCTTCTCCACTACACTTGACCTCCGAGTTATCCCTCTAGGTTCCTATCAGGTAGTTTTGGGTATGGATTGGCTAAAGACTCATCGAGCTAAGGTGGATTGCAAAAATAAGGTCATTAAGTGTCAGGATGATCTTGGGAGTGCAGTTGTTATATCAGGGATGTAGAGACCTATCTCCTTACACATGATATCGGCTAAGCAACTCAAGCGGAGCATGCGTAAGGGTTGTCAGTTGTTTGCTATCACCATCAGTGATCGATCTGAGAGCATTCCAGAGCATTCACCCTTAGATGATCATGCAGTTTTGAGGGAGTATGTAGATGTTTTTCCAGGTGAGCTTCTAGGGTTACCACCCCGCAGAGAGGTGGATTTCACCATTGATTTAGTACCTAGATCAACACCAGTTTCTAGGGCACCTTATCGGATGACGACCCCAGAGCTTCATGAGCTCAAGATTCAGTTAGAGGAGTTGTTGGATAAGGGTCTCATTCGCCCTAGTGTATCTCCTTGGGGAGCGCCAGTCATATTTGTGAAGAAGAAGGACGGGTTCTCTCAGGACTTTGTGTAGACTTCAGGCAGCTCAACAAAGTCACAATAAAGAACCGTTATCCGCTCCCTAGGATTGATGACTTGTTTGATCAGATGCGGGGAGTGAGAGTGTTCTCCAAAATTGATCTCAAGTCAGGATATCATCAGTTGCGCATTTCAGATGTAGACATTCATAAGACAACATTTCACACACGTTATGGGCATTATGAGTTCACAGTGGTTCCATTTGGTTTGACTAATGCCCCAGCTGTCTTCATGAGCCTCATGAATGGAGTATTCAGGACATTTCTGGATCGCTTTGTCTTAGTGTTCCTTGATGACATATTGATTTATTCTCGTTCCGAGGAGGAACACGAGGAGCATTTGAGATAGGTACTTCAGGTTTTGAGAGAGCAGAAGTTGTATGGGAACTTGGAAAAATGCAGTTTCTTTCAGATAGAGATTTAGTACTTGGGTCATATCATTTCAGGCGAGGGTATCTCCATAGATCCATCTAAGATATAGGCTATCTTGGACTAGCTAACACCCACATCAGTTACTGAGGTGAGGAGTTTCATGGGTTTGGCAGGGTATTACCGCAGATTTGTACAGGACTTTTCTAGGATTGCTCACCCTATCACTTCTCTTCAAAGGAAAGGGAAGAAGTTCGATTGGTCAAAGAAATGTGAGCAAGCCTTTCAGTTGCTTAAGGAAAGGTTAACCACGGCGCCCATCTTAGCAGTTCCAGACCTGACAGAGGATTTTGTTGTTTGTACAGATGCATCACTAGAGGGTTTGGGAGCAGTTCTTATGCAGGAGCGTCAGGTTATTTCTTTTGAGTCTCATAAGCTCAAGGACTACGAGTTTAATTATCCTACCCATGACTTGGAGCTTGCGGCAGTTGTTCATGCTCTAGTACATTGGTAACATTTCCTTTTGGGTAGGCCTTTCATTTTGAGGACAGACCATCGTAGCTTGCAGCATATCTTCTCACAGCCGAACCTCAATGCTCGTTAATGGCGTTGGATGGAGTTCCTATGTGAGTATGACATGGAGGTTCAGTATATCAAAGGGAAAGAAAATGTGGTTGCAGATGCACTTAGTAGGTGATGACATGTGCTTGCTTCTTTGACACTTCAGTCAGATTTGAGAGGCAGGATTCTTGAGCACCTTTTAGAGGACAGATTTTATGAGGGAGCTAGACAGATGTTAGAGTCTCAGGGTTCATTAGAGGGCAGATATTCGGGGTGTGTTTTAGAAATAGATGGTTTGCTTTGATTCCATAGGCGCATCTACGTGCCTAAGTCAGGTGATCTGCATAGCTTCATCCTCACAGAGGCTCATCGAGCCCCATATGCGGCACATCCAGGAGTGAAGAAAATGCATGCCGATTTGAGGGAGTTATATTATTGGCTAGGTCTTCGACGGGACATAGCAGATTTTGTTGCACGTTGCCTTGAGTGTCAGAGGGTCAAGGCAGAGCATTCACATCCCGCAGGACTTTTACACCCTCATGATATTCTCGAGTGGAAATGGGATGTGATCTCCATGGACTTCATAGTCAGACTTCCTATGTCATCTTATCGTCATGACGCCATTATGGTCACCATGGATAAGTTGACTAAGGTTGCGCATTTTTCGCCAACCAAGGTCACACTATAATGCACAGGCCATTACCAAGGTATTTATGGAGGACATCGTTAGGTTGCATGGGATTCCGAAGACCATAATCAATGACAGGGATACTATCTACACTTCAGTTTTCTGGACTTCTTTTCAGGCCGCTCTGGGTACTCAGATCAATTTCAATTCAACTTATCATCTAGAGATAGATGGGTAGACATAGAGGGTTAATTAGGTATTAGAGGACATGTTGAGAATGTATGTCATGGATCAGCAGAAGAAATGGGAAGATTATTTGCATCTAGTTGAGTTTTCCTACAACAACAGCTATCATAGTTCCATTGGTATGGCTCCTTACCAGGCTTTGTATGGATGACCTTACAGGACTCCTTTGAGTTGGGATAGACTAGATGACAGGATTATTCTAGGACCAGCCTACCTTCAGGATTTAGAGCAACAGGTTGTGCAGATTAGACAGTGTCTTGAGCAGGCCAGAGCATGCCAGAAGGCGTATGCAGACACCAAGAGGATTGATCGTCACTTCTCAGTGGGTGACAAAGTCTTCTTGAGAGTTCATCCGCATAAGAGTCTGATCCGTTATGGAAAGGGTTCTAAGCTATCACCCCGTTTTGTGGGCCCTTTTGATATTTTAGAGGTCATTGGTCCAGTTGCCTATCGCCTAGCTTTGCCACCACGCCTTGCACAGGCCCACGATGTTTTTCATGTTTCTGTACTATGTAGATATGTACCTGATGCTTCTCATGTCTTGGATTGGTCGGCATTACAGGTAGAGGACGGAGGACAGTGGAGATTGGAGCCCGTACGCATACTGGAGCACCAGAGGTTGGCCCTTTGGGGTCGAGACTTGGACCAGGTTAGAGTACAGTGGGACCGGTACGACGAGACAACAGCTACCTGGGAGGATGCATTACCTTTGAGGGCTAGATATCCCTACCTCTTTCAGTGACTTCCAGGAGGAAGTCTAATTTTAGTAGAGGGGGATGTAGTGCCCACACTTTTTATAGCTCAGTAGCTTGTTGTTTCTTTGCTCATAGACATGTTTTGATAGTGATTGGATTATATCTTGGACATTATATTTAGATATTTGATCTTATTAGACAGGTGTGGACATTTAGGCGTATAGCGCCAATTTAGCTTAATTTCTATATTGTCACATTTTCTTGTTATGTCATGGAAACTAATGAATATGATGATGTGTTTGGAACCTAATTATATTGATGGATAGTTGTTGCATGGTGGGATTATATGTCACTTTATCATCTTGTCTAACTTTTGGAATATTGAATATAATTGTGCACATTATCAAATCTTGATTTCAGTAGGATGTTAGGTTAGTTTAGAACGCATTGATATCTTACTATGTCATTGAATTATATTGTATCAGATAGGTGCGGTTAATGTGTGCAATGAGTGTGCAGGTGACAAGTTTACAGGAGAACGTGGGATTCAGGCCAGCTACTCAATCTTGCACAAGCAGCCCACGGGCCGAGTCCTAGCCATGTTCATTGTGTGAAGCCTTAGTATAGGAGATTATTAATTTTGGGCACTATGAGTGACCCCAATGTATGTAATGTATTGTGCTTTGAATTATTAATTTTGTTTAGGGTTGCTAGTGAAGTTGTAAACTTGTTTTGGGAGTTAATAACTCCTCTTTCATTTAAATTATTTATTATGTTTTTTTGTGTTTCTTAATCACAAGGGTTTAGGGTCACATGTGATACCCTTGGGTGGTCCCCACACCCTCTACCCTTGTGCCATAAATGAAAAACCCGAAATTAGGGTATTTTGGGCATTTTTGGGGACCCCTTTTTAGCTTGGGAGTCCCCCCAACACAAAAATGAGCCCTTGAACCCTACCTAATGGGTAGGGGGCTTATTTTCAAGGCTAGAGGGAGTTTTCCCTCCATTTCTACCTCTTGAATAGTCACATCCATGTAAGGGATGTGGATTTGTGTGTTTATCAAAACTTCCACTTATTTTGTCTTGCTTGCATTTAAGGGAATTTGGGAGAAGAGGGCAAAAAGTTAATTTTACCCTTTCTCTCTTTTGTTTTGGCATCTTTGACCTTGATGAGGGAGAGGGGTGACACATGTCACCCCCTCATTTGTGAGGATGCTTGTTTGCTCCTCTTCAAATTCTCATTCATGGGAAATGAAAGGGACATTTTTTTTTCTTGGAATTTCTTGCTTGGATGCTTGGGTGTTTTGGAGCTTGGAGATTGGCTTGAGTCAAGGTGTGAAGAAATTGAAGTAGGAGATATTTTTGGAGAGCTTTCCTTGAGGTAGGATCTTATGTCTTTGTTATGCTGTTTTCCTTTTTGACGCTAGTTTGGGTGTGGAAAATTGTTATTGTTGAATGTGGCTTTTAGTTGTTGTTTGTTTGATTTACTCCCTCCATCATATGACATGATGGAGTTTTGGAGTGTGGGGGAAGAGAGAGGGAATTTTCCCTCTCAATCCTCAAGGCTTGATGGACAAGCCTTGTAGGGTCTTATTATTTTTCCCCTCAAATGGTTGAGGTGGGGAAGTTGATTCATTTGGTTTGAATCTCCTTCCCCATTCTTGGCAAGGAAACCCCTTTGGGGTTTGAAAATCCTTCCAAGAAGGACTTGGAGAAAGGGAGGAGGAATAAGGAGGGTCTTGGATTGAATCAAGATCAATAAGAAGGATATGGAGAAGTGTATTTTGTGTAAATAATTTTGATGTATAATTTTGGAGAACTTTCTCCTCTCTTCCCCATATTTGAGGATGAACATGGGTTCTCCTCCTTGTGATTTGGAGTTTTGTTTTGTTGTGAATTATTTTTGTGTGCTTGTATCATTGTTGGTTACCCATCCATCTTGTGTAAGTTGTGGTTGTTGTCCTCTTTCCCATGGGCTTGGGGGAGGCTAGCATGCATCCCAACCTTGGGAAAGGCGTGTCATGATGCCTAAAGGTTGGGTGGTTAAACAAGCCTTGTTCTCTTCAAGTGGGATCCTTGTTAACCTTCAAAAGTTGGAATTCATATGGATGATAGTTGGAGCCTTAAGTTTGAAGGTTGCTGGAGTAGCTTTGGTAGTATGGTCTATATTGGCCCTCTCTTATTGTTGGAAAATGTTTTTTCCTTTCTTCAAGCATGTGTTCTTTGTAATAATATTGAAGTAAGCCTCCTTGTAAGCCTTCCTTTTTGGGGGTAGGTATATCATTTCAAGCAAGTGTTTGCTTCTAAATGTATGTCTTCCTTTTAGTGTGGCTGGAACGTTGTATGTAATGTGAGTAATCTTACTACTCTCCATGAGAGAAGATTGTCATTGTGTTGAAACTTGTCTCCTTCTTTTTTTTAGATCTCTCTTTTGGTTGTAAATATTTATAAATCTTATTCCAAAGAAAGTGTGTATATGTATACAAGATTTATGTAAATCATTCATGCCTTATAAAATGTTGTATTCCTACGAGTGGTTGTAAAATCTTTCCAAATGCTAATATTGAAAAAGTATTGTAAAAAAGTGACAAATAAAAGAGTTGTTAGTTTGTTGGGTTTTATTTTGAAGAAATCTTGTCCTTAGTTTCTTTTACTATAGCTTCTTGGAAATAATATATAGAGAAGTTTTAATGTTGTGTTCTTAGGAAGCAACCTTATTTGGTTTGATAAATTTTCCTTTGAAGAATTTTCTTTTAGAAATAAGTCTTTCATTTTATTGGAAAATACTGGTTTGCTTCCTTTCAATACAAATTATAGAGTAAATGCATATGATCAGTTTAACTAGGTACTGCTGGTTTTTATATTTAAAACTGCATATTTGCTTGTGCATTACCTTTAGATGGAATGTAATCTCATTTTAGTATATGGATTTATATCTTTTTTTTAAAGGGATTAAAATTATATATATATATTTAAAAATTTATAAACACACATATATGTTTAAATATTTATATAGATATAATTATATATTGTATCTGCTATATAAATGAATATATATATATATATATATATATATGTTTATATTCATATATATTTAAACAAATAAAATAAAATAAAATAAAAACTGGTTGGTGGGGGGGTTCAGCCCCCCCCCCCCACCCTCTGCACTGTCTATAGGGGGCGCTGCCCCCCTCGCACCCCACAAAACCCTGCCCCTGGCTTGCACTCCCGCGCCCCCTGTACACTCCCCACGACACCCCTATTCCGCTCCCCTAGCGCCACCCCCACCTGCCCGACCTGGCCCCCATGGCCGTCCACACAACGCCACCGCCTCCCTGTCCCTGCTCGGCCTCCTCCCCCCACGCCAAGCTTTCCTCACCTGCGCGCAGACCCTAATCCGCCCCAACACAAATAAAATAAATAACCAAATCAACAAATACATACATACATACATACATACATACATACATACATACATACATACATACATACATACATATATATATATATATAAACAATATAAAATAAATAAGAGGAAGGTCTTGAGAGGTATGGCCATCATAAAAAGGGAAATACAAAAGAATTACCAAGCCCCATATCTCCTCTACCTCTACATCAAAAGAGAAGAAAACAAAATAAAAACCAAAGGAAAAGAAAAGAAGAGATAAAGATGGTTTAGGGCATTCTTAGGGCTCAATTTGATCTAGGGTTGGGGATTATTTGATCCTAGGGTTACCATTACACCCTATACCTTTTAAGTCATGAGGTTTTAATGGGAATTTCTTTTTTTTAAAAAGGGATGATGAATTAATTAAATAGGTAGGGGATGTAGACTTATTATTTATGGCCCTAGTAAGCTCAAATATGATTAAATAATTAAAGTCGATCTTAGACTAGAAAATTAATTTAATTAGATAAATTAAAATAGAATAAAATCAAAAATTATCAAGAAAGAGTTTAAGAGATGTATTAGTATTAAGTTAACACTTCAAAAAAAAATTTGCTTGAAATTTTAGTCTGTTTGGTGTATTTTTCGGTGTCCCAGATGGGGCATTACACGATGTGCATGCCAATTGTGAAGGGTGTCAAATTCATGAAATAAGAAATAATTCAATTTTTCACATGTACTCGCTAGAAAATAGTTTTGCTAAATTCATCGGTTGGGGGTTTTAAAGCATAAGTGGAGGAAACCATGGGCTCTACGTCTAACCGTTCCTCAACTAACTGTGGCGATGAGGACGATAACTCTTGTGGCGACATGAAGTCCACAAACACCATCCATTTAGGTAGCTATAATTTTCCTTATCATATTCCCATTCCTGATGCAACATAGAGAAGGTAAGATTTCATGTAGAATCTTCCCGTCACATGAACGTCCTTGATTTTTTTATGCAGGGAATCACTAATTAGCTCTCCCCATCTAATATATTGTTGATTCTTCCTTATCATGTAGATGAATTAGTAAATACATTCTTGAAAATCCTTTGCTACAGGAAGACCTACAAATATTATTAGTATGGTAATGATGTTATTAACTTCAGGAATGAAGTCACTCCGAGGTAAGGTTTTAGAAAAACGGTTGATGGAAGACTTTGGATTTTTAAGATAATTCTTGTTCAAGTGTTTTATGCAAGCTAAATAATTATCATCCCAAGTCTATTGAGCTTTCTCTTGATTAATGTCTACATACTCATTGAAGTCGGGGAGTTTGAGTAAATCATAAAAATAATTTACATCTAATATAGTCGTGTCACTTCCCCTTCAAGATTCTTCACTGACCTTGTGTCACCATCATAATGACTTATAGTTGTGAGCATGAATTCTAGACATTGTGTCGAGGTTGGAAAATTTTCTTTAAGTGTCAATCCACTATCATAAATGCTTTGAATCCAAGGTGAATTTGATGGGTTATTTATCCTACTCCAAAAATCAACAAGGTTGATATGCCGCAACTTTGTGTCACTTATTTGATCTAATATTGGAATCAATATTGGAAGGGGGCACCACCCCTTGATAACTATACTTCATGGTTTTATCTTTATCCTTAGATAATTCTAACTTCTCTTCCTTTAGTTGATTCTGACATTGAAATAAGAAAAAACAATGAAAACTTGCAAAGAAATTCTCCTGAACACCTCTGAAATCAAATTAAAAATGTACTCTTGCTCAACAACCTAAAAGCCCGAATTACCTCTTGACAGTATTTTGTTCTTGTTTAGAACTTTGAAAACCCTAACACACACTTGTCATAAATTTATACTTGTTTAGCAACTTCCAAATCCCGACACACTATTCGGAAATCTAGACTTGTCGAATACCCTCGAAAACCTGTTTCAAACACTTTCAGGGTTTTCTCCTTGTTTGTCAATATGCAAATCCTGAAAAAGACCAAACAAGGTTTAGGGAATGTTTAACACCTCTAAAATCCCAAAAGACTCATGTCGGGTTCTTCACATGTTTTACAACATAGAAATGATGAAACACTAAGGTGGGGTTTTTACCTTGAAAAGCAAATCAAAAATCTCGACATGAACTTTGTCTGGGTTTTCAACTTGTTTATCAAGTTAGAAATCCTGACTAGTGTTGGAGTAGGAATTTTCACTAAGGCCCCTTTTTGCTATGAAAAGTAACAATCAAAAGCATGGAGAAACAACAAGTAAATCTTTGAGAAACAAAAAATCTTGGAAGAGGAAGGAAAATGAAGGTTTTACCATAGTAAAAGAAAACAAGGCCAAAAAAAAACATGTAATATAGCTAAATCATAGAAAAGACCCACGAAGAATGATAACTCGCTAGATTTACAAATGAGTATGAGAGATTTGATCAAAAATACAATTGGAAGAGGAAGAGGAAGAACTACGCAATCAGAGTTTTGAGGGTCAAATGCAAGTCACAGTAAAAATTTGAATCATACAAGGTGAAAGTGACGTGAAAAATCTTGATTTTATAATGAGCTTGGAATTTTTTACAGGTTTTTTTACACATGTCAAGGTCAAATCTTAGTTGTCATTTATTGCGTTCACCCGGGGATCAGGGTTTGACCGTGTCAGACATGATTTGACTTCGTGCACTCGGACTCTGAAAATTAGACACACCAGGTCCATGTTCATTTCAGAGTTCAGGACTTTCTTTGCACACAACATTCTTTCATGCTCACATGTTCTGATGTTCCACAATCCCTAAATCCCAAGAAACTGTAGTGTGTTGAGGTTCAGGGTTCAGGGGGACATCTGACATTTTACATGTTTTTTTGCTAATATGTCTTGATGTTTGGAAAGTCTAAAAGTCTGAAAAAATTGTAGTGTATTGGGTTTTAGGAGTCAAGAGACATTACATTTGGTTGTTTGCGTGCTTGAAAAGACTAAAATTTTAAAAAATAAAAGACAATCTAAAACTTGGGCAAAAACTCTGGTTTTTTTGGGAAGATGACAAACTCCAAAAACTCCCAAAGACAAAAAATTGGTAGGTTGTACCAAAATTATCGTGAAACTCAATTTTGGGATAAAACAATCATGTGGAATGCGTCTTTGATTTACATCTTGTAGATGACTAAACAAAAAGGGAAAGATTGCAAACAAGGCATGTTGTCACAAGGTCATAGACGCAATACAATGGAATATGAGAGCATGTCTAAAATAAAGTCAAGGCCTAAAAGAATGTGATAAAGTTGTGGTGATGATCTAGTTTATTTGTTCATGAAAAGCATGTGAAACTAAATGTATGAATCACTATGTTCCCTAAAGACTATAATGTTTTAATGAGTTATCCAACACTTGTTGGATTAGGCCAATAATTTATTTGATCTTTGAACCATCTTTTTAAATTTTGAATGTTGGTACACAACTCATACTCTCAGAATTTTTCAAGAAAAGGCTCTCTTGCACATCAACCTTTGCATCCCCACAATAAACATAGAGAGAAATCAACCTTGACGTGTCCTTTTATGCCACATCATGTTATATTGATTTCCTTTGTCTACACATCCTAGTTACATTGGAACTGTAGAGACTTTAAGCTCCATTGTCAATTGGTAAAGTATTCTATTTCCCCACAAGAAAAAAAAAAAAATTAATGCCCATCACTTTTTCTACCCCTGCACGACCTCCTCCTTATCCCCTTCCTCACAAGCCCTCTTCCTCCTACACCATCTCACTTCTCAACTTTAACATCTTTTATGCATCCCATTTCATGTCTCCATTGCACTACTCACATGTGATTCTCACCAGTATATGGTGATTGATATTAGGTTTGTCTCTAATACATCAAATAACCACTTCCCCTATCCCCCCACTAATATGTTTGGCCCCATCTTATCTACATATCACTACCACCTTAACTCACTCAACGATCTTGATGCTTTTTCAAGTGCCATCATGTAGGTCGAGTGTTCTTTTCTTCTTATGTAATGGATTTAACTTCATAATGATTTTAATTGGTGTCGAGTGTAATCTCTCCAAGCTTATTGCCTTTGCTCAAGTAGCTCCTTCATAACCCTAGGTCAACTCAAATCCCTTTTCATATTGACCTCCTAAATTTAACATCATGCAAAAAAGATGACACATTTGAAATAAGTGATGTAAACAAATAGCATGTTCTAACTTAATCATTGTTGTCATGTCTTTTACTTCCATAGTCACGCCTATCAAACATTTATCATGGTCCACCAACCACACCAAGGACACTAACATGGATAGCGGAACTTCTTCGCTAGGTATCATCATGATGATCAAAATGTGTTTCTTGAATCAGTTGCAACATATTTTCCTCAACCATGCTTTTCATTACATAGCTCACTTTGAGCTCCTCCAATATTGTTTGGACTCGATCTCATTTCATTCATTCACTTCCCATTGTCTCATCCATCTAAGGCAACTCAGTTCATCACCTCTATCATTCACGAGCTGAATTTCTCTCCAATGCAACTCACTTTGTTTGCAATGTAGTGCTATCAATTTTTTTCCTTTCTCAACTCTTATTAGATCAACAATCTTTCACCGCCGCAAATATTAGATCATACTACACACTTATATCATGAGCTTTTATTGGTTACGAAAAAAAATATCCTTGCTCGTGGCAATGCGAGAAGATTCATCCACTTCCAACTCGTTATCTCCAAAGCGATGTAGATTGATTTGTTTGGCGATGTAATGTGTGTCAATTTCATCCACATGGATCCCACAAACTTGAGTATAAACAACAAAGCAACCCATCTACGACTGTAACTGTGTTGTTCATGTGCCCATCTACTTGGAAATGATGTGTCTTTTTATACCATATTACACTATGTTGACTTCCTCTGTCTTCACATTTGATGTATGTTACAACAGTAGAAACTTTAGTATCTATTCAAAATTGGTAAAATTTTTGGTTTCCCGACAAGGAAAAAATACACTGCCCATCACTTTTCATGCCCTTGCAATCCTCCTCCCCATTGCCCTATTCACCGACCCTCTTCCTCCTTTACCACTTAACTCCTCAACTTTAACATCTTATATGCATCCCGTTCGGCGTCTCCATTACACCGTTCGTGTGCAATTGCTAGTTAGTAAATACCATGGCCTTGATTCCACTTTATTGACCCAACAAGATCGGGAATTGAGCCTCGTCCAATACACCGACAAGGAATTGGCGGCTCTTATGGCCCTAGATGACCATGGTGCAAGTCCCGTCCAACGAACTTTCCTCGCCATGGACGACAAAGCATGGATCGACTCTTGCATGTTATTTAAAATTATGGATTCCATGTTTGAAAATGAGTAAATTAGAAGTAACAACTATGGGTGTGTTGGAATGCCCCAGGGATTCTATGGAAGAATACATAGCATCAATCATGGCGTCAAACAGGCTCTTGTAAATCTAATGTTTGTCCTTCACAATGGGTGCCGTAGGTTTCAACAAGACATAATCTAAGCTATACGAATCTCTATTGTTATTGTAGATGAAAAATGGTAAGACATTGGACAAGAAAAGAGAGTTTTTATTCTCCAGGAAGTTGAGAACAGAGCTTACATCCTTCTTCAGTTAATCAGTGAAAGTTCCCTTAGAAGGAGCCTGAAATGACATTGCGTCTTCAATCGAACACGTAGACAAGTTAATCTCCTCGCTTAAAATTACATGTCCTCTACGTTAAAGCACAAGTTTCATTAACATGTAGGTATTCTACTTGAGCTTCACACAGGAAACTGCCAAAGCTTCTAGCAGTAGCAAAAGATTTCGGATATTATCACATTCCAGCTATTTCGCTTGATTTTTGATGCAGAAAAATTAACAAGAATGAATAAAAAGAATGAAATGGATCCGATATCTATTACTTTCCACGCCAAAAATGTAACTGGTCTAGCACGATGCCTGTGCAGGTAGGGGGATGAGTGATGATGGCGCGACAAGGGATTCGAGGTGGAAAAAGCTGACATGGAAGGGATGGCAGGTCGACGTGGCCAGAGAGAACCGTTATCAATTTCAAACTCACACGTGTAAAGAAGATGACACTCCGTACATCATCGACCAAAAGATCATAGACGTTGATGTCTTTTTGGTTGTTAGAGGGGGTCGGGCTTTCTAATTTAGTACATGCCTTTTGGCATAGTTACATAAATCTAACCAACTTGGGAAATCAATTATTTTACATAATAATGTTCATGTAGAATTTAAAAAAGAAGAAGAGTAGAGCAGAATAGAGACACATGCTGCTCCTATTTATTCCAGAGGATTCCTTCGTTCGCCACCTCAATCAAACCATACTAACATCGAAAGGAAATTAAAGAAAACCCTGGCTATTGATACAAAAACGACCATGTATGAATATACTACATATGCCCGCATCTTGATCAATTTGAATACCTCAAAAGATTTCCCTACTTCTGTCGATCTGCATGTTGAGGATAGAATATGGAATCAAAACATTGACTATGAAGGCTTCCCCTTCAGATGCAGGATCTATTTTTCCCTTGGCCATTTAGCAGCATATTGCAAGGGTGGGAAGAAAAATACCAATAATCGAACTTCGTGGTGGAAGAATGCGGATTCTAGCCATTTGGTGGTTAACGACACTCAGATTCCGAGTCAGAGGGGGGATCTAAGGATGTGGAAGTGGAAGTGAATATGCAAGAGTTGGTCACCCTTTCTCCTACTTATGTTGAGAAGGATCCTTCTTCGGGGATCCTCAATCAGGGGGTGAAAATAATGATGAAATTTGTAATCCAGTTTATTCAAATGAAAATATTAATCCAAATACTGGTAATGATTGGTCTACAGTGAATAGATGAAAGAAAGGGAAGGTTAAAGACTCCCTTAAGATGTGTCTTTGCTCCCATGGGAAGAAGTCTCATGGTTAGTTTTTCTTTCTTTTTTGTTCTTGCTGTTTATGGATCCTTTGTTGTTCATTTCTTTGTGTTGCTGATAGAGGCAACCCTATATGTTCCTCAATGCTACATCCTATGTCTCCACTTTCTCTCATTGTAATGGGGTAGGGACCCTCAACCCTCTTTTACCCTTAATAAAAAAGAAAAACAAGCGGTCGCGAGTTCGAATTGCAAAACTTACAAGCAGGCAGTTTGTTCATTGTTGTAAGAAAAAAAAGATGGAGATGGTGTGCATTTCATGTCCATGTGGATTGGTCTACCGCGATTCAATCCTCCGACCTCTTGCTGTACACAGAGTAGCCAACATCAACACTAGAAGAAATGGCGGGTTATCTAGTTTCAGCGAGTGTGAACTTTCTAGAATTCGAAAGAAGCAGTTGGGAAGCGTGTGCTTTGTCGTCAGTGAAAATCCCCAACAACAGATGTAGAAGGAAGGCGAGCCTCTAGGATTTGCGGAGAGCGTGAGAAAAAGCTGTGGAAGACAGAGGAGGGAAATCGACGGAAAGGGCGGCGAGGAGGAAGGCGGAGCGGTACACGTATTTTTTTGCAGTGGTGGCGTCAAGCCTTAGAATTATAAGCATGGCCGCTGGAGCTGTTTACTCCAGATTTGTTTGGCAAATGCAGGTCCTCTTTACTTCGTTCTTTCTTTCACCAAAATAGACAGACTTAATTCATTTTTTAGTCGTGTTTCCAATTTTTAGTGTTTTGTTTTGACCTGAATTAAAAATTGCATATACATCCAATATTTTATGATTTTTAAGTTCATGTTTTTTTAAGTTTTTCACATTTATGACCAGGGTTTCGCCTAATTTTGTCGAGGGCGAGGATGTTCCTTTCACGGAGATGCTCGACACTTTTTTGTTCGCAGCTGGAGCCACTGTATGTGCACATAAATGATATTGCTGCTTTCAATTTTTTAGTTTTTTAGGTTTGAGTTTTATGGTGTTTGCGACAGACTGTGTTTTTAATGTTATTAAGGAATAGGACTGGTTTTAACTTTTCAGGCTTCGCTGCAAATTGAAACAGCTCCCAGTCACTTGTTTTGAACCTACAGTGATCTGTGATTTTGTTGGCAATGCTGTCAATAGAGAGATGTTCAGGAAACTCACACACGTGTAAGGTAGATGACACTCCGTACATCGTCGACCAAAAGATCACAGACGTTGATGTCTTTTCGGTTGTCAGAGGGAGTCGGGATTTCTAACTTAGTACACGCCTTTTAGTGTAAATATAGGAAATAACCTTAACAAACCCAACAATCTCCTATTAAATCTATTAGGAAAAATATAATGTGTACATTATTTAATAGTGTTTGTTGTTCAGTTGTTAAAATAACTTGCTAAATAAAAAGATCTTGTAAGAGATTATTGAGTTTCTTAAAGTTATATCCTATAATGGTAGAGATCAATAAGTCTATATATTAGTACCTAATGTTGAATAAAATAAGGTGAATATTATAGTGTGTGTTTAACATTATTATGTGTATAATCTACATTGGGACGTGTATCTTCCATGCTCATTTACTATGCCAGAAAATATTTCTATTTTGGTCATGCCTTATGCATTAATGGAGATTCTCATCTTCTATTCAAATGTTATCTTGAACAAGGATTGCTAAATTTTCCATGAACTACCTAGAACTAGATATAAGTGGTTGTGCCCCTTGTGGCATCATTAAATCCTTATGTTCTACCATCATTTTCTCGTGCGATTGTGGGTACCATATTTCAATGTTTGACAATAGCATATCATATCATTTTTTGCATTCTCTTTGTCCTTTATGTGAAGTATCCATTCCCAGCCTATTCTCTTCACAATGGTTTGTCAACTTAGGTTTTGTTATTTTGATTCCAAATTGCGTGAAGTTCTCGTGGCTCAGAGCCTCAATTGCCCACATCTTCTAAGCACGCCCTCAATGGCATGCCTCTCCAGTTATCTGTTTCTAGTTGGGTGCATTTCATTGCATTGACACATGGTTCAACTTTTCCCAGTGATATCCACAAAGCCCTCCATTTAACGAAGGTTTGTTGAGTTGTGATTTTTCTATTTTTTCTATTTGTTTAGTCAAAGTTTTTGTTAAGTCTTCAATCTATTCATATTAGAGTTTATTGACTCAATATGTGTCCCTATAAAGTTATTTTAATCATCAAGTGTTTTCTTGTTTTCTTGTCATTAAAAGTTTTTGTCTTTGAGTTAATACTTTGTCTATTTATAATAAATTATTGAATATTATCTTGTCTAAGAGTCATTGTGAGTAAAAAATTGTATCTTTGTCATCATAAGAGTCTTGTGATAAAAAGTAATATTTAATTACTTTTTAATTGTCATGACATTGTCCTTGTGTCAGTCAAGTTCAAGCCATGATGCCATTCTAATTTTTTAGTTGTGATTGTTATTAAGTGTCAAATGTGTCATTGTAAAAGTTATAAAAATAAAAAATATTCCTTACGAATGCAGTTTTAGTGGAATCTGACATCTGATTGACGTGTGTATTTGAGTTATAGATTCAACTTTGCTAAGTAACTAATCAACATCATGCTAGAGGATGGAAGAAATGGAGAATGGAGGACTAACAATGTCCTCTCGTCAGTCGCAAGTGATGGGGCGACACAATGAGATTGGGGCATGTTTTTCAGTTTGGTAGTTGCTTTCTAGTATGTAGTGTGTTTCCATTTGTGTGTGGTGCGATACATTTCAACATTCTTTATTTGTAATAATAAATAGAAATTTCACATCGTGGGGGGAATATAACACCAATATTTCATTTTCATTTTTTACCAAATCAGTTAAAGTCAAGGGAAACTTCTAATGGCAGTGGAAATTTACTATGTTGTTCGAGAATGAGTGGAAATAGTTGACAAAAGTGGATACAATTGAGAACATTTTGTTTTTATGTGATGTAATGTGAAAATTTTTCTTGAGTGAGTAGAAATATATTTTTTCTTGATGTAATGATGTAGTGGGAGAGAAAAAACACTAGTGATGCAGATCATGGATCTTAAAAAGGCTCGTGGAAATCCTAAAAACCACATGAGGTGAATAGTTGATGAGTCATGTTCATGTCCAGGTTTATGTTAAACTTGTTGAAAACCATGGAAGGAGATGCATTTCTTTTGTATCAAGGTCATGAGCCACGAAGATGGGCATGCCACATAGAGGTGAGCATAATGCAATTGAGAGTGATTTTTTTTTACCATGCTCGCACTAAGGGAGGAATGTTAGGAAAAATATAGGGCATAGATTGTTTAATATTTTTAGTTGTTGAGTTGTTAACACAACTCATATAGATAGAATTATTTTTTGTAGATTAGTGGGTTTGTTAAGGTTATCTCCTATAATGGTGGAGATCAATAAGCCTATATATTAGTACCTAATGTTGAATGAAATAAGACATAATATTATAGTGTGTGTTTAACATTATTCTCTATGTATAATCTCCATTAAGTCCTTTCAAAATATTTCTATATATGTGAGTTGTTATAACTCACCAACACATTATTATTTAGTCACCCTATAAGTTATGTTATGAAAATTCTCATAATAATAATATTACATTATATTGCCTCACACAAAAATATTAATAACCCAAGGAGAACTAACATAAAATTCCTAACATAAGAACATATCAAAACCAACTAATGAGAAGGAAATATTGGTTATTCTTCATGTAATCAAATAGTGGAGACCATATCTCATGGGTCATCACTTCAAGGTAAAGACAAGACATGAAAGCTTGAAATACTTCTTGAAGCAAAGAATATCATATTAACAAAAAAAAGGTCACTAAGATGTTAGGATATGACTTTGAGATTACTTACAGAGAAGGAAAAGAAAATGTGGTAGTTGATGCACTATCTAGGAGAGATGAGTCCGCATAAGCATTATTATATGCATAGCCATACTACAAGAAGATTGGATCAATCAAGAAAGATTATATTGGAATAATGACAAGGATACCCACACTCTCATTTATAATCTCCAACGGGATCCGAGCATTTCATAAAAAAATTATATGGAATGGGGATGCATTATAGTATAGGATTAGTTGTACTTATGTAAGAAATCTAACCTTAAAATTTGAGTTCTCTTAGAGTTTCATGCTTCTCCAGTGGTTGGCCATTATGGGTTTCTGAAAATTTATCATAGAATTAAGAAATATTTCTTTTGGGAAGGGTTGAAAGGAGATACCCTGAATTTTGTGGCAAAATGCTTGTTGTGTCATTGTAACAAGGGTGAAACTACTAAGTCTCACAACCTCTATCTATTACTAGTGAGTGATGGGTATATGTTTCCATGGATTTCATCACAAGATTTATGAAATCGGAAGGGAAAAGTGTAATTATGGTGGTTGTGGCTAGACTCGTCAAGTATGCTCATTTTTGTGCCTTGCCACATCCATTTACAACGAGTACAGTTGTCATATGTTTTGTGGATATAGTTCAGAAGCTACATTGAACATCCAATATTACAGTCAGTGATCATGATCCTATATTTACTAGTAATTTTTGGACTGATTTATTCTCATGTTTGGGTACTCAATTGGCTTGTAGTTCATCATATCATCCCTAATATGATGGAAAAATTTAGGCTGTAAATAAATGTTTGGAGGGGCATATATGATTTTTTGCTTCAGATAAGTATGAGAGATGCGTTAAGTGACTACCAATTGTAGAATGGTAGTGTAACACTTTATTTCATACTTCATCCAAAATTTCTCCATTCTTGGAATTTTACAGTTACCATTCACCATCCCTCACTTCCAACTTAAGGTCCCAAGCTAAAATAAGAGAAAGTAAAGAGAATATTTAGCACCAATAGGAGGTGTTATCTATCCTTAAAGAGAATTTGATAATAGCACAAAAACACATGAAGCAACAAGTTGATCAACACCATAGTGATCGAAGCTTTGAAAATGGAGACTTTATTTTTTCTCGATTGTAGCCATATAAGCAACTATTTTTGAAACAATTAAAAAAAGATAACAAGCTTTCACCCAAATTTTATGACCGTTATTAAGTGTTAAAAAAATTAGTAGTGTGGCATATTAACTGGAGATTCCTCAGTCAACTAAAATACATCAAGTATTATATGTTTCTTTACTGAAGAAAGTCATTAGGAAGAAGGTGTCTTCTCAGTTAGTGTTGCTAGAACTTGGTGAGGAGGGACACATCATCTTGGATCCTAAAGGAGTCCTATAGACATATACTAAGAAGTTAAGGACAAGGATCATCATCGATTATCTAATCAAGGGAAAAAATTTGGACATTGAAGATGCAACTTGGGGAGATTAAACATTCTGAAAACAACATCCATAGATTACCAATATTGGGGGAAATGGTTTTTTAAAGGGGAAGGTCATGATATGCCCTTAATACTAGATCATAAATTAGGATATGTATGATTGACTTGTGGCTAGCATAATCTCTTATCGTGTCATATCACATTCGTTTATGCTTTCATATGCTTATTAGGTTGGGCTTGAGGCTTTACATAGTATAATATGGTATATGTAGGAGTTAGTAGCTAGTAGATGAGCATCGTATTGAGCACTTGAGTCTTATTGTATTATTTTGGAGGTTGCCTCCTTGAAATGGCTAAGTCATTGTACTTGCATATTGCGATCATTTCTCTATATTTTAGTTTTTTTGGTATATATTGTTGTCAATATTTATATCTATATGAGTAATTTCATTACACAAAAATCCTCTCAAAATTGAAAAATACACAATCTACAATGGTTCCTTTCATGTGTTTTTGTTAATTGAATTAGTATAAGAAAACTAAACCTGCACTAAATTATTATCCCATGTTCTTGGATTTCCTTGAAAAAAAAAACAAATTTGAGATACTTTTTGTTAATATCCTTTTTTTCACTTTTTATGTGGATAATATGTTGATCTGGCTACAAATTGGTGTTTAATTTATTCAAAAGTGTTCTCCAAAATTTTCCAACAAGCTTTACATCCCTCTCTAGTATAATACTATTTGGAAAACCATGTTTCCTTACGATGTCCTCCAAATAAAAATTTGCAATGTTTTTTACATCACTAGTTTTCCCACAAAACACAAAATGTGTAATATTTGAAAACTTTCCAACAACTTAAAATAATAAATAATTCCCCTTCTACATCTTAGGAAATTGTACAACAAAATCTATATTGATATGTTCACCTACTAGATTAAGCAATGATTGATATAACCATATGTTTTGACTTTTCCCCTTGTCCAATTGACAAACTCTACACTTTTGAACAAACTTACGCACATTTGAATGCACAGTGGCCAAACGTAGCTTTCTACCAACTTTTGATATGTCTTTACATAGCCATCAATCCACCACTATGTTTCTAATTGACCAAAATTTCCTATCAATCCATCACTATGTTTCTACTTGACCAAAATTTTGTGCATTGAACCTCTCGATATAAACAACTGCATATTATATAATAACAATCCATCTTTTGTATGATAATCCAACCATGGTGTTTTGTTCACACTTACTAGTTTTTTGCATGCTTTCCATGCTTTATTGAAATCCTCATCTTTAACATATTATTCCTTCATAGATCAAATCATGTAACTTTAATTCTCAACTGCTTCAACAAAAAAATCCTTCTTCTTAAAGCATCTATAGCCCCATTTGATTTTCCATTTTTATGCCAAAACACAAAATAATATCTTTGTAAGAACTAAATGCATTCCATATGTCTCTAATTCAACTTACACTGACTAGTGATTAATTATAATGCTTGATGATCCATGAATAAAACAAACTCCTTGGGTAGAAAATAATTTCTTCATTTCGTCACCATGGGCACTATTGCATAGAATTTTTGATCATACATATAATACATTCACTTCACATCATTGATCTTCTCACTGATAAATGTTATGGGGTTTTCATCAGGAAAAATATTACTCTCATTTTTGCACCTCTTGCATGACACTCTACTTGAAATACCTTGTTAAAGTCTAGTAATGCCAACACTAGCTACACTTTCATTTTGTCCTTCAACTATTGGAAACTTTGTTTTTCTTTTACTATCCACAAAAACTCTTTCTTATCATTAAACATTACATCAATAATTGATGTGCATATCCCATTGAATTTTTTTATTATCTTCCTCTAAAAAACTTGCTAACTTGTGAAAGCTTCATGCTTCAAATAAGGATAATCTTAATGGATAATATTCACTACTTCACTAAAAGTAGCTTTTGGTCATCTTGAAAATGGATAATAGTATGAAATTTTTTATTGATCAATTAGATCAAACATTATACATTTTTCTATATAATTGGTTATAATCGTCTTGTAAGATATATTATAGCCTATTTTAGGACATAGTTTCACCATAATTACTACACATTTTTGGGTCTTGTTCACCTAAAAATTAAATGAAACATGTATTAAGTATTTTGAATTGCCACTTGTAGTCATGTGTGTGCACGTGTGCATGTGTGTGCTTTTGCACATATACATACATATATACATATGCATACATGCATATATAATTACATAGATATATGCATACATTGATATACACATACATACGTGTGTACATCTACATATATATAAAAGAAATACTTTTCGATGTGTTTTTCACTGCAATGGAGTGTACTCATAAGAATGAAAGTTTCAAGACATCAATGAAATGGTTTTTGTTGGCATAAGAGTGACCCATATGGAGATGTATTAATATGCCTAATGTTCCATTGTTTGGAGATATGTCATAAATCGAGTATTTTTTTATATGCTATAAATTTTGGCTCAAAAGGATTTCAAGTAAAAGGGAACAAATACTCATTCGAGCACACTTCCAAAGCACAAGTATTAATTGCTCCTACATATAAACACATCTATAATCACTTCCTTGGGAATCATGAAGCTATTAGGTTAATTATTATTTACCTAATATCTTAATTATGCATCATATAATTAATTATTTAATTAAATAATGTTTTATATGGTTTTTAAACCATATTTGTCTTTTATTTCCACATGTATAATTGTTATGATTGTTATAACAATTATGTGCTTCTCGGATGCATTTTGGAAGCTATTGTAACAATTATTATTATATTCATATGCTATACAATTCCTATAAGAATTGTAGCACTCCATTGTATTCCTAGTTGATTGAGTTTAATAAAGATAATCAGGCTTCCACCCCTGTTGCTCAATCTACATTTGGTACTAGAGAGAATTGAAGCTCCTGGAAAGGTTGGAGAAAGGGTGTAGAGGAAGGAAAAGCCTTGGAGAAGAAATTTGCTTCATCGATGAGCCAGTGCTGCCTCTTGCAGCTTCTCAAACCTCCCCGCAGTCTCACAACCGCTGTCCATTCTCCAGGTAAATGAAAAGCAATTTTTTTCTCCCCTTGGTGCTCTCTGCGCCAGGAAAATTTGCTTCTAGAGCATTTTCTGGTTTATAGCAATCAATTTATTTATTTATTTTAAAATTAATTTTTCCCCATTAGGGGTTTTTTGATTAAATTTGGTGTAAGTATTAGCTTCAACTAACACTACTAGGTTGTTATACTTGGAGGATTCTTTGCTATATTTGGAGGCCGAGTTACATTGTTTTTCAGGTCTAGCTCTTTGCGAGTTGAGCCCACTCAACCTTTGCTCCCATGGATCCCTGCATTGTATCAAGCTCTCATATCATTAGCAAGCTCCACCACGACCCTGCTACATTGCCATGACCCTGCTACATTGCCACGACCCTGCACACAAAGAAAGAAGTGGTTAGCAAATCAAAAGCAGTGGAAAAAAAACTAGGGACTGTATTAAATCTCTCCACGCCATACCTGCAGCAAACAAGCAATAAAAACGTCTTGCCCAAGGAGAAACAACAGTTAGCAAACAAGCAAAATCCTCCACGCACCTGCATACAAGTCAGAACCAACAACCACATACACAAGCAAATCAAATCAGTCAAAGAAATAGATAAACAACAAAGGTAGGGAGATAAAGGAAGTTGTTCCAACCTCCACTCTCCATGCAACACCTATAAAAAAAATGTGGAGTCAATTCATTACGGCCAACACAAAAGACAACAATTTCAGTCAAAACGGTGGACAACGACTTGCAATCAACCAAAGCGGTTCATTCTTTACATAGCAAAGGAAATAAAAACAATAGAAAGCGGTGGATAGCAATATGAGTAGTTAACAATAGAAGAAGATCCGTTTTTTGTGCAAGGAAAAGCCCTAATCCACGCATGCATGCCAAGTGGATCCTCCACGTAGGTCTACATCTCATCCTCAGTCACTTTTTTCAAAAGGTGAGTTCGAAATTCATCTTCTTTAAATAAAATTTGCACAATTTCATATGCCAAACGCTCATAGAGCCTAAGTGGATAGTGGAAAAGGCTTGGTAGTGGGAGGTGCATGGTTAGAATCACACCAAAAACACAAGTTTTTTGAATTTTAAAATTTGGAGGTAAATTTAGAAAAATAGTCAAAGTTGGAGGAAGATTTAGCAGAAAGACCACTGCTAAACCATTTAGTTATAACTAAACATGTCACTAAATATTTAGCGAGAAAATCCCTAATTTAGGGTAATTGTTTTTTTCCATTAAGCCTGTTTTGTGATTTCAGGACACATTTGCCAAAGGAAGACCATCCAAAAACTTCATTTTGGGCCACTTTTTAACGTTTTTTTGCATCAAGGGTCGTATTGGGCTCCGGAGGCCACCAGGGCCCGCAAAACAAATAATAAAATAAATTTTTTGCCTACCATAGTCAACTGCAAAATTTGTAACTGCTCAGAAACTAGCAAAAATTTGTAATAAAAAAAGTAAAAGAATTGGTTCTACAACACTCACGAGATCCTAGATCTCATTCACAACGTTTGGTATATATAGTGCCTCTGGGAAGCGCTTACGGGTAAATCCGTCGTGACTACTAATGCACTTAACACCTAATATAGCTGCAACAACGTCGTTTGGGCATCAACCCTTTAAATCAACGAGTAATAAGGTCACAGTGCACACACTATGAGCCATCCCATCCGTCTGTGAACGATTGTATGACATAAATATGGACTGAGAAATTATCCAAGTATATAGCGAAGTTACGCACACATATGAGGATATTTCTTTGATCTGGTGTCAATAATTACACAGACCCCTCTTAGTACTATCTTGGTATCACGTATTGAATTCTTTCACGTACATTAACGCCTCTTTCACATACCGTCAGGTATATAGAAAGGGCGAGCTTCTTCCACGTACCACCGGGTATATCGGAAGGGTGCATATATAGAAAGGTTCGGTATATCGGACTGATGGTATATAGATTGGGAGACCTTATACCTGGAGTGATAAGAGCCAAACCTTGTCAGTGATTTCTATAAAATGGGCACCAATGCCCCCAAATTTTTTCTTCCGGATTCACAACTACTCAGAGGAAACAACTATACTGCATGGAAGACAAAAATCAAGACACAACTTGAGTTTGAAGAGATCTGGCTTGCTGTGAATGATACTCTGACTAGATCAACTACTGATACAACACAACAGCGACAGTTTGATAAAGAAAATCAGAAGGCCAAACTCATCATCTTGTTTGGAGTGTCCGATGATGTGCAACCCCACATTCAAGATGCCAAAACAACCAAAGAAGTGTGGGATAATTTGAGCACAATATCCGAGGCCAAAAACAAGCAGAGTTAGTTACACACATTGAAGTTCAAGAAGAATGAGAAAATAAAAGCTTTCTTAGGAAGAGTAACAGAATTGAGGGCTTCACTTATAGCCCTAGGAGAAACGGTCAAAGATGATGATCTCGTTCCCATTGTTCTGAGAGCACTTCCTTCTTCATACTGTATTTTTGTAACAACAGTAAACTTGTCAGATACGACAATTAGATTTGAAAAATTGGTAAACTTACTGCAACAAGAGGAAGCAATGCACAATAAGGATGATGAAGAGGAGCAGACACTTTCTTCACATCAAAAATGGAAAGGAAAAGGTAAAGGAAAGCCTAATTCCTATCAAAATTCCCAAAATCAAAATCAATATCAAGGGGACAGACAATAAAAGAAGTAATGTTCAATCTATAAAAGAGGACATGACCTAAAATATTGTTGGTATAATACTTACAAGAAAGGTTTATCAAGCAAATCTGGACCTCGACAACAATCTCACAAGGGAAATTCTAACTACAATCAAGGGCAGAAAAAGGGGAACTGGAAAAGAAGACCCCATTAGCAAGGAAATATTACTGAGCAACAAGAACAGTCAAATAATGAAGACTACTTGTTCACTGCTCAATCAAGTGAACCATCCACGTCATCTAGGGATGTTTGGTATGTTGATTCGAGGGCGACTTGAAACATGACCGGCCACAAAGATTGGTTTACTTCAATGAGGGACAGGCCATCAAAAAATCATGTTTCGTTGGGAGATGATTCTTCATATACAGTTCAGGGGATTGGGAACATCTCTCTACCCCTTGGTTCACGCAACTGCAGACTATTTGATGTCTTATATGTACCAAGGTTGACAAAGAATCTACTTTCAGTAAGTCAAATCCTTGATCACAACTTAAAAATTGACTTTGATAGTCATTCTGGCAAGAATACATGTTTGATTCGAGATAAATCACGAGGCTCAAAGATAGTTGCAAAAGCCTCCAATGTGGGATGCATGTTCCAACTTGATTTTGTTCATAGAGATGATCAAGAACTTGTGGCTAAGAACTCCACCTCAACACAGTTGTGGCATCAAAGACTTGCTCATGTAAGTTTCAAGTATCTCGAGACACTTCACCGGCATAATATGGTACATGGGCTACCATCTCTTTAGAAGGATATATGCAAGTGTCCTCACTACCTTGCAGGAAAACAACATAGAGCTTCGTTCCAAAAGAGTACATTTTGAGCTCATGGAAAACTTGACCTGGTTCATACTGATCTTTGCGGTATGATCCAGCCAAGTCATTCTGGGTTCAAGTACTTCATGCTTTGTGTTGACGACTATTCCAGGAAAATGTGGATTTTTTGTCTTCACAAGAAAAGTGAAGCTTTTGAAACCTTCAAGAAGTTCAAAGTAGCAGTTGAGAACAAAACTGGTCATCACATCAAAAATCTCCACCACTCATATCGAGGGGGGGAATTCACCAATGATGAGTTCAGAGACTACCTACAAACTCACGGGATTTGGTGTCACCCAGATTTCATCCTGAAATCTGCGACTACCCTATCCGAAAATTTTTCGCACTTTTAAAATAATGGGTCGTTTTGTGTTTTTATTGCCTGAAAGTTCTTGTATTGCGTCAACATAATCCCAAAGAGCCATATAAGTCTTTTTCACCAAATACTCAGATGCCCAAAGTTATTATATTCTGTCGTCGGGATTTGTCTGTGGAAAATTTGTATTTAATTATTTTTTAGCCCCGTATGAGGTTATTTGCGCTCCGTTTTGACTCTGTTATGATCGAATATGTCATTACTCTTATGTACCAGAAGGGTTTTAACTTGGAATAAGTTTTGGGCTTTATTTGTGACTTTTGGCAATTTTTCGTATTTTTGTGTTGTCCCGTTTCGTTTTCTGTGAAATTTCTCTAGAACAATTCCTTTGCCCGGGTAAGCCTGATTTTTAGCTTGGAGCAGCTGGAAAACATATACGCACATTATGCCCGAAGGAAGTCGCCATCGGAGGTCTGGATCACCGGGAAAAAGTGAAGTCGTGCACGGAAAAGCCACTGCGGGGATGGACGCATTGTTGGAAAACAAAGGATTTAAGCTGCAATGAAAAAAATAGAAGCCGTAGACAGGGTGGGAATTTTATACCTGCCTAGTAGGGTACTTTTTCCCGTGTTATAAAATTCACTTAAGCTGCAGTGGGAAAGTTAGAGGCCGCAGGCAGGCGGTAATTTATTACTTGCCTTGCAGGGTGAAAATTCCCATGATAAAATAAAAGGAAAGTGACTTAAGTGAAATCATGGAATTTTAATGCATGCCTTGCAGGGTAAATAATCCCATTGTCAAAGTCAAATCACTTAAGTGGATCATGGGATTTTGGTGCCTGCCTTGCAGGGTAAAAAATTCCATTGTGGAAAAATTCCTAAAAATAGAATTATATGTGCAAAAAAGTGTGCCCCCTTTGGTGAGATGATGACAACTTTTAAGTGATTATTTTAATTAATTTATTCTTTCAAAAAGTGCGCCCAAGCTTGGAGGAAGTCAACAAGTCAAAGAGGGAATAAAAGAAAGGAATTAAATGCATTAAATTTAATATATTTAGTGGTTGCCCCCTTCCTCTCAAAAAGTGCGCCCCATTTGGGAGTTATTTAATGTTTTTAAAGACATTAAAACATTAAATTAATTTTTATTTTCAGCGGCTATGGTTAAAGCACATTGTGAAGCGTAAGTGAAGTGATGTCTGAAGGATTAAATTGGATTAATTTAATTTATTGGATGGTTGTCCTTAAACATGCTATTTTTAAAAGAGAAAAGCATGATTTTTAATTAATTAATTACCTTTAATTGTTAGGGCAATTATTAATTATAGAATTGTGAAGGTTATATAAGCATGGGCAGCCATATGGGTGAATTATTTGATTCACAGGTAAAGAATTGCAACCAAGTAGAAAAGTACGCCCCCATTAGAAGAAGGATTTTGCTCAGACAAGGTGACAACAAGGCTAAAAGCTTCCAAATTTGGCACATGCTTTGAAGGAGGTTGATCTTTGTCTGCATAATTGTTCGCATAGGTGTTACAGATGCTCAAGTATTGTTGAAAGGATTCATGCTCTCTTTATGTGCAAATTAAACACCAATTTTTGGGGCAACAAACTTGAAAAGTGCAAATTTTTACAATTAAAATTCACTATTCATTCTCCGGTGGCCATTTTTGTCTGAATTAATTACAAGAATTCATTATAGGTGATTTACAAAAGAAAATGAGATTTTATCAATGTCCAATACATTGCATATATCCTCCGAATCTGAAGAATTATCTAGATCTGCACCAATTTTGAAGAAATCCGGCCAAGTAAGAAGAAAAAGAATTATTCAGACGAAGATAGACAAAGCCATGGCGAATGGAGATGAAAAAGAAAGCACGATGGAGACATGCATTGCTTCCAAACTTACAGACATAGGAGACATAGATCTAGGCCCGGAACCTCTTGCCAATTTGATTGATAGATCCAGAGCGGGAAAGAATTCACTCATGTGTGTGGTTAAAAGCAGTGGAAATATCTGAGCTACAGCTTTTCCATGTATAGCCCAATTGCCAGAGTTCGTGATGGAGTGTGCTAGATCTTATCATCCTTCATCCAGATCAGTGCGTGATGCTTCGGGAAAGACAATAATTCGTTTGGATGTAGAGATCATCAATTATTGTCTGAAGATTCCATTGCGAAAGGTGGTGACTTCTATTAGCATTTAGGATGCTGACAGTAGATGGGAGAAGCATAGAGCTGATTGTGTGAGCATAATGAATAGCCGATACATGAAGAACCCTGGATCTCCTTCAAATTTCCCGAGAACTTTTTCACGGTCCAATTTGGTGCATGAGGTAGATGATGTCGTCAAATTGCTATGTAGGATGAATGGCGAAGTGAATGCTTACGCTTTCCATACATGGATGTATGCTTTCATTAGGACCATTGAAATCAACAAGTTTGATTCTATAATCAATTGGTCAGAAATTATTAGCAACAACATCGGTGAGCAACTCCAAAATGTGAAGCATACTTTCAGCTTCAAGATGACTTCATACTTGGTGTATGCTACAGCTTCACAAGGCATCTTTTCCAAACTCGATAGATGTGGTGTTCTTTCTAAGGACCCCATTTTCGAGTGCTACCCACAGCTTACTGCACCTGTATGTGAGAAAGACTTCAAAGTGATCAACGTTGACTTCTTCTACGATTTCATCTGCATGCTAGACAAAGACTTGAAGGCCAATAGAGTAAGCAAGGAAGCGTGGGAAGCTGTGTCCAAGATTGGAAGTTTATTCATTTAATTTACAGATTTCACATACCTCAGGGTTACGGGCTTTTTTGGAGAACCAATAAAGATGATTAGGTATTCGAATAATATATTGATTGCCATAGAGCTGAGAAGGAAACTTATGGAGTTACACGACCCTTCAGTCAAAGCGGCACAAGTCTACGGGCTTCTTCCCAATCACCGTGGGATATTACAACTGCATTAGCATTCATAGAGCTTGGGGGATAGAAGCGCAAATATTATCCGAGTATAAGTAAGATTTTTTCCTTGCACGGCTGAACTTCGATCCATTTGGAGTAGCCAGGAAGACAATCTCCCAGGAGTATACACATGTGCCTTTCATTAGAAGATTTCTGGATGAAGTGCAAAAGTGAGTACGAGGTTAGAAAGAGAGATTTCAACAGGCTATCAGCAAAGCAAGTGTTCGACTTTGGACTAGCGCAGATACCTGTGGATCTTAAAGATGATGGGAATGTGGTACTTTGACACTTACAATCAAATGGGAGGAGATAAAGCCATACTACAGAAGAACATAGGAGGCTGCAACACAATTGAAGAAAGGTCGGGAGCTGTGTTGGTGAATACTTCAAACTGGTTGCTGATAAAGAGATATTGCCTTGATGAATCAAGTCACAGGAAACTTCGGCGCAGGAGATTCCCTCAAGCAAAAGCACAAAGGAGAAAGCAGCAGGAAAGTTGAGAAGTTGAAAGTGCATAGAAGATCTCAATCCAAGGAGAGGATCACTTCTACGACAATGACTTTAACTCCGGTTTCTCTAGTACCTAATACTTGACCAACTATTGCACCGCAGCAGTAGGATGCTTCTATGCCTCCACTGAATCCAGTGACATTCATCTTCTCCCCTGAGCCACTTCGTTCAGCACCTATTCCAGAGGATACGTTGAAGCTGCAGATGGTGGAATTCGAAAGGGCTTTGTCCTTGGATAACTCAGAAGATGGCAGCCATAACACTGTGGCACTTTCTGATGGAGAGGATGCAGAGCGGAAGATGGTAGTACTCAACGACTTCTCATTTTCTGAGAAATAACTTCTCAGAATGGTTGACTTCACAGTTGGTTCCAGAAGCGAGAATGGAGATGAACTTAGAGGAGCACGACTTGCAGCTACTCCAGGATCTGAGCAGAAGAGACAGAACGCCTAAAGTTGCTAAAGCAACTTCTAGGTTGATCATTGAGAATTCGGGAGAGAAGTTTGCTGAGATATCAATTCCGGTAGAAGGAAAGATAGAGGAAGAGGTCACGACGGAAGATGTGACAATGACCAAAGTACCACTCGGTCAAGCCACCACTGAAGGATTGAAGCAGGACACGTAGACATTGATAGACGCTTTATTCCTTAGGCTTGACAGTGAAAAGGAGGAGAAAGAAGAGCTGCAAAAGCAAGTATCTCAATCATGTGAGATCATAGCCAATGTTGCTAAACCTTCCATTCAGTCCATTTCAGAGCAGGTGAGTGATAATCTTATGCAGGAAATGGAGGACGCAAGCAATCAAGTAAAGGCTATTGACGAATGGAAGGATTTGATTATTTGTCAAGCTTCTGCACAACTTGGAGAAGTGCTAGCTCGCCTAAAGGTTATGGATGATGCAGCAAATCAATTGAAGCAACTGATGGCAAACATATAAGGCATGAATACAGTTGCAGAGAGTAACCTGAGTATTTTGGCCGAGATCAACAAGCTGCCGGGAGATGTATTGATTGCGGAACAGATTGTACCGGACGGATCAGTCGAGAAGGGGAAGCAACTAGAGTTTGCAGTATCTTTCCGTTTGGAAATCTGTAGAGTTTTGCTGAAGAGGATGTAGGCACTTGAGAGTAGGACATCATATTTACCAGATAGTGTCATTTATTTCACTGAGGAAAGAGTGGACGGAGGTATTACTTCATACGTGCGGATCGTCTCAACTAAGGTGCCTAATTCCGTGGAAAGTTCTCTTCTGATGGTACAAAAGAGAATTGATAAAGCTACCAAGCCTTTCACGATGAATTCTATCAGTAGACTGGTGGCGCTGCAGGCGAACATTGCAAGGATTGGGCCAAGCTTGGAAGATGTGGAAGCGTGCATCAAAGTGTTGAATGAAGGGTTGTTGTAGTTTAGGACAGACAAAGAAGCAGTGGCTAAAATAGATGGAAGGATGTTGAATTACATGTTCTACAAGTATATCCGATAGCAGAACAAGAAGAAGACATAAATGTTACAGCTAACATGAATTTTTCTATTTCTTTCTTCTTCTATTTTCTATGTTCCTGGATGAAATTGTAAAACTTCTAAGTTATTGGTGTTGGCTAGATTTTCTGCATAGCTTCAAACCTAGGCAGTCATGAGATAAATCTCCCTCATTTAACTGGTGAGGCTCCCATGTCAGATTTTTCAATAAAAACGTGTTATTATCTATCAGGGGTTTTACTTTAACCACTTAGTTCATGAACCATAACTAAGAAGTTCTGCAATAAGTAAGCAGTTGTTTAAGAAAGGAAAGTTATAGAAGAAGGAAGTAAAGGAAATACATAGAAGAAATGGGGAAGATGTGCATCCCAATTAGTAGATAGTAGAGCTAATTGCATGCACATAGAAGAAACTTAATAGATATGAACACAGAATTATAAAACAAAGGCAGCTCTAGATCCTGATCTATAATAACACAATGTTTAATTAAGAGATATAAGATTTAAAAGCAAGAAGCACAGTACACTGTGACACAAAGTTCTCCAGAAACTTGCTCCTTTGTATTCCTTTGCTCCAAGTTGCTCTCAAGGGTTCAACACAAAGTCTAGAACATAGGATTGTTGCTTATAAATTATGATCGATGATTAACCTGAAAGTTCTTCTCCTACTTATAGAATGTAGGAGGGAAAGTACAAATGGAAAACTCAAACTGAACTGAAACATAAACAACAAGTAAAGATGACATTTGACAATCATCCTCAACTATCTTCTCCTTAAGTGACACATGCATCACTTAACTAATAGAATGGTTCCACATGACTTTAAGTAATGGTTGCAAAACCAATAACTTAGAAGTTTTACTATTTCATCCGGGAACATAGAAAATAGAAGAAGTTATGCCAGTTATAACATTTATGTATTCTTCTTGTTCTGATATTGGATATACTTTTCAAACATGTAATTCAGCGTCCTTCCATCTGTTTTAGCCACTACTTCTTTCTCTGTCTTAAACTGCAACAACCTTTCATTCAACACTTTGATGCACGCTTCCACATCTTCCAAGCTCAGCCCAATCCTTGCAATGTCCGCCTGCAGCACCACCAGTCTACTGATAGAATTCATCATGAAAGGCTTGGTAGCTTTATCTATTCTCTTTTGTACCATCAGAAGAGAACCTTCCAGGGAATTAGGCACCTTAGTTGAGACGATCCACACGTATGAAGTAACACCTCCGTCCACTCTTTCCTCAGTGAAAGAAATGACACTGTCTGGTAAATCTGATGTCCTACTCTCAAGTGCCTGTATCCTCTTCAGCAAAACTTTACAGATTTCCAAACGAAAAGATACTGCAAACTCTAGCTGCTTCCCCTTCTTGATTGATCCGTCCGGTACAATCTATTCTGCGATCAATACATCTCCCAAAAGCTTGTTGATCTTGGCCAAAATACTCAGGTTACTCTCTGGAACTGTATTCATGCCTTCTATGTTTGCCATCAGTTGCTTTAGTTGATTTGCTACATCGTTCATAACCTTTAGGTGGGCTGGCACTTCCCCAAGTTGTACAGAAGCTTGACGAATAATCAAATCCTTCCATTTGTTAATAGCCTTTACTTGATTGCTTGCGTCCTCCATTTCCTGCATAAGATGATCATTTACCTGCTCTGAAATGGGATGAATGGAAGGTTTAGCAACATTGGCTATGATCTCACATAATTGAGATACTTACTTTTGCAGCTCTTCTTTCTCCGCCTTTTCACTGTCAAGCCTAAGGAATAGAGCATCCATCAATGTCTGCGTGTCCTGCTTCAATTCTTCAGTGGTGGCTTGACCGAGGGGTACTTTGGTCACTGTCACATCTTCCGCCTTGAGCTCCTCCTCTATCTTTCCTTATGCCAGAATTGATATCTCAGTAAAATTCTCTCCCGAATCCTCGATGATCAACCTAGAAGTTGCTTTGGCAACTTTAGGCCTTCTGTCTCTTCCACCCAGATTCTGGAGTAGCTGCAAGTCGTGCTCCTCTAAGTTCATCTCCATTCTCGCTTTTGGAACAAACTGCGAAGTCAACCATTCCGAGAAGTTACTTCTTGGAAAAGTAGAAGTCGCTGAATGTACTACCATCTTCCACTCTGCATCCTCTCCGTCAGAAAGTACCACAGTGTTATCGCTGCCATCTTCTGAGTCATCCAAGAACAAAGCCCTTTCAAATTCCGCCATCTGCAACTTCAACATATCCTCTGGAACAAGTGCTGAACAAAGTGGCTGAGGGGAGAAGATGGATGTCGCTGGATTCAGAAGAGGCATGGAAGCGTCCTACTACTCCGGTGCAATAGTTGGTGAAGTACTGGGAACTGGAGAAACCGGAGTTAAAGTCATGGTCGTAGAAGTGATCCTCTCTTTGGATTGAGATCTTCTATGCACTTTCAACTTCTCTACTTTCCTGTTGTTTTCTCCTCCGTGATTTACCTTGAGGGAATCTCCTGTGCCGAAGTTGCCCGTGACTTGATTCATCAATGCTTCATCAAGGAAATATCCCTTCGTCAACAACCAGTTTGAAGTATTCACCAACACAGTTCCTGACCTTTCTTCAATTGTGTTGCAGCCTCCTATGTTATTCTACAGTATGGCTTTATCTCCTTCCATTTGATTGTAAGTGTCAAGTACCACATTCCCATCATCTTTAAGATCCGCAGGTATCCGCGCTAGTCTAAAGTCGAACACTTGCTTTGCTGATAGCCTGCTGAAATCTCTCTTTCTAACCTCGTACTCACTTTTGCACTTCATCCAGAAATCTTCTAATGAAGGCACATGTGCATACTCCTAGGAGATTGTCTTCCTGGCTACTCCAAATGGATCGAAGTTCAGCCGTGCAGGGAAAAAATCTTACTCATACTCGGATAATATTTGCGCTTCCATCCCCCGAGCTCTATGAATGCTAATGCAGCTGTAATATCCCATAGTGATTGGGAAGAAGCCCGTAGACTTGTGCCGCTTTGAGTGAAGGTTGTGTAACTCCATAAGTTGTCTACTCAGCTCCATGGCGATCAATCTATCATTCAGAAACCTGATCATCTTTACTGGTTCTCCAGAAAAACCCGTAACCCTGAGATATGTGAAATTTGCAAATTGATTGAATAGACTGCCAATCTTGGACACAGCTTCCCACGCTTCCTTGCTTACCCTGTTGGCCTTCAAGTCTTTGTCTAGCCTGCAGATGAAATCGTAGAAGAAGTTATCGTTGATCACTTTGAAGTTTTTCTCGCATGTAGGTGCAGTAAGCTGCGGGTAGCACTCGAAAATGGGGTCCTTAGAAAGAACACCACATCTATCCAGCTTGAAAAAGATGCCTTGTGAAGCTACAACATACACCAATTAGGAAGTCATCTTGAAGCTGAAAGTACGCTTCACGTTCCAGAGTTGTTCACCGATGTTGTTGCTAATAATTTCGGACCAATTGATTATAGAATCAACCTTGTTGATTTCAATTGTCCTAATGAAAGCATACATCCATGTACGAAAAGTGTAGGCATTCGCTTCACCATTCATCCTGCATAGCAATTTGACGACATCATCTACCTCCTACACCAAATTGGACCGTGGAAGAGTTCTCGAGAACTTTGAAGGAGATCTAGGCTTCTTCATGTATCAGCTATTCATTATGCTCATGCAATTAGCTCTATGTTTCTCCCATCTATTGTCAGCATCCTGAATGCTAATAAAAGTCACCACCTTTTGCACTGGAATCTTCAAACAATAATTGATGAACTCTGCATCCAAACGAATTATTGTCTTTCCCGAAGTATCACACACTTATCTGGATGAAGGATGATAAGATCTAACACACTCCATCACGAACTCTAGCAATTGGGCTGTACATGGAAAAGCTGCAGCTCGAATAATTCCATTGCTTTTAACCACACGCATGAGTGAAGTCTTTCCCGCTCTGGATCTATCAATCAAATCGGCAAGAGGTTCCGGGCCTAGATCTGTGTCTCCTATTTCTGCAAGTTTGGAAGCAATGCATGACTCCATCGTGCTTTATTTTCATCTCTCTTCGCCATGGCTTTGTCTATCTTCGTCTGAATAATTCTTTTTCTTCTTACTTGGCCAGATTTCTTCAAAATTGGTGCAGATCTGGACAATTCTTCAGATTCAGAGGATATATGCAATGTATTGGACATTGATAAAAGCTCCTTTTCCTTTATAAAGCACTTGTATTGAATTCCTGCTATTTATTCAGACAAAAATGGCTACCGAAGAATGAATAGTGAATTTTAATTGTAAAAATCTACACTTTTCAAGCCCACTGCCCCAAAAATTGGTGTTTAATTTACACATAAAGAGAGCATGAATCCTTTCAACAACACTTGAGCACCTGTAACACCTATGCAAACAATTATGCAGACAAAGATCAACCTCCTTCAAAGCATGCGCCAAATCTGGAAGCTTTTAGCCTTGTTGTCACCTTGTCTGAGCAAAATCCTTCTTTTGATAGGGGCACACTTTTCCACTTGACTGCAATTCTTTACCTGTAAATCAAATAATTCACCCATTATAGCTGCCCATACTTATATAACCTTCACAATGCTATAATTAATAATTACCCTAACAATTAAAGGCAATTAATTAATTAAAAATCATGCTTTTCTCTTTTAAAAATAGCATGTTTAAAGACAACCATCCAATAAATTAAATTAATCCAATTTAATCATTCACACATCACTTCACTTAAGCTTCACAGTGTGCTTTGACCATAGCCGCTGAAAATAGAAATTAATTTAATGTTTTAATGCCTTTAAAAACATTAAATAACTCCCAAATGGGGTGCACTTTTTGAGAGGGAGGAGGCAGCCACTAAATAAATTAAATTTAATGCATTTAATTCATTTCTTTTATTCCCTCTTTGACTTGTTGACTTCCTCCAAGCTTGGGCGCACTTTTTGAAAGAATAGATTAATTAAAATAATCACTTAAAGGCTGCCATCATCTCACCAAAGGGGGCGCACTTTTTTGCACATATAATTCTATTTTTAGGAATTTTTCCACAATGCGATTCTTTACCCTGCAAGGTAGGCACCAAAATCCCATGATCCACTTAAGTGATTTGACTTTGACAATGAGATTATTTACCTTGTAAGGCAGGCACTAAAATCCCATGATTTCACTTAAGTCACTTTTCTTTTATTTTATCATGGGAATTTTCACCCTGCAAGGCAGGTAATAAATTCCCGCCTGCCTGCGACCTCTAACTTTGCCACTACAGCTTAAGTGAATTTTATAACCCGGGAAAAAGTACTCTGCTAGGCAGGTATAAAATTCCAACCCTGCATGCAGCTTCTATTTTTCCCATTGCAGCTTAAATCCTTTGTTTTCCAAAAATGCGCCCATCCCTGCAGGGGCTTTTCCGTGCACGACTTCGCTTTTTCCCGGTGATCCAGACTTGCGATGGCAGCTTCCTCCGGGCATAATGTGCGTATATGTTTTCCAGCTGCTCTAGGCCAAAAATTAGGCTTACCCAACAAAGGAATTGTTCTAGAGAAATTTCACAGAAAATGAAACGGGACAACATAAAAACACGAAAAATTACCAAAAGTCACAAATAAAGCCCAAAACTTATTCCAAGTTAAAACCCTTATGGTACATAAGAGTAATGACATATTCGATCATAATAGAGTTAAAACGGAGCACAAATAGCCTCATACGGGGCTCAAAATAATTAAATACAAATTTCCCGTAGACAAATCCCGACGACAAAATATAACAACTTTGGGCATCTGGGTATTTGGCGAAAAAGGCTAATATGGCTCTTTGGGATTATCTTGACGCAATACAAGAACTTTTAGGCAATAAAAATACAAAATGACCCATTATTTTAAAAGTACGAAAAAAATTCGGATAGGGTAGTCGCAGATTTCAGGGTGAAATCTGGGTGACACCAATTGGTTTTGCAACCATTACTTAAAGTCATGTAGAACCACTCTATTAGTTAAGTGATACATGTATCACTTAAGGAGAAGATAGTTGAGGATGATTACCAAATGTCATCTTTACTTGTTGTTTATGTTCCAGTTCAGTTTGAGTTTTCCATTTGTACTTTCCCTCCTACATTCTATAAGTAGGAGAAGAACCTCCGGGTTAATGATGGATCAGAATTTGTAAGCAACAATCTTGTGTTCTAGACTTTGTGTTTGTTATCCCGTAAAATTGACAAGGGCAATTTTACCGATAACCATACCGAAAATTTTGTTTGGACCCCTCGTTGAGGATCCTTCGCGTTCGAAATATTATAAAATCCCTTCCCGGGAATTTCAGTTTTTGGACTTAGTCTTTTTTGAGCCTTTTTTGGTTAGGCGCATGGTTTTGCTTTGCAACATCAGTTTTTGATGTGCCCCTTAAAAAGCCTTTGGCGCATGGTTTTCCATGTTGTCACTCCTTTCGGTGCGCCAAAGGATGTTGAGTAAGTTTTTGGTGCGCTAAAGGGCGCACGAAATATACCTGTTACACCAAGTTTTGGTGCGCCAAAGGGCGCACATAACTTCATGTCGATAACGCATTTGGTGCGCCAAAGGCGCGCTCATTCTTCTGTTGCCATTTCCTTCCATGCGCCAAAGGGCGCACGCTTTACCTTGTCGACAGTCGTTTCCATGCGCCATTTCAAAAGGTTGGTGGCGCATTAATGACAGGTTTTTCTATAAATATCCGTGCGCGCCCAACGTCATTTTCATTCTTTTGTCGAGCACGTGATATTTCTGGACTTGTCAGCCCCTGCTCTGTCGCTTTCATCGTGTTGTGGACCCGCTCAAGGAATTTTCGCTATATTTTTAAGGTAAGAGGTTCTTCCCCTTCCCCGTTTTATGTTTTCTGTTCTTTGGGCTTGTTTTTGTCCGGTTTTGGTGTGTGTGCCAACTTGCTGGCCGGTTTTCATCAAAGTTTGAATGTGTTTGAGCCTTTCCCCCCGTGTTGTCCTGTTCATTTTCTTCTGTTGCTCTTCCTCTCCCTCCCTCTTTCCGGATCTGCTGGAGAAGGGGTCGTTTTGTAGCTGGCTTGGTCTGTTTACAAGATTTTTGTAAAACCTTACTTGTCCAAGTTTTTTGTAAAAAGTGGAAGAGAAAGAAAGAAAGAGGTTTGGGAGCTTATTTCACAAGGCGCACCAGCGCACCTTGTAACAATCCAGACAGTCGCGCCCCTCGGCGCACCTATCCGACTTGCAACATACTCAAGATCCGCGCCATGGCGCACCCTGCCATCCTGCTACAGCTGAAATTCATGCGCCCATAAGCGCACCCCTTTTGCATGCTCCAAGTGTAAATCCCGCGCTTCCTCCTATAAGCCTTGGCGCATCCTTTATCCATGTTGCATCCCATTTCCACGCGCCAAAGAGCGCACCCAGTTTCGATGCAACAAAAGCCTTTTTCGCGCAAATATAAAGATTACATAGGCGCTGGCGCACCCTCCGATGCAGTAACATGATGTTGTGTAAACCCTCCATGCGCCGCGCTATGTTCCTTTGGCGCATCGTTCGTCCATGTTACACAATCTTTCCATGCGCCATAGGGTGCATCGAACCCCAATGTAACACGCATTTCCTGTGCGCCCTGTTATAAAATGCAACCTGCTTCATCCATGCGCCATGCGCCTTTGGCGCCAATATAACCTCTGCAACATTCCTTTCTTGCGCGCCTTATCTATTTGGCCTGCCAATTGTATTTTTCCTGCGCCCTGAGCCTTTAAATCTCTAACTCCTCCTGCTAAGCATCCCAATGGAAGATCAAATGACTAATTCAACCTTTTTGGATTGGGTCTCTCTTCTTCTTCATGCAGATCAGCAGCTGAGTTCGAAAGAACACATGTCTACGTCAAGCAAGAAGCCCACCAAACCAAGAGGAAAGGCAAAGCTAACAGAAGAAGAAATGAAATACAAATATCAGAAGGTCAGGATGCCCGAATCACAGGCTGAGTGCAGTATGGATATCCGGGACTCTGAATTGGGTCACATTGACATGGATGAGTTCTGGCTTAGAACTCAAAAGGTTACAAGAAGTCCATGGATGGACAAACTAATAGGCAGTGCCCTGCACTTTGCCGGAGGAATCCCTGTCAGCGCTGTGAACAACGAATTCATGATGGTTGTTGCACAATCCTTCAACAAGGACACAAGATGTGTCGAGAACAGCAAGGGCGAGGTAGTCATAAACCTCACTGCCCGTCATTTTGAGTTGATGCTTGGCATCCCTCACCACCGGAACTACGTGGCTGTTAGCCAACAGGAATGCATCAAGGCCTGGGAAGACAACGAAGGCCAGTGCATGCAGTTAATGAATGAGGTCTACCTAAAGAATAAGAAGGTAGTGACCCGGTGGCCTCAGACTATCCACCGAAGTGATTTCTCAGAGGAACTCAGTGATACTATCACTTTCCTAAGCAGAGTCTTCGGGCTTTCAGATGCCCACTATTTCCATAAGTGGATGCTGCGGTACCTGGAGACAATGAATAAGAATTTGCCCGATCAGCGCTTTTGCTGGGGTGAAATAATAAGCAACACCATCTCTGAGCAGCTACAACAGCTTGCCACAACTGGAGTATTTCATATGAACTCCTATGTAGTCTACGCTGCAGCATCGGCAAGGGATTACCCAGGGCTCAACCGAAGTGGAGTATGGCCTCAGGCCAAGATATTTGATTACTATCCAGAGCTGAGACTAGAGAATAGTATCCCTCAATTTGCTAAAATCAATGATGTTTTCTTCTATCACATCATGTGCATGTTGCGGCCAAATTTGACTCATAGCCGGACAACCAAAAACATAGTGGCAGTCACAGAGAAATGGGGAGCCTTGTTCACCCAATTCCCCACGTTCACCTATCTAAGGGCTGCCAAATTTTTGGGAGAACCAACCAGGCTACCGAGGTATGCTGGACCAAAGCTGATTTTATTGGAACTGTCAAGACAGCTCGTCACATACCATGAAAAGTGCCTCAAGAGAAAGAAGGGCGGAACTCCTTTCCCCCTCACAGTAGGCCATTACACATGCTCCAGCTATCAAAAGGCGAAGGAGATGTTTGCTGAGCTAGAATTGCTCAACCTAAAGCATGATTTCCCAGCAAGGCCTACATTCGACCCTAGGGGCTGTCTACCAAGGGCTAAGCTTGATCCGATTCATGTCCCTCAGATTGAGGATATCTACATTGACGTTCTCCATGAGGTAGAACTCAGAAGAAAGGATCACTCTCGCTTGGCATTAACGGAAATCATCCAATACGGAGTGGCCATTGTCCCAAAAGGCTTCCAAACCACGGAAGACGAAGTAGACAAAGTGTATAATGACACAGAAGGGGATGATTGGCCCTTCCCGGACATTGATAGAAGCAAGGCTCCTCAAACAATTGAGGAGAGGGTAAAAGAAACTATGCGGAGAACGGAGCATTGGTGCCGCATGAACGGACTAATCTACCTCGGGGTAGATTTCACGACTTCCCCTTTGGGCAACGCACCTCCAAGGACAAAGAAGCTGCTGAAAGGCAAAGGTGCCGAAGGTGAACCTAGCACCATTCAGGAGGAAGCCCCTGAAAGTCCTCTTCCTTCAGAGCCTGAACAAGTAATAACTCTGGATTCGCCAGAGAAAGAATTGACAGAGGATAGTCCTATACGCCCATCCACCCAGGATGTCGGCATCGCTACAACTTCAGAGGTCCCTTCTATCCCTTCTTCTTCCCTTCCTCCCCTTCCTCAGATGTCGGCAACCACTCCTTTGGTTGTGTCCCCCCCCCTTCTTCTACTCTCTCCCCTGCCTCTTCGTCCATCTTCTCCTCTCTCCCTGATTTGTCTTCCTCTATTTCTTCCCTCATCTCCGAGCTCCCTTCCCTTCCTATTTCTTCTGCTACTGCGGTTTCCCTTCCCCCCGTAAACATCTCCGCGGCTGTTCTTTCAATGCCGCCGCCGCATGTCTCCACGTTCTTCCCCTCTTCTAACGTTGCTGCCTCCCCCTCTGTCTCTGGTCCTTCTTCAATAGGACCAGTTTGGATCTCTCAGCAGCTGAGCCAACCAAAGAGGAAAGTCCCCATCGCTCCGATGGACTTTTCAGTCATTCCGGCTAAAGGAGCAAAGAAGCACAAGCCGGTTACACGCTTCTCCAAGAGCGCTGCAGGTGAGAGGGTTATGGAAATAGCCTACCCCGATCCCACCAAAGAGAAAGAAGATCTGTCTCCGGCAGATTTCACAGTGACCCAAGTCACAATGGGGACATCCTCAGAAAGTCTCCAGGGGGAAGCTCTTTCCGCAGTTGATGCACTCTGCGAAAAGCTTCAAGAAACAAAGGAAGAAAAGAGGCTACTGAAGGAGCAGAATAAATACCTGCTTCAAGCCTTACAGAAGATGGGAAGTGCACCTCCCACAACTGCCGCCGAGACTCCTGAGTTGCTCAGTCAGGAGAAGATTAATGAGTATTCAAAAATCGGCGAGCAAGGTATGGTTGTTTCTGCTTGGAGGAGCCAGATCCTCAAAGATAGTGAAAAAGTAATCGCCGAATATATCAGCTTATACCTGAATATCGAGAAGGCGAATAAGGAACTCCAAGCATTAGCAGGTCCAGTATCAGAAGAATTAGAGCATGCTAGACTCCAGCACGAGGCCTTCCAACAAATGTTCGACTGTTCAGTCGAAGATTTGGTCAAGTTCGGAGTATTCGGTCATCCAAGGACCCTCAACAAGACCATGTCCACTCTGGACTATCGGATAGATCAGCTCGAATTCGTGTTAGAGAAGATAGACAAGGTGAAGGAAGAGGCCCTGGATGCGATGCATCAAATGGAGAAGATTGTTCTATCTATGACTCCAGGGTTGCTCACTCCTTCCCTCACCTTGAGATCAGCTGATGATACTATCCAGATTTTCAAGGAGATAGCTACTCAAGGGATAGGGCCAGAAGTCACGTTCGACATCGAATCCATCAACAACCTACTGGCCTGTAGAGACTTCATCGGGTCCCTAATCGAGGCGGGTAAAGACTATTCCAAGATCCCAAAAAAGCTCATAGATGAGCGGGAAACTTGCGAAGCAATCAGTGAATGGCACAAGGATCCATCACAGGATCAATTTGGGTCGATGATCAGCAAGTTCTTGGAACCACCCTCCCAGTTCGTGTGCTTTTTCCAGCCTTTCAAATGGCAGTACCATGGGGAAATGCTATGGGTCCTCTCGCACTGCCACATCCAGTTCACGCACTCCCTCATGGGAACCGAAAGAATTTTCCTAAATTTGACGGGAGCGGAAATCAAAGCACGGATTCCCACATATCTACTTTCATTATGTCATGCAGTATTTTGGACGTGACTCACGAAGATGTGTCGGTTCGCCTTTTTCTGGAAACTCTACAAGGGCCCGCAGCTGAATGGTTTCAGCATTTGCCGGCCGGATCTATCACCAGTTGGGCAACCCTACGGGAAGCTTTTGAAGACAGATATAAGCCTTCAGAAGATGCATTTGCGTTGCTATCACGGATCACCCACCTAAAAAAGGAAGTCAATGAGACCATGCGCGATTTTGTCACCCCGGTTCAATGCCTTAATCAACCGTGTCCCCACTGCCATGCTTCCAACACCGGAGAATCAGAAGTGTTTCTTCGTGAACGCCATGAGCTCAAAAGTCAGCTTCTTGCTCCTTCAAGAGCGAGTAGCTACTCTGCCTCTCGCTCAGGCTGCTGCCATTCGGATAGAAGACAATTTGATAATATCTGGCGAGTTGAAAAAGGAATCTTCCAAGTCCAAATCTTCAGATCCCTCGCCTACTACTTCGTCTGATCCAGCATTCCAAAAGATGGCGAATGATCTGCTCACATTAAAGAAGCAGCTGGCCCAGGCCTCTCCTAGTCCCTCGTACCGGGATGCCCCGCGGAGGAATTTTGTTCCTAACAATGCTTCACAAAGGCCGCGCTTACGTGTAACTGCTCCACGATTGGTGCTTGAAGCTCCTCCGGTCAATGCTTTGGTCGAAATTGAAGAGGAAGAACAGTACTATGAAGAACCTTCGCTCCAAGGCGAAGATGATCAAGATGTCGGTGAACCGACTGGCGACTCTACTATTGGATACATGGAATTTGACGAGGACGAATCTGATGAAGAAGAGAGTACTCAAGGCTATGCAAGCGGACAATCCTACGCTGTTTTTACCCGCTCGCAAGGAAAAGAAGCAGAAGTTGCTGCCCATACGCAGAAAGAGAGGGCCGTGTCAAACGCGCCTCCAACCATTGTTAAAAGAGGTAATCCTCTCCCCACTCAACTCCCTGTTAAATCTTTTGCAAAGAAGTCTTTTCCACCTATCTCTCCTCCGAGTCAGCCCTCTCATGTTCCTATCAAGATCAGTAACTCTGTTCCACCATCGCGAAGTGAAGGACTCATTCCTTCACCAACGCAACCCTTGGCCGCGTTTGATATTATAGATCATGCAAAGAAGACCAAGATCCAGATGTCTGAAGCTGAGTATCTTCAGTCAAACCCCGAACAGCTTGTAAGATTGACTAAGTATATCCAAAGTCAAGCTGTTATATCTAATCAGGCTTCCCCTAAAGGAATCCTTTCCACTCCTCCTGAATCCCACATAAATGTTGCCTCAACGTCTGCATCAGGCAAGATAGAACCTTTCTATCTCTCCCTCCTAATCAACGGTCATAAGTTGAGCAACTGTATAATTGATTCCGGAGCTTCCGATAACGTCATGCCGGCGAAAGTCGCCCATGCTTTGGGCCTCACTCTTACCAAACCTTTCGGCAGATGCTACTCATTGGAAACCAAGCAAGTGCCATTGATTGGCCAAATCAAAGACGCGCAATTTGCGTTTGCGGCCTTCCCGGATAAAAGAGTAAAAATGACCGTCCTTGTCGCTGACATTCCGGCAGCCTATGGAATTCTGCTGGGAAGGAGCTTTTGCAGCGAAGTTGGTGGAGAAATTCACATGGACTGGTCCAAAGCTAGAATTCCAGTCAAAGGCGTAATGCAAACTTTGGAGCCAGAATCGCAAAAGAAATACTTGGTCACTAACTCTGAAGACCCCAAAGCCCAAATCCTTTTTGAATCATCAGGGATGGGAAACTACTTCTTATCTACCGAGACGGGTACAAAGGGTGTTTTTGTTCAGGAAAAGGATCTTAATGAGGTCTGGACCCTGCAGTTTGATGGCAGTTGCGCAACTAGTGGATGTGGCGCTGGGGTTGTGCTGATATCTCCTGAGGAAGAAGTCATTCCTCTTTCTTTCAAATTGCAGTTTTTCAACACTAACAATACTGCCGAGTATGAGTCTCTGTTACTCGGTATGCAAGCTGCAAAGGAAAGAGGAATTAAAAATCTAAAGGCACAAGGTGATGCCGAGCTAGTTGTAAATCAGGTCAAAAGGATTTACCAAGTGAAAAATGAAAGGCTCAGGCACTACCGTAATGCAGTATGGGACAGCATTGAGGAATTTGATGCCTTTTCGATAGGGGCAATTCCAAGAGCTCAAAATGACATGGCTGATTCGCTGGCTGTTTCAGCATCTCTCATGCTCCCGCACCCGGGTTTGAAAACGAACAAATACACCATTGAAGTGGTTTTCCGCCCGAGCGTGCCAGACAACTCTCAGCATTGGCAGGTATTCAATAATGATAATCACCTCATTGCCTTTCTAGAAAAATCAGAAAATTTTGATGAGTTGTATTTTGAAGGATCCACCTCTCCATGCCGCGAATCAATCAACGGTCAAGACCATGAATCAGGAGAGAACGATGGCATATGTCAGCTCAAGGGTAATAAGATTCCAAAAGGCCTAGTTTCCCTGGAACGCTTGTTTGACAGGCACGACCGTTTTATAAAAAAGAAGAAGCAAAATGATCCTGATTCGTCCCCAGAGACGGAACCAGTCAATATAGGTTCTGAGGCACACCCGCAATTCGTGAACATCGGGAAATGTTGCACGCCAGAAGAAAAGCGGAAATTTGTCAAGTTGCTGAAAAGATATATGGATGTATTGGCATGGTCCTATGCAGATTTAAAGTCCTTCAAGCCAAAGGACGTTCAGCATAATATACCGCTGAAAGAAGATGCCAAAGCCTTCCGTCAGAAGCAAAGGCATTATAATCCCAAGATTTCGGGCACCATTCAGGCTGAAATTCAGAAGATGCTGGACGCAAGAATCATCTTCCCTATCCATCACAGCACTTGGGTGGCGAACATTGTGCCGGTACGCAAGAAAAACGGTGAGATACGCATCTGCGTAGACTTCCGAAACTTGAATCAAGCGTCACTGAAAGATAACTACCCTCTCCCGATAATGGACCAAGTTCTGCAAGCAGTAACTGGGTCAGAGATGCTGTCTATGCTTGATGGTTTTTCAGGCTACAATCAGATTGAAGTCTCTCCTGAAGATCAATTCAAAACAGCATTCACTACTCCATGGGGTACATTCGCCTATAACAGGATGCCTTTCGGCCTAACTAACGCTGGTGCCACTTTTCAGCGGGCCATGGACTTTGCATTCAAAGGCATGATGGGAAAAGTCATCGTAGTTTATCTAGATGACTTAACCGTGTTCTCTAAACTACGAAGTGATCATTGTGATCACTTGGAGCAAGTATTGGCCAGGTGCCGAGAACATGGGATTTCCCTAAATCCCAAAAAGTCTGTTTTTGGGGTTACTGAAGGGAAATTGCTGGGCCATGTGGTTAGCAAAGAAGGAACAAAGATTGATGCCGAAAGAGTTAAGGCTATCCAAAACCTTACTCTGCCTACAAGCAAGAATGGTGTTCATTCTTTCTTCGGAAAGGTGAACTTTCTTAGGCGTTTTGTCCCCGATTTTGCTGAGAAGACCCGCCACATACTAAACATGATGAAAGGGTCACCCACTTTCAGATGGAGTGAAGAGGGGAAAAGATCGTTTCGAAGAGATAAAAACTTCTGTTGCTCATGCACCGGTCCTGGTATGTCCGGATTTCTCCAAGAACTTCATTATGTATAGTTACGCCTCCGAACATACTGTGTCTGCAATCCTAATGCAAAAGAACTCGGAGGATATTGAATCTCCAATCGCATTCATGAGTTCTCCTCTCAAGCCTCACGAGTTGAAAATGACTCAGCTGGAAAAACACGCCTTTGCCATTGTCAAAGCGGTGAAGAATTTCAGGTATTACATTCTGAACTCACATACGGTGGTGCTGGTTCCCAACACCGCGGTGAAATCAATTCTAACTCAGCAGGAGTTGGGAAGTTTGAGGGGAAATTGGATCGCAAAGGTCCAGGAATATGACCTGGATATTAAACCCACCAAGCTGGTGAGGGGCAAGGGCCTGTGTCAGCTAATGGCTGAAAATGAAGATTCAGAGAACCCTAAAGGGAAAGAGGGTTGTACCAATGAAGAGCAAACCCCTCTAGAAGGGCCCGATTCTCTGCCTCTGGTTCTATTTGTGGCAACTAGTGACGAATGGTACTCCGACATTGCTTTCTTCCTTACCTACGGCGAATGCCCGAGCGCACCTAACTACAAAGGAGAAGCGTACTGTAAAGCTCAGGGCAGCTAAGTATGTCATCTGGGATGAAGGTTTATACAAGCGCGGGATAGACGGTGTTTTCCTGCGATGTGTTGACAAACCCCAGCAAGTAAAACTGCTGGAAAGTTTTCACGATTCAGCCTGTGGAGGCCATTTTTCTTCTTCCGTGACAGCACACAAGATCATTCGAGCCAGGTACTACTGGCCAACGCTCTTTCAAGATGCGGCTACCTGGGTGGCAAAGTGTGAACCCTGTCAACAATTCGTCGGCAAGCCCAAGTTGGCTGCCCTCCCCCTAAGGCCGGTCATTATCAATGAACCATTCAGGCAATGGGGAATTGATTTTATTGGTGCACTCAATCCTCAATCGAGTGCTGGACATAGCTATGTCCTCACAGCAACGGATTACTTCACTAAATGGGTGGAAGCCATACCTGTCAAGCATGCCACTTCCGAGGTAGTTTGCAGTTTTATCAAAGACAATATCATTGTCAGGTTTGGCGTTCCAAATAAAATCGTTGCTGATAATGCTTCTAACTTCTCTTCCCGGGAAGTTATTAGTTTTTGCTATGAATATGGGATAACTTTAGCACATGCCTCGGATTATTACCCTCAGGGAAATGGTCAGGCAGAATCCAGTAATAAGAACTTGGTGACCATCATACGGAAATTAGTAGATGAGAATCAACGGATGTGGCACAAGTCTTTGTACGACGCTTTGTGGGCGGACCGCATTACCCCCAAGAGATCTCTCGGCATGTCACCTTTTCAAGTGTTATATGGCACTGATGCCGAACTTCCCATTTCTGCGGAACTTCCTGCTCTACGCTTGGCACGAGCAATCGAAGATGAAACTTTTCAGAGTTCTCTAGAAAAGAGAATCATGTATTTGGCAGAACTTGAAGAAAAGAGAGTAAGGGTGGTCGACAGGATCACTGAACATCAGAATCAAGTAAAGAGGCTTTTCGACAAGAAGGCCAAGCAGAGGAATTTTGAAGTAGGAGATCTCGTCCTTCTCTGGGACAAGCGAAGAGAGCCAAAGGGTATGCACGGAAAATTTGATTCCCTATGGAGAGGGCCCTTCAAAATCAAGCAACTCAATGGAGAGAATAGTTTCTATCTCTCGTATCTGGATGGAGCTAAACTCCCGCTTCCCTATAGCGGGCAACATCTCAAGATCTTCAGGAAGTAGAGCTTGCTCTCTTCTTTGTACAGTTTGCTTTTTGTTGTGTGTTTGTTTCCGTCGTGTGTTTGCTTTTGGTTTGTTGTGTGTTTTCTTTCTTTCCCCCTCCGTTCGCCCTTGTTTTTGACTCTGTTACCCAATGGATAGGCACATGAAAATCTGGGATTCTCTACCCTTAAGTTTCACTCAAAGATAGTCCCCAGAAAGAGCCAGCTGTTATCCCGTAAAATTGACAAGGGCAATTTTACCGATAACCATACCGAAAATTTTGTTTGGACCCCTCGTTGAGGATCCTTCGCGTTCGAAATATTGTAAAATCCCTTCCCGGGAAATTCAGTTTTTGGACTTAGTCTTTTTTGAGCCTTTTTTGGTTAGGCGCATGGTTTTGCTTTGCAACATCAGTTTTTGATGCGCCCCTTAAAAGCCTTTGGCGCATGGTTTTCCATGTTAGCACGCTTCTCGGTGCGCCAAAGGGCGCACGTAATCTACATGCAACACCAATTTTTGGTGCGCCAAAGGGCGCACATAACTTCATGTCGACAACGCATTTGGTGCGCCAAAGGCGCGCTCATTCTTCTGTTGCCATTTCCTTCCATGCGCCAAAGGGCGCACGCTTTACCTTGTCGACAGCAGTTTCCATGTGCCATTTCAAAAGGTTGGTGGCGCATTGATGACAGGTTTTTCTATAAATATCAGTGCGCGCCCAATGTCATTTTCATTCTTTTGTCGAGCACGTGATATTTCTGGACTTGTCAGCCCCTGCTCTGTCGCTTTCATCGTGTTGTGGACCCGCTCAAGGAATTTTCGCTATATTTTTAAGGTAAGAGGTTCTTCCCCTTCCCCGTTTTATGTTTTCTGTTCTTTGGGCTTGTTTTTGTCCGGTTTTGGTGTGTGTGCCAACTTGCTGGCCGGTTTTCATCGAGTTTGAATGTGTTTGAGCCTTTCCCCCCGTGCTGTCCTGTTCATTTTCTTCTGTTGCTCTTCCTCTCCCTCCCTCTTTCCGGATCTGCTGGAAAAGGGGTCGTTTTGTAGCTGGCTTGGTCTGTTTACAAGATTTTTGTAAAACCTTACTTGTCCGAGTATTTTTTGAAGTGGAAGAGAAAGAAAGAAAGAGGTTTGAGAGCTTATTTCACAAGGCGCACCGGCGCGCCTTGTAACAATCCAGACAGTCGCGCCCCTCGGCGCACCTATCCGACTTGCAACATACTCAAGATCCGCGCCATGGCGCACCCTGCCATCCTGCTACAGCTGAAATTCATGCGCCCATAAGCGCACCCCTTTTGCATGCTCCAAGTGTAAATCCCGCGCTTCCTCCTATAAGCCTTGGCGCATCCTTTATCCATGTTGCATCCCATTTCCACGCGCCAAAGAGCGCACCCAGTTTCGATGCAACAAAAGCCTTTTTCGCGCAAGTAAAAAGATTACATAGGCGCTGGCGCACCCCCCGATGCAGTAACATGATGTTGTGTAAACCCTCCATGCGCCGCGCTATGTTCCTTTGGCGCATCATTCGTCCATGTTACACAATCTTTCCATGCGCCATAGGGCGCATCGAACCCCAATGTAACACGCATTTCCTGTGCGCCCTGTTATAAAATGCAACCTGCTTCATCCATGCGCCATGCGCTTTTGGCGCCAATTTAACCTCTGCAACATTCCTTTCTTGCGCGCCTTATCTATTTGGCCTGCCAATTGTATTTTTCCTGCGCCCTGAGCCTTTAAATCTCTAACTCCTCCTGCTAAGCTTTCCAATGGAAGATCAAATGTCTAATTCAACCTTTTTGGATTGGGTCTCTCTTCTTCTTCGTGCAGATCAGCAGCTGAGTTCGAAAGAACACATGTCTACGTCAAGCAAGAAGCCCACCAAACCAAGAGGAAAGGCAAAGCTAACAGAAGAAGAAATGAAATACAAATATCAGAAGGTCAGGATGCCCGAATCACAGGCTGAGTGCAGTATGGATATCCGGGACTCTGAATTGGGTCACATTGACATGGATGAGTTCTGGCTTAGAACTCAAAAGGTTACAAGAAGTCCATGGATGGACAAACTAATAGGCAGTGCCCTGCACTTTGCCGGAGGAATCCCTGTCAGCGCTGTGAACAACGAATTCATGATGGTTGTTGCACAATCCTTCAACAAGGACACAAGATGTGTCGAGAACAGCAAGGGCGAGGTAGTCATAAACCTCACTGCCCGTCATTTTGAGTTGATGCTTGGCATCCCTCACCACCGGAACTACGTGGCTGTTAGCCAACAGGAATGCATCAAGGCTTGGGAAGACAACGAAGGCCAGTGCATGCAGTTAATGAATGAGGTCTACCTAAAGAATAAGAAGGTAGTGACCCGGTGGCCTCAGACTATCCACCGAAGTGATTTCTCAGAGGAACTCAGTGATACTATCACTTTCCTAAGCAGAGTCTTCGGGCTTTCAGATGCCCACTATTTCCATAAGTGGATGCTGCGGTACCTGGAGACAATGAATAAGAATTTGCCCGATCAGCGCTTTTGCTGGGGTGAAATAATAAGCAACACCATCTCTGAGCAGCTACAACAGCTTGCCACAACTGGAGTATTTCATATGAACTCCTATGTAGTCTACGCTGCAGCATCGGCAAGGGATTACCCAGGGCTCAACCGAAGTGGAGTATGGCCTCAGGCCAAGATATTTGATTACTATCCAGAGCTGAGACTAGAGAATAGTATCCCTCAATTTGCTAAAATCAATGATGTTTTCTTCTATCACATCATGTGCATGTTGCGGCCAAATTTGACTCATAGCCGGACAACCAAAAACATAGTGGCAGTCACAGAGAAATGGGGAGCCTTGTTCACCCAATTCCCCACGTTCACCTATCTAAGGGCTGCCAACTTTTTGGGAGAACCAACCAGGCTACCGAGGTATGCTGGACCAAAGCTGATTTTATTGGAACTGTCAAGACAGCTCGTCACATACCATGAAAAGTGCCTCAAGAGAAAGAAGGGCGGAACTCCTTTCCCCCTCACAGTAGGCCGTTACACATGCTCCAGCTATCACAAGGCGAAGGAGATGTTTGCTGAGCTAGAATTGCTCAACCTAAAGCATGATTTCCCAGCAAGGCCTACATTCGACCCTAGGGGCTGTCTACCAAGGGCTAAGCTTGATCCGATTCATGTCCCTCAGATTGAGGATATCTACATTGACGTTCTCCATGAGGTAGAACTCAGAAGAAAGGATCACTCTCGCTTGGCATTAACGGAAATCATCCAATACGGAGTGGCCATTGTCCCAAAAGGCTTCCAAACCACGGAAGACGAAGTAGACAAAGTGTATAATGACACAGAAGGGGATGATTGGCCCTTCCCGGACATTGACAGAAGCAAGGCTCCTCAAACAATTGAGGAGAGGGTAAAAGAAACTATGCGGAGAACGGAGCATTGGTGCCGCATGAACGGACTAATCTACCTCGGGGTAGATTTCACGACTTCCCCTTTGGGCAACGCACCTCCAAGGACAAAGAAGCTGCTGAAAGGCAAAGGTGCCGAAGGTGAACCTAGCACCATTCAGGAGGAAGCCCCTGAAAGTCCTCTTCCTTCAGAGCCTGAACAAGTAATAACTCTGGATTCGCCAGAGAAAGAATTGACAGAGGATAGTCCTATACGCCCATCCACCCAGGATGTCGGCATCGCTACAACTTCAGAGGTCCCTTCTATCCCTTCTTCTTCTCTTCCTCCCCTTCCTCAGATGTCGGCAACCACTCCTTTGGTTGTGTCCTCTCCCCCTTCTTCTACTCTCTCCCCTGCCTCTTCGTCCATCTTCTCCTCTCTCGCTGATTTGTCTTCCTCTATTTCTTCCCTCATCTCCGAGCTCCCTTCCCTTCCTATCTCTTCTGCTGCTGCGGTTTCCCTTCCCCCCGTGGACATCTCCGCGGCTGTTCTTTCAATGCCGCCGCCGCGTGTCTCCACGTTCTTCCCCTCTTCTACCGTTGCTGCCTCCCCCTCTGTCTCTGGTCCTTCTTCAATAGGACCAGCTTGGATCTCTCAGCAGCTGAGCCAACCAAAGAGGAAAGTCCCCATCGCTCCGATGGACTTTTCAGTCATTCCGGCTAAAGGAGCAAAGAAGCACAAGCCGGTTACACGCTTCTCCAAGAGCGCTGCAGGTGAGAGGGTTATGGAAATAGCCTACCCCGATCCCACCAAAGAGAAAGAAGATCTGTCTCCGGCAGATTTCACAGTGACCCAAGTCACAATGGGGACATCCTCAGAAAGTCTCCAGGGGGAAGCTCTTTCCGCAGTTGATGCACTCTGCGAAAAGCTTCAAGAAACAAAGGAAGAAAAGAGGCTACTGAAGGAGCAGAATAAATACCTGCTTCAAGCCTTACAGAAGATGGGAAGTGCACCTCCCACAACTGCCGCCGAGACTCCTGAGCTGCTCAGTCAGGAGAAGATTAATGAGTATTCAAAAATCGGCGAGCAAGGTATGGCTGTTTCTGCTTGGAGGAGCCAGATCCTCAAAGATAGTAAAAAAGTAATCGCCGAATATATCAGCTTATACCTGAATATCGAGAAGGCGAATAAGGAACTCCAAGCATTAGCAGGTCCAGTATCAGAAGAATTAGAGCATGCTAGACTCCAGCACGAGGCCTTCCAACAAATGTTCGACTGTTCAGTCGAAGATTTGGTCAAGTTCGGAGTATTCGGTCATCCAAGGACCCTCAACAAGACCATGTCCACTCTGGACTATCGGATAGATCAGCTCGAATTCGTGTTAGAGAAGATAGACAAGGTGAAGGAAGAGGCCCTGGATGCGATGCATCAAATGGAGAAGATTGTTCTATCTATGACTCCAGGGTTGCTCACTCCTTCCCTCACCTTGAGATCAGCTGATGATACTATCCGGATTTTCAAGGAGATAGCTACTCAAGGGACAGGGCCAGAAGTCACGTTCGACATCGAATCCATCAACAACCTACTGGCCTGTAGAGACTTCATCGGGTCCCTAATCGAGGCGGGTAAAGACTATTCCAAGATCCCAGAAAAGCTCATAGATGAGCGGGAAACTTGCGAAGCAATCAGTGAACGGCACAAGGATCCATCACAGGATCAATTTGGGCCAATGATCAGCAAGTTCTTGGAATACCGCGCTCAGTTCCACATCTCATCTCCTGATCAGCATCAGAAACAGGCAACCCCTTTTAGGCCACAGGATGATGATGATGAATAAATTCTTCTTCTTCTTCTTCTTCTTCTCCTCTCTATTCTCCGACTTTCTTTTCGTAATATCTGAATTAAGTTGGCACAAATGATGACATCATCCATGTTGCATCATGGGATGATGTCATCCATCAAAGTTGTCAAAGTCAACATGACTTTTGGATATTTTGTAAATATCTTGTAAATAAGTGGTTGGCTCCTTTTTGCCTTCTCTCTCTCTCATCTTCTATAAATACTAGAATACTTGTTGTATTCTAGGAGGTGAACATTTTTCAGATAGAAATAGAAGTGAGGAGAGAAAGACTTTGAGCTTTCTTGTAACAGAAAAGAACAGTAATACAATTATTCAGACTTTGTGCTCAATAGCTGTGTTATACATTAGATCTTTCTTACGTTAGATCTGTATGTGTTTAATCTGTTGGATTCATATCTACTTTTCCGTCATTTGTTTATCAGTATTGCTTTGTTTATTTATGCAAGTAGGTTTGGCTCTGTTTACTACCAAACTAAAAACATAAATCTTCTGACCTTTCTGCTTTGGAATTCATTTCTTTTCTTCCTTCGGATCTGTTCTTTCTCTTTTCCTTCTTTCATTCCTTTCTTTTCGCAGCCTGAAACACTCTACCGGGATGAGATCCCAACCCCCCGAAGGCAGAATCTGTGAGACTTGCATAGGTTCCTGCTAGTAGAAATAGCAATAAACCAGTTTCGCTTTGCTGTCTCAAAGAGGGGCTAAGCCCTGCAACACTGTTGGCTCGTCTATCCATAGATCTGTCCGCGCGACAGATTTTCGTAATAAACTTTGTGTTATTTAGATCTAGATATAGAGCTTGCCTTTGTTTAGAATTCTGTGTGTTCATATCTATTAAGTTTCTTCTATGTGCATGTAGTTAGCTCTGCTATCTACTAATTGGGATGCACATCTTCTCCATTTCTTCTCTGTATTTCCTTTACTTCCTTCTTCTATAAAATACTTCCTTTCTTGAACAGCTGCTTACTTGCTGCAAAACTTCTTAGTTATGGTTCATGAACTAAGTGGTTAAAGTAAAACCCCTGATAGATAATAACACATTTTTATTAACAAATCTGACACGGGAGCCTCACCAGTAAATGAGGGAGATTTATCTCATGACTACCTAGGTTTTGTGCTATGCAGAAAATCTAGCCAATAGTTTTTGGCGACTCCGCTTGGGAAACAACTATCTTTACAAATCAAGGTTTATCTATTGAAGATCAGAGTGTTTTCCACACAAATCTCACTTGGCTGAACATCCATTCACCCGATCCGTGAAGGTGCAAGGAAGGACTGATCATTCTTCCGACTACAGGAGCAATTCAATTTCAATCATCCTCCTCAAAGTAGAAGCTGCAGATCTAGTCTCATCACCAGGAAGGAGAGTGCACATCCATCCAGATCTGGATGGTATTCAGCATATCCGGTGGATGGAATTATCCATCAAGTCTATCAAGTCTACACAAGAGGAGACGTGCTCAAGTCAACATGGTGCACCAGATTGTACCTGTTCCATGGGGAACAGCTTTTGGACCTCTGAACATGGCTCCAACCTATGCATGAACTGTCAAAGGGATCTAGAAAGAATATTATGAAATTATTTGGAGATGGAAAGTAAAACCCGGATGATCATTTGGTGGCCTTTTTCATATCCTGTGGTGTGCTTGCAGTAGAGCATGAAGATGTCTAAGTCAGGCTCTTCATTGAGACTCTACACGACTTGGCGGGGGAATGGTTCTATCGGCTAGCTCTTGGAACCATAACCAACTGGGCGACTATGCGTGAACAATTCCTGAAAAGATTCAAGCCTGCAGAGGATGCTAGTACGTTGATCACTCAACTGACAGACAGTTGAAGAAAGAGCAAAACGAGAACATGCGGGACTTTATTGCAAGGTTCCAAAGGATTTATACAAAATCCCCACTTCTCGGCCGCTTGAGCGACAAAAATCAAAAGACGTTTTTTATAAACGCTCTATTGCCTGAAGTTGGATAGCAGCTAAGAAGGGCAAGACCTGTAAATCTACTTGAAGCACAAAATGCTGTCGTGGAGGTTGAGGATGACTTGATCATGGCTGGAAAATCAAACAACCATCTCACAAAGGTGATGGTGCTTCTTCTAGTACTTCAGATCCTTTATTGGCAGAAATTGGCTAATGACATGCTGCAGATCAAGAAGAAGATCTCTCAAGCAGGGAATGTAACCCCCTCAAAAATAGATCCTACCCGAACCTTTAATGGTCAAAATCAAATCAAAACCGAAATAGACTTGCTATTGCCACCATAGCAGTTGGTAATAGAAGCTACTCCAAGGAATAACTTGGAAACTAATGAAGAGGATCTCAGCATTGATGAATCATTCGATGATGAAGACTTTATAGATTCCGCTGGTGACTCCAATATTGGTTACCTGGACTACGAATCTGACGATGGCCTATATGAATTTTCAAGGAGATAGTCTACTCAAGGACATGGCAGAAGTTCACATTCGACATCGAATCCATTCAACAACCTACATGGCCCTGTAGAGACTTCATCGGTCCCTAATCGAGCGGGTAAAGGACTATTCAAGGATCCTAACAAAAGCTCATTGATGAGCGGGAAACTTGCGAAGCAATCAGTGAACGGAGCACAAGAGGATCCATCACAGGATCATTTGGGCCGAGATGATCAGCAACTTCTTGGAATACCGCGCTCAGTTCCACATCTCATCTCGCTGATCAGCATCAGAAAACAGGCAACCCCTTTTAGGCCACAGGATGATGATGATGAATAAATTCTTCTTCATCTTCTTCTTCTTCTCCTCTCTATTCTCCGACTTTCTTTTCGTAATATCTGAATTAAGTTGGCACAAATGATGACATCATCCATGTTGCATCATGGGATGATGTCATCCATCAAAGTTGTCAAAGTCAACATGACTTTTGGATATTTTGTAAATATCTTGTAAATAAGTGGTTGGCTCCTTTTTGCCTTCTCTCTCTCTCATCTTCTATAAATTACTAGAATACTTGTTGTATTCTGGGGAGGTGAACATTTTTCAGATAGAAATAGAAGTGAGGAGGAGAAAGACTTGAGCTTTCTTGTAACAGAAAAGAACAGTAATACAATTATTCAGACTTTGTGCTCAATAGCTGTGTTATACATTAGATCTTTCTTACGTTAGATCTGTATGTGTTTAATCTGTTGGATTCATATCTACTTTTCCGTCATTTGTTTATCAGTATTGCTTGTTTATTTATGCAAGTAGGTTTGGCTCTGTTTACTACCAAACTAAAACATAAATCTCCTGACCTTTCTGCTTTGGGATTCATTTCTTTTCTTCCTTCGGATCTGTTCTTTCTCTTTTCCTTCTTTCATTCCTTTCTTTTCGCAGCCTGAAACACTCTACCGGGATGAGATCCCAACCCCCCGAAGGCAGAATCTGTGAGACTTGCATAGGTTCCTGCTAGTAGAAATAGCAATAAACCAGTTTCGCTTTGCTGTCTCAAAGAGGGGCTAAGCCCTGCAACACTGTTGGCTCGTCTATCCATAGATCTGTCCGCGCGACAGATTTTCGGACCAACAGTGTTGAACCCCTGAGAGCAACTTGGAGCAAAGGAATACAAAGGAGTAGGTTTTCAGAGAACTTTATGTCACGGTGTATTGTGTTTCTTGCTTTTAATCTTAGATCTCTTAATAAACTTTGTGTTATTTTAGATCTAGATATAGAGCTGCCTTTGTTTTAGAATTCTGTGTGTTCATATCTATTAAGTTTCTTCTATGTGCATGTAGTTAGCTCTGCTATCTACTAATTGGGATGCACATCTTCTCCATTTCTTCTCTGTATTTCCTTTACTTCCTTCTTCTATAAAATACTTCCTTTCTTGAACAGCTGCTTACTTGCTGCAAAACTTCTTAGTTATGGTTCATGAACTAAGTGGTTAAAGTAAAACCCCTGATAGATAATAACACATTTTTATTAACAAATCTGACACGGGAGCCTCACCAGTAAATGAGGGAGATTTATCTCATGACTACCTAGGTTTTGTGCTATGCAGAAAATCTAGCCAATAGTTTTTGGCGACTCCGCTTGGGAAACAACTATCTTTACAAATCAAGGTTTATCTATTGAAGATCAGAGTGTTTTCCACACAAATCTCAACTTGGCTGAACATCCATTCACCCGATCCGTGAAGGTGCAAGGAAGGACTGATCATTTCTTCCGACTACAGGAGCAATTCAATTTCAATCATCCTCCTCAAGTTAGAAGCTGCAGATCTAGTCTCTCACCAGGAAGGAGAGTGCACATCCATCCAGATCTGGATGGTATTCAGCATAATCCGGTGGATGGAATTATCCATCAAGTCTATCAAGTCTACACAAGAGGAGACGTGCTCAAGTCAACATGGTGCACCAGATTGTACCTGTTCCATGGGGAACAGCTTTTGGACCTCTGAACATGGCTCCACCTATGCATGAACTGTCAAAGGGATCTAGAAAGAATATTATGAAATTATTTGGAGATGGAAAGTAAAACCCGGATGATCATTTGGTGGCCTTTTTCATATCCTGTGGTGTGCTTGCAGTAGAGCATGAAGATGTCTAAGTCAGGCTCTTCATTGAGACTCTACACGACTTGGCGGGGGAATGGTTCTATCGGCTAGCTCTTGGAACCATAACCAACTGGGCGACTATGCGTGAACAATTCCTGAAAAGATTCAAGCCTGCAGAGGATGCTAGTACGTTGATCACTCAACTGACACAGTTGAAGAAAGAGCAAAACGAGAACATGCGGGACTTTATTGCAAGGTTCCAAAGGATTTTATACAAAATCCCCACTTCTGCCGCATTGAGCGACAAAAATCAAAAGACGTTTTTTATAAACGCTCTATTGCCTGAAGTTGGATAGCAGCTAAGAAGGGCAAGACCTGTAAATCTACTTGAAGCACAAAATGCTGTCGTGGAGGTTGAGGATGACTTGATCATGGCTGGAAAATCAAACAACCATCTCACAAAGGTGATGGTGCTTCTTCTAGTACTTCAGATCCTTTATTGCAGAAATTGGCTAATGACATGCTGCAGATCAAGAAGAAGATCTCTCAAGCAGGGAATGTAACCCCCTCAAAAATAGATCCTACCCGAACCTTTAATGGTCAAAATCAAAATCAAAACCGAAATAGACTTGCTATTGCACCATAGCAGTTGGTAATAGAAGCTACTCCAAGGAATAACTTGGAAACTAATGAAGAGGATCTCAGCATTGATGAATCATTCGATGATGAAGACTTTATAGATTCCGCTGGTGACTCCAATATTGGTTACCTGGACTACGAATCTGACGATGGCTATTATGAATCTTTTGAAGATTCTGATGGTCACACTTTTGCGGTGTTTACAAGGTCTCAGACGTGCCAAAATGCCGAAGCATCCACAAGTGGCCGAAAAGAGAGAGAAGATCCTGGCCCAGATGTTACTGTCTTGAAAAGAGGTAGCACTCTTCCTTCTTCATTAGCGCCTAAGGATAAATATTCAAATTCTTTTAATTCGCAGCAAAGAGCCAACGCACATCCTGTTGAAGCAAGTCAAACTTTCGACATAATCGATCACATCAAGAGAAACAAGGTCCAAATGTCAGAAGCTGAGTATTTGAGGGCATTTCCTGATCAACTGAATAGATTGGTCAAATATGTGCAAAGTAATGGTCCTAGCCCAAAAAATAATACTTCACGGGGTATCCTGTCAAATCCAAAGAATACTCCTCCTACAAATAATGCGGTGGCAAGTTCTTCTCCTTCTACCTCTTCTCCTGCTACATCAGAAAGGATCAAACCATTCTATGTATCTTTGCTCATCAACGGACATAAATTGAGCAATTGCATTTTGGATTTTGGAGCTTCTGATAATGTCATGCCTTCAAAAGTTGCTGATGCCTTGGGTATCACATTGAAAAAAACCATCGGAAGATGTTATTCAATGGAAAGGCAAGTCCCTCTTGTGGGGAAAATCAAAGATGCGCAGGCAGTGCTTGCTTCTTTTCCAGATAAAAGACTAAAAATGACTATCCTTGTAGCAGACATTCCAGTCTCTTATGGCATGCTATTGAGTAGAAATTTCTGCAAAGAGATGGGTGGAGAAGTCAAGATGGATTGGTCTTGTGCGCACATACCAATCAAAGGAATAAATTAGATGCTGGAACCTGAGAAGAAATCTAAGTACACAGTATCAAATTCTGAGGATCCTAGATCTCAGATCTTGTTTCAGGAATCAGATCACGGAGTCTATTATCTGGAAATGGATAAAGAAGATGTTCAACCAGTGATTCAAGAGCCACATCAACTTAACAACAAGATTTGGACTCTAGAATTTTATGGTAGCTGTTGTTCATTTGGATCAAGCGCAGGCGTTGTTCTTATCTCTCCTGAAGGGAAGGTGCATGCACACTCCTTCAAATTGATGTTCGAAAATACTAACAATACAGTTGAGTATGAAGCGTTGTTGTTAGGCATGGAGCAGGCAAGAACAATGGGAATCAAATTATTACACGCAAAGGGAGATGCTGAGCTAATTGTGAAGCAGATAAGAGGCCTCTACCAAGTCAAAAAAGACAAACTGTGGCACTATAGAGATCGGGTCTACTCTGCTATCCTGGATTTTTCAGCTTTCTCGGTATCTTACATTCCGAGAGAACAAAATTCAAGAGTTGATTCATTTGCAGTAACTGCAGCCTTGTTGAATCCAGATCAGCCTTCTACATTCTTTAGACAGGGGGACTACAAGGTGGAGATGGTCTTTCGCCCAAAGGTTCCTGACAACGTTCAGCAATGGCAGGTTTTCAACGATGACACACAGATTGCAACAAAAGGACAACTTTGAAGAAATCTAGTATGAGGGAAGCAATTCACCTCCTAGGCATACTACTATCGGAGAAATGGATGTGGACGTCTAAGGAAGTCAGGAGATTATCCAACTAAAAGGAAATAAAATTCCCAAATGTTTGGTATCTCTTGAGGAAATGTTTGATAAGCATGATCAGATGCTTAAGAAAAATGAAGAAAGTGGGGAAGGTTATTCCTCCGACACACAATTGCTAAATTTGGGAGCTGGCAATGATCCCAAATTAGTAAATCTGGGTAAGTGTTGCTCAGAGGCCGAAAGAGAAGCTTTTATTGAGCTTCTTAAGAAATATATGGATGTTTTTGCTTGGTCTTACAAGGATCTAAAAACATATCAGCCTGCGGAAGTTCAACACTACATCCCACTTAAACTAGAACAGAAGCCTTTCAAGCAGAAGCTGCGGCGGCACAACCCTACCATTTCGGGAACCATCTTTGCATAAATCTCAAAGTTTTTAGATGCAAAGATCATCTATCCCATACATCATTCGGAGTGGTTGGCCAACATAGTCCCTGTAAGAAAGAAGAGAGGTGAGATTAGGCTATGCATGGATTTCCGCAACCTTAATCAAGCTTCATTGAAAGACAACTACCCCATACCCATCATGGATCACACCCTGCAAGGGGTCACTGGATCTGAGATGCTCTCCATGCTTGATGGCTTCTCAGGCTACAACCAAGTCAAGGTGGTCGAGGAAGATCAATACAAAACGACGTTCATCACACCTTGGGGAACCTTCGCATATCAGAAAATGCCATTCGGCCTGATTAATGCTGGTGCTACATTTCAGAGAGCTATGGATCTAGCCTTTTCTCATCTCAAAGATATAAGCATAGTGGTGTATCTAGATGATTTGACAGTATTTTCCAAAGATAGAAGTGCACACAATTCAAACTTGGAAGAGGTTTTCATACAGTGCCGCAAGCATAGTATTTCTTTGAATCCCAAGAAATCTATCTTTGCCGTAACCGAAGGAAAGCTGCTAGGGCACATTGTTTCCAAAGAAGGAACAAAGATAGATCCAGAGCGTGTCAAATCCATTCAGACATTGCCTTTGCCCACATCCAAAAAAGGAGTTCACTCTTTCTTTGGAAAAGTTAATTTTCTCAGGAGATTCATTCCTGACTTTGCTGAGCTAACCTGTCATATTTTGAACATGATGAAGAAGACACAAGATTTTAAATGGAACAACGAAGGGAAGGAAACTTTCGAGAAAATTAAAGAGGCCCTGTCAAAAGCTCCAATCATGGTTTCACCCAACTTCAGTAAAGAATTTATTCTTTACTGTTATTCCTTTGAACACACCATGTCAGCAATACTGATGTAGAAAAATCAAGAGGACGCAGAAGCTCCTATTGCTTTCATAAGTACGCCTCTTAAAGCCTATGAGTTGAAATACACTCCCATGGAAAAGTACACATATGCAGTGGTGAAGGCGTGCAAAGCATTCAGGTATTATATTCTTTCCTCGCACACTGTGGTTTTGGTTCTAGATACTGCAGTTAAATCTATCCTTACTCAGCAAGAGTTAGGATTGTTGAGAGGCACATGGGTGACAAAGGTTCAAGAATATGACTTGGATATTAAACCAAAAAAGCTGGTTCGAGGAAGAGGTCTGTGTGAATTAATGACGGAGACGAAAACATCAGTGCCTGAAGCAGATCAAGATGAGATAGATGAAGATTTTCCTGCAGTACTTTTTATAGATCTGGTAGAAGAGTGGTACAGTAACATTGCTTACTTTCTGACGTATGGAGAATGCCCAGATCAACTTTATAGAAAAGAGAAACGAACCATCAAACTGAAATCCAAAGATTTTGTTCTTTGGTATAATGGTTTGTACAAGAGAGGAATTGATGGTGTATTACTTAGATGCATTGACAAAGCTCAATAAGATCAGCTATTACAACAATTCCATGACATGGCTTGCAGTGGTCATTTCTCAACCCGAGTCACTGCACACAAGATCCTCAGAGCAAGATATTATTGGCCAACCCTTTTTCAAGATACTGTAGAATGGGTAGCTAAGTGTCAAGCATGCCAACATTTTGTTGGGCATGTGAAATTGCCTGCATTACATCTAAAACCCATTGTGATCGAAGAACCTTTCCAACAGTGAGGAATGGATTTTATTGGTATGCTTAACCCATCTTCCAGTGCCGGTCATCAATACATTCTAACAACTACTGATTATTTCAGTAACTGGGTAGAAGCTAATCCTGTGAAGAATGCCACTTCTGCTGAGGTGTGTAATTTTATAAAAGAAAATATTATTGTCAGGTTTGGCGTGCCCAACAAAATTGTAACAGAAAATGCTCCGAGTCTTTCTTCCAAGGAGCTGGTGGAATTTTGCTATACTTATGGGATTCAGCTGGTTCATTCCTCAAACTACCATCCACAAGGGAATGGTCAAGCTGAATCTAGTAATAAAAACTTGGTAGCTATCGTGTGCAAGCTTGTAACGGAAAATCAAAGGACTTGGCATAAAAGTTGTTTGATGCATTATGGGTCGATAGAATCACACCAAAGAGGGCGATATGCATGTCCCCATTTCAGTTGTTATATGGTAGAGACACGGAGCTACCTCTTACCTTGGAACTACCTACCCTGCAATTTTCTAAGGCCCTGGAAAGAATTATACGCAAGAATTTGTGACTTTTGGCAATTTTTCGTGTTTTTGTGTTGTCCCGTTTCGTTTTCTGTTAAATTTATCTAGAACAATTCCTTTGTCGGGTAAGCCCAATTTTTGACCTGGAGCAGCTGGAAAACATATACACATATTATGCCCGGAGAAAGTCGCCATCGGAGGTCTAGATCACCGGGAAAAAGCGAAGTCGTGCACGGAAAAGCCCCTACGGGGATGGACGCATTTTTAGAAAACAAAGGATTTAAGCTACAATGGGAAAAATAGAAGTCGCATGTAGGGTGGGAATTTTATATCTGCCTCGCAGGGTGCTTTTTCCCATGTTATAACATTCACTTAAGCTGCAGTGGGAAAGTTAGAGGCCGCACGCAGACGGGAATTTATCATCTGCCTTGCAGGGTGAAAATTTCCATGATAAAATAAAAGGAAAGTGACTTAAGTGAAATCATGGGATTTTGGTGCCTGCCTTATAGGGTAAATAATCCCATTGTCAAAGTCAAATCACTTAAGTGGATCATGGAATTTTGGTGCCTACCTTGTAGGGTAAATAATCCCATTGTGGAAATTTTCCTAAAAATAGAATTATATGTGCAAAAAAGTGCGCCCCCTTTGGTGAGATGATGACAACCTTTAAGTGATTATTTTAATTAATCTATTCTTTCAAAAAGTGCGCCCAAGCTTGGAGGAAGTCAACAAGTCAAAGAGGGAATAAAAGAAAGGAATTAAATGCATTAAATTTAATTTATTTAGTGGCTGCCCCCTTCCTCTCAAAAAGTGCGCCCCATTTGGGAGTTATTTAATGTTTTTAAAGACATTAAAACATTAAATTAATTTCTATTTTCAATGGCTATGGTCAAAGCACACTGTGAAGCTTAAGTGAAGTGATGTGTTTTTTAAAAGAGAAAAACATGATTTTTAATTAATTAATTACCTTTAATTGTTAGGGCAATTATTAATTATAGAATTGTGTAGGTTATATACGCATGGGCAACCATATGGGTGAATTATTTTGTTTATAGGTAAAGAATTGCAGCCAAGTGGAAAAGTGCGCCCCCATTAGAAGAAGGATTTTGCTTAGACAAGATGACAACAACGCTAAAGGCTTCCAGATTTGGCGCATGCTTTGAAGGAGGTTGATCTTTGTCTGCATAATTGTTTGCATAGGTGTTACAGGTCCTCAGGTGTTGTTGAAAGGATTCATGCTCTCTTTATGTGCAAATTAAACACCAATTTTTGGGGCAGCGGGCTTGAAAAGTGCATATTTTTACAATTAAAATTTACTATTCATTCTCTGGTGGCCATTTTTGTTTGAATAAATTGCAGGAATTCAATACAGGTGCTTTACAAAGGAAAATGAGATTTTATCAATGTCCAATACTTTGCATATATCCTCCGAATCTGAAGAATTGTCTAGATTTGCACCAATATTGAAGAAATACGGCTAAGTAAGAAGAAAAAGAATTATTCAGACGAAGATAGACAAAGCCATGGTGAAGGGAGATGAAAAAGAAAGCACGATGGAGTCATGCATTGCTTCCAAACTTGCAGACATAGGAGACACAGATCTAGGCCCGGAACCTCTTGCCGATTTGATTGATAGATCCAGAGCAGGAAAGACTTCACTCATGCGTGCGATTAAAAGCAGTGGAATTATCCGAGCTGCAGTTTTTCCATATACAACCCAATTTCTAGAGTTCGTGATGGAGTGTGCTAGATCTTATCATCCTTCATCCAGATCAGTGTGTGATGCTTCGGGAAAGACAATAATTCATTTGGACGCAGAGTTCATCAATTATTGTTTGAAGATTCTAGTGTGAAAGGTGGTGATTTCCATTAGCATTCAGGATGCTGGCAGTAGATGAGAGAAGCATAGAGCTGATTGCGTGAGCATAATGAATAGCCGATACATGAAGAAGCTTAGATCTCCTTCAAAGTTCATGAGAACTCTTCCACGGTCCAATTTGGTGCAGGAGGTAGATGATGTTGTCAAATTGATATGTAGGATGAATGGCGAAGAGAATGCCTACAGTTTCCATACATGGATGTATGCTTTCATCAGGACCATTGAAATCAACAAGGTTGATTCTATAATCAATTGGTCAGAAATTATTAGCAACAACATCGGTGAGCAACTCCGGAACGTGAAGCGTACTTTCAACTTCAAGATGACTTCATACTTGGTGTATGCTGCAGCTTCACAAGGCGTCTTTTCCAAGATGGACAGATGTGATGTTTTTTCCAAGGACCCCATTTTCGAGTGCTACCCACAGCTTACTGCACTTGCATGCGAGAAAGACTTTAAAGTGATCAATGATGACTTTTTCTATGTATTCATCTGCAAGCTAGACAAAGACTTGAAGGCCAACAAGGTAAGCAAGGAAGCATGGGAAGTTGTGTCCAAGATTGGCAGTTTATTCATTCAATTTATAGATTTCACATACCTCAGGGTTACGGGCTTTTCTAGAGAACCAATAAAGATGATCGGGTATCTGAATGATAGATTGATCGCCATGGAGCTGAGCAAGCAACTTGTGGAGTTACACGACCTTCAGTCAAAGCGGCACAAGTCTACGGGCTTCTTCCCAATCACTATGGGATATTATAGCTGCATTAGCATTCATAGGATAGAAGCGCAAATGTTATCCGAGTATGAGCAAGAGTTATTCCCTGCACAGCTGAACTTTGATCCATTTGGAGTAGCCAGGAAGATAATCTCCCCGGAGTACGCACATGTGCTTTCATTAGAAGATTTCTGGATGAAGTGCAAAAGTGAGTATGAGGTTATAAAGAGAGATTTCAGCAGGCTATCAGCAAAGCAAGTGTTCGACTTTGGACTAGCGCGGATACCTGTGGATCTTAAAGATGACGGGAATGTGGTACTTGACATTTACCATCAAATGGGAGGAGATAAATCCATACTGCAGAATAACATAGGAGGCTGCAACACAATTGAAGAAAGGTCAGGAGCTGTGTTGGTGAATACTTCAAACTGGTTGTTGATGAAGGGATATTGCCCTTGATGAAGCATTGATGAATCACGTCACGGGCAACTTTGACACAGGAGACTCCCTCAAGAGAAAGCACAGAGGAGAAAGCAGCAGGAAATTCGAGAAGTTGAAAGTGCATAGAAGATCTCAATCCAAGGAGAGGATCACTTCTACGACCATGACTTTAACTCCGGTTTCTCCAGTACCCAATACTTCACCAACTATTGCACCTTAGTAGCAGGATGCTTCCATGCCTCCACTGAATCCAGCGACATTCTTCTTCTCCCCTTAGCAACTTCGTTCAGCACTTGTTCCAAAGGATACGTTGAAGCTGCAGATGGCGGAATTCGAAAGGGCTTTGTCCTTGGATGACTCAGAAGATGGCAGCCATAACACTGTGGCACTTTCTGAAGGAGAGGATGCAGAGCGGAAGATTGACGAAGGTGTTACTTCATACGTGCATATCCTCTCAACTAAGGTGCCTAATTCCCTGGAAGGTTCTCTTCTGATTGTACAAAAGAGAATTAATAAAGCTACTAAGCCTTTCACGATGAATTCTATCAGTAGACTGGTGGCGCTGCAAGCAGACATTGCAAGGATTGGGCTGAGCTTGGAAGATGTGGAAGCGTGCATCAAAGTGTTGAATGAAGGGTTGTTGCAGTTTAGGATAGAGAAAGAAGCAGTGGCTAAAACAGATGGAATGATGTTGAATTACATGTTCGACAAGTATATCCGATATCAAAACAAGAAGAAGACATAAATGTTACAGCTGGCATGACTTCTTCTATTTCTTTCTTCTTCTATTTTCTATGTTCCCGGATGAAATTGTAAAACTTCTAAGTTATTGGTTTTACAACCATTACTTAAAGTCATGTAGAACCATTCTATTAGTTAAGTGATACATGTGTCACTTAAGGAGAAGATAGTTGAGGATGATTGCCAAATGTCATCTTTACTTGTTGTTTATGTTTCAGTTTAGTTTGAGTTTTCCATTTGTACTTTTCCTCCTACATTCTATAAGTAGGAGAAGAACCTTCGGGTTAATGATGGATCAGAATTTGTAAGCAACAATCTTGTGTTCTAGACTTTGTGCTGAACCCCTGAGAGCAACTTGGAGCAAAGGAATACAAAGGAGCAGGTTTCCGGAGAACTTTGTGTCACGGTGTGCTGTGTTTCTTGCTTTTAATCTTAGATCTCTTAATAAACTTTTTGTTATTTTAGATCTAGATATAGAGCTGCCTTTGTTTTAGAATTCTGTGTGTTCATATCTATTAAGTTTCTTCTATGTGCATGCAATTAGCTTTGCTATCTACTAATTGGGATGCACATCTTCTCCATTTCTTCTCTGTGTTTCCTTTACTTCCTTCTTCTATAAAATACTTCCTTTCTTGAACAACTGCTTACTTACTGCAAAACTTCTTAGTTATGGTTCATGAACTAAGTGGTTAAAGTAAAACCCCTGATAGATAATAACACATTTTTATTGACAAATCTGACACGTGAGCCTCACCGGTAAATAAGGGAGATTTATCTCATGACTGCCTAGGTTTTGTGCTATGCAGAAAATCTAGCCAATATGATTCATCGACAAATGCCCCCTCCACACACACCGCAACAAAATGGTGTTGTTGAGAGAAAAAATCGTACTATCATGGAAATGGTGCAATGCATGATCGATGATTTTGTACTTGCAAAGACATTCTAGGAAGAAGTAGCAAAAACAACAATGTATTTGTTGAATAGAGTGCCCATAGTTGCTCTTGAAGGAGTAACACCACAAGAAGCATGGTCAAAGAGGAAACCATCTATTGCACACCTTAGAGTATTTGGGTGTAAAACAAGTATGCACATACCCAAGCAAAACAGAAAGAAATTGGGCATGAAGTCACAAAAAATTGTCTTCATTAGGTACAGTGAAGAGAATCTTGGGTATAGATTGATGGATCCTAAGACTAGAAAATTCTACACCAACAAAGATGCTGAGTTTTTTGAGAAGAACGAAGAAGAGTCTCCTCCTCTAGACTCACCAGATGTAGATTTTTCACTAGTTGTAAATATTGACGCTGATGTTCCCTCAGATGATGAAAGTGAGGATGGGGATGATGGGCTTGATCAGATAGAACCACGACCCACGGGAACAGTTAAATGTATGCCCAAGTGGTGTACTAACACATTACGAGATGCAAGAATGGATTCTCCACCGAATATATCCACCCCTGGACCACTGACTCACAGTAAAGAAAGAGAAGAAGTTAACTTTTCTTTGATGAGTAGAGTTATTGAATCTGATGAGCCCTCTACAGTCCAGAAAGCCCTACAGTCAAAATCTTGGAAAGATGCCATGGATTCTAAATATCAATTAGTGATGAAGAATAACACTTGGCAGCTTGTCGATCTTCCACCAGGGAAGAAACCCATTGGATGCAGATGGATATTTAAAACAAAGTATAAAGCAGATGGGAAAATGGACAAGTATAAAGCAAGACTAGTAGCAAAGGGGTACGCACAACAAGAAGGCATTGACTACGAGAAGACATTTGCTCCCACAACTAAGATCAAAATGATCAGGATGATCTTTTCTCTAACTACATAGTTTAGTTGGAAAGTCCATCAGATGGACGTAAAAAGTGCCTTCCTAAACGAAGATTTACAAGAAGAAGTCTACATGACTCAACCTGAGGGATATGTAGTACTTGGTCAAGAAGCAAAGGTATGTAGACTCAGGAAATCTCTGTATGGCCTCAAACAGGCAACCCGGGCATGGTACATCAAGATTGACGAGCATCTCGTACAACATGGGTTTGTTAGAAATTCATATGATCCCAATCTTTATCTCAAAAAGTAAAGGGGGGGGGGGAAGATTGTGATTGTCGTTGTCTATGTTAACGATCTAGTCATCACTGGTAGTTCAGTGAGGATGCTCGATGCAATGAATAAAGATCTTAATTGATCCTTCGACATGACCGATATCGAGCTGATACATTATTGTCTTGGATTGGAAGTATGGCATAAAGAGAATCACATCTTTGTTTCTCAGATGAAATATACCAAGACAACGCTCGAGAAATTCAGGATGATGGATTGCACACCAATTTCTACACCTATGGAGAATAGATTACAATTATCTCATTCAGATCCATCTCCTGGGGTAAGTGCCACTCTCTATCGGCAGTTGATTGGGAGTCTCATTTACCTGACCTACACTAGACCAGATATTAGCTTTGTAGTGAGCTATTTATCCAGGTTCATGTAGGAACCCAAAGTTTGTCATTGGAAAGCAACAAGGTGCATCTTAAGATATCTCAAGGGATCAGTGGATCTTGGTCTAGAATACAAGAAGAATGAAAACTTCTTCTTGACTAGATATTCAGATTCAGATCATGCATGCAATATTGATGACAGAAAATCCACTTTAGGATTTGTATTTTTTATGGGATCTGGACCAATATCACGGGGAAGCAAGAAACAACACTTTGTTTCTTGTTCTTCCATAGAAGCCAAGTATCGTTCTGTAGGAGAAGCTGTTTGTGAAGTAATTTGGCTACGTCACATACTAGAAGGACTTGGAATACCACAAGACAAACTGATCACCATGTATGCTGAAAATGAAGGTGTTCTCAAACTTGTTCGCAATCCAGTGTTTCATGAAAGAACAAAGCACATTGAGGTACATGTTCATTTCATACGCGAGCATGTGTTGAAGCACAACATCTAGCTTCATTTTTGTCCAACAGCTGAACAACGGGCAAATATCTTCACAAAGTCACTTACACGTGCCTAGTTCAAGTTGTTCAGAGAGTTTCTCTCCTCATCCCTTGAGACAATGCACAATTAAGGGGGGGAATGTTTGACTAATTATTATTTACCTAATATATTAATTATGCATCATATAATTAATTATTTAATTAATGTTATTAATTAAATAATATTGTTATATGGTTTTTAAACCATATTTGTCTTTTGTTTCCACATGTATAATTGTTACGATTGTTATAACAATTATGTGCTTCCCGGATGCATTTTGGAAGCTGTTGTAACAATTATTATTGTATTCATATGCTGTACAATTTCTATAAGAATTGCAACACTCCATTGTATTCCTGGTTGATTGAGTTTAATAAAGATAATCCGGCTTCCACCCCTGTTGCTCAATCTACAAAAGCTTCTTGGAAAAGCTACCCTTTTTCATTAGTTGTGCAAGGTAGGGGAATATATCAACATAAATTTTGTTTTGTTGGGTTTTAATACTAAACAACAAAAGTCTATAATTGATATTTGATTACTCTTCACCACTATTGGAATCTATTTTTTGTCAAGTTTCAGTCACATTCAAGGGTTGTTGTTTAGTATTCTTGAGTGGATTATTTGTTGTTTCCCTTGGAATTATTGTTAAACTAGCATTGCAGACTTCTCCGTTTTAGGTAAAATCTTTGTAAGAAACCATGACAATCAATTATATGAATGGTGGATCTTTTTGGATCCACCATTCTTTCCCTCTTCTTAACTATTGAATCGTAAATCATTTGATATATCGGGATTACTTCTTTGAGTTATCTTTAAAAGGTATTTCATTTTCCCATTTACAATAATGGTATTTTCATGCATTCTATGGCATTTTGAGTTTCTTGTTAAAAAATGATTGTCGGTGTTGTGATAACGGGAGCCTCAACTCAGTAACATCTATGTACTTCACTCATGAAGACAAATCCACACCAACCGGTTTTCCATATGCCAAACGTTTGGTTACTTTTTCCAAAAAAGTAGTGGGGCTATTGTTGGCTCCTTTATATGTTTTGATGCTCTTATCTTACTTGTGATACTCTCTTCTTTCTTTCCATACAAACACTCGACTACCATCGAATTGAAAATATGATTGAAATTGAATATAATAATATAATGCACTCAAAGTGACCATGTTGGTCTTTAGGAGGCTGCAATAAATGTGTGTTTTTGGGGCACTAATGTATCTCATTTTTTTTTATAATATGTCTTGGGAATTGGGGTAGTTAAGAAAGAATTTGAATTTCAAATTATGTATATTTATGTATTGATGAATGTAAAATTTTTGTTTTATATGCAATTTGTCAATTTTTGATTGCCAAAGTTGTGCATTGATTGCTAGGCCTAGTAGCGTTCATTAATTAAACAAGTATCTGAAGTAAAAAAACAAATAAGAACAAAAGTGGAACATTAAATCATCAAGTGGAATACAAACCCCTCACCCCTTTGAAAAAGTGTTGGTGGCGTTAAATTATTCATTATGTTCTGCTAGTTTACAAAATGAGATCTAAGAACTCCAAACTCTACAGTAGTTTATTTCATTTTTAATAAATAGTTTTCAATGTTTTTTTTTAAAAGTGTAATTTTAGTCTCTAAAACGGAAAATGCCTATAACTACAAGGAAATATAAGAAAACGAAGTTACAAAATGTAAGTCAGATTATGATTACACTTCTTATCTAAAGCATTCCATTAGCAAGAATTCCCTCGCATAAAATAAAATCATGCATGCCTACATGATTATAACTAGTTTCATTTTCAATAAATTTAATTCAAAATCACCTTGTTAATGGAAATTTCTATAGAATCCCCTTGTTAACATGTATGCTAAATGTGGATATATTTTTGATGCATGCCATATGTTTGACTAAATGCATATGTAAAATGTGTTCTCTTGGAATACAATAATTTTAGGGTATGCCAAATGTGGTAGTGTAGAGTATGTACTTGAACTATTTGAAAAAATGTGTAAAACAGTTTTGGTGTCTTAGAATGCACTCATTTCTATTTGTGCTCAGTTTAGGAAGTGAGAGGAAGCCCTAAAACTATTTTGTCAATTGAAACAACAAGTATATTTGGAACTTGTCCACTTTACAATTACAAACATTATGAGTTTGTGTGCTAATATACCATCTGTGTAATGTGGTAGACAAGTTCACGTTGATTCAATTTAAATGATATTTCAATCACATTTCTTTTGTGTGGAATAACATGTTGGGTTTTTTAACTGGGGAAGCCATAATAGTTTGTGACAATCTATTTGTCCATATTTGTGCTAGAAAACTTCGGTATTCATAAATCACTCTTGATTCATATTATGTCTTTGTAATACAACATAGTTAGGCTATAGGTAAATGTTTTGGTTTGTGTCTTACTACTTTTATCATATACAAAACCTTTATCTTCATATAAAATTATGCATGCAAGCTATATTAAGTGATTGGAGCTTTCAGAGTGAATTTTAAATAGATTTACACAAACATGCTTTCTTCAAAGAAACGAGTGGCTTCCAAAACAATATTAAACTACTAGAGTACATTACGTCCTTCCCAAATTTATTTTATTTTCAAAACAGTTCGAGGCCAATGCAATGGTGCAACTAGATTGAGGCCATCTATTACCATATATATATCAAGAAATTTACAGAGAAGGTGATGGATTCGTTAGTCAATTTGGAACCTTCTATGGGTGAAAATATGTGACAAATCTACACCTTGAGATTGATACATATTGTTTTGTTCAAATAGTTGTATTTAATATGTTGAACTAGTATTTAAATCTTTTAAATAAAATAAAAATTTGAATTTTTTTTTTAGTTTTTGGGGATGTCAATGCATTTCTGGGACATTTTAGGGATGTTCCAGAAATGCCCCCTTTTTGTGCCTAGGAGGGCGGGTGCTTGAAACATCCCAAACATTTGAGATGACTAGGAATGGGGTTAAGCATCCCCACATAACACTTGTTTAAATTTTGTTTTAGAGGAAACATGTTATCAATAATGACAAGTTCGAATACTTGAGAAAATAATATGGATGTAGCTCGAAATGGTTGAGAATGAATTTATTTGGTACAATGATTTTTTACCACTTTTGAGATATAGGAGAGATGGAAAAGTAAGATAGAAAGATATAGTAAGTTACTATATATACATTGTATGATAATAATCAATTTTGTATCCTACCTCAAAAAGGAGGGGTTATTTTAAATTTACTAGTTATGTTACAGAAATTTTAATGGCTAGGATTCATAAAACATCACTCAACTCACATTTGTTGTATGTTTTTGGCATGGCAACCTTTTCATTTACAAGAAACAAGTTGATAAAGTTTTAATATTACAATCATTCTTTCAATATTACATTTAATTTGTTGGGTAATTATAATTTTCTTGAAAGAGTTAATTGAATCAATTTATTTCTGCTTAAAGATTTTGCTAGAGATTAGTCAATTTCATCATGCTTTTTGTCTAGGATTCATTAGTATATTATAAAAACATTTAGGGGTTCATTCTAAAAATTTTCCTTGGCTTATAAAGTCCTCCTAGGTGATGGAAAATCAACTATTGTGTGCACCTCTTCTAGATCTATCTTCATACTTTCTTGGGAAATCACAAAGCCCAAGTATACTAACTCTCTTTTAGAAAACTACATTTCTTTAGGTTTACTACCAACTTCTCATCTCATAGTTTCATCAACACTTATGCAAATCTTTCAATTTTTCTTCTTTTAATTCATTACAAATCAAAGTATCATCTAAACAAATACTCATAAAGTAATCCAAATATGACTTTGAAACTTCATTCATCAAACAAATGAATGCACTCAGTGCATTCATCTACCCAAATAGCATAATCAACCATAATAAAGTCCCTCATGTGTTTTGAATATTGCCTTTCATTCATCACCTTCTCTTATGTGAATCAAGAACATTTGCAATCTTCAAGAAATACTTTGTGTCACTCAAGCAATCTATTAGATAATCCATGCATGGTAATGGGAACATGTACTTGGTGATATTTTCCATTTCCTTGTTGTTTGTGTACATTCTCCATTCATCATTTTTCATTAGCACTAATATTGTTGGTAGTGCTCACAGACTCAAACTTTCGTGAATAAGTCCATTGTCCTCATTGGTAATAATCCCTTTGGTAAGTCATTAGAAACAATCTCCACAAACTCATCAATCAAGTCATTTACGTTGAGCACAAGTTTCTCTTCCTCTCTTGTAGTTGGTGCACCCAACTTTTGCAGGAGTTTTATTACAAAAACAAAATAACTACATTCCTTCATCTCAATTAGGAATTTCTTTCCTAGCATCAACATACTTTTTGGAGTAAGCTCCAACTTCCTCCCACCAAACTTTCAACGAACTCATAGTACGTATCTCTTCATCTTTCACCACCAAAGTGAATGTATTTGTACAACCATCACGATGCACCCTGCTGTCAAACTAACAAGGCCTTGCAAGAAAAATATGGCAAGCATCCATAAGCATTATGTCACACATAACTTCATCTCTATATGTGTCAATCTAGAAATTCACCAAACCCTGCTCATTCACAAGAATCTGATGGCCTTTTAGAAACCAAGAAAGCTTATACAGATTTTGATATGTTATCCTCTCAAAATTCAATTTATCCACCTTTTTTTGTGAAACAATGTTATGTGTATTGCCACTACCTGTGATTGATTTATAGTGTTTACCTTCTAACTTAAAATTGTTCTAAACAATTACATTTTTGTATGGAAATCTCTTTCTATTTTGCATGTTTAAATGATACCCTCTTCATCAAGAGTGTTTCTTTAGTTTCAATTTCATTAGTGTGATGCATTGATGAAACACTTTTGTCTACTTGTGCAGCATGCGCACTCACATTTCTACTACCATTTGAATGTGTGCAAACTCAAATTCCTTGTGCCCAACTTCGCATTTAAAACAAGTGTCAATGAATCCACATCCATGTCCTTGACCTCTCTAAAATATCATCTACCTCTTTTTGTATTGTCATCATGTTATGCAGTACTTTCCTCGTGTAGACATTCCACTATTGCTACCTTATCCATGACCATGTGCAAACTTTCCTTTCCTCACATTGTGCTTTGTTGTATGGAAGTTAGTTTTTTTTCTACCTACACTGCACACTAATAGGCTTCCTCAACAGAGTGTATTCTCACCATCCCGAACCCATCTTGAATTGTCAAGTGCAATCCATTCATATAATGTAAAATCTTTTCGGCAACATCTTCAACATGACCATCTCTAATGGTTAGGTTGTAAAATTCCTTTGTGTAATCAATTACACTCATATCACTTTGACGTAAATTTTGGAGCTTTAACCAAATCATCTGATAATCATGCATAATGATTTTTGCTTTAAGTTTCACAAAAAATATATTCGAAGTCTGGATATTTTCTTTACCTTTACGCTTTCTCTCAACTTGTACATGTTCTCACCATAGAGATGTGTGAACTTCCAAATTTTGCGTTGACAAATTTGACTTGCCTTGGATCTTCCAAGTCTTCATACTCAAATATTTTTCGAACTCAAATATCATGTCAAAGAATTCCTTAGGATTCAATCCTCTCAAGTAAATGGGAATATCCAACTTAGACTTGTCATTCTTGCAGCAACTTCCAAAAATTTGTCTTCGTGTTCTTCAACTTTTAATTCTTCTTCACCGATCTCAATTGTTTCTTTTGTGGCTTCAATAACACTTGCATCATCATTTTTGTTGTGATGTTTCCATATCTTCTAGATGAGCTTACATGAGCTTAAGATATGCTAATCTTCCCTTGAAAGAAGTCATTGATAGAGTCTTTTGTGAGGACATATACCAATAATGAACTCAAGACATTAGCATGACTCTTCTTCCTTCTCTTTTTACAAGCATCCTTCAATTTTGAATCATCCTCAATCTAGAGATATGTGGTACGATTCTAAATCAAACTTGACTATTGTAGCCCTTTCAGTGGGTATGGTGGTTGAGGAATGTTCCACTATCACAATGCCAATTAATCGGTTTGGAATAGGTACCATTGTACCCAATAAATTGTCCTCTCTACCTCTCCAATTGTTGGTATCCGTCTCTTTTTTTCTCTTTCAATGTTGATTCCTCAACTTCCAACACATTGATTGTGAATACTTTCTATTTTTAGATTTAACAATGTGTAATAATTGTGCCATCATGACTACATATTACAACAACAAGGTTACAATTTGGAATCTATGACTACACACAAACAATGATGGAACAAACATGGTGAAAATGTTAGAAATGTGAATAAATCTAATTTTGAGCACCTAACAAAGATGTAAAAAATAAATTGCTTGTACAAATTATTTAATATAAACAAGTACCTACAATTTTTGACATTCCACAATAATATAAGGAATCTGAATGTTTCCACTCTACAAAAATAGCGTTTAACAAAATCCAAGGAATGCACATATTTTCATAATATGTGAATGCAATGTACATCCAATGTTATTGTAATTGAATCATGTTTCACTAAATCAAACCATCCACGGCTTGTATGACCAATTATGTACTCAAGACATGTTTTCGCTCACACTCTAGAAGCTGGAAAACAAGAATTCAAAATGTGCGAGATTCATAACAGAGGAAACAGAAAATAAGAAAAAGTATGGGGTGGTATGTACCCTCAAAGAACCTTGTAGTAGGTGGAAAATGAGATAAATGACAAATTCCCCACCTAGCAAATTTGGGACATGCACATACTTGTGTAGTAGACATATTCATCGCCTAACAAATATGCACAACATAAATTGGCAGAAAAAATGTCAATATAACATATATGACACTTTCAAATTTGTCCACAAAAGACAAACAAGGAACTCAACTGCCCAAAACAAAAGTCATGGTTCTCCACGTTTCTAATGTTGAGATGACAAGGCGTTTTGAGACTTTTGTCATTTGGAGACTCATGTAGAAGCATAAATATGCCCAATGGGCTTGTGTAAGTTCATCTACAGTTATAAAATGCTTGTATAGGTGATGGTAGGAGTGAAGTTGTTTCGACTGAGTTTCAGCAGCGCAAACTAGTCAGAATGTAAAAGTGGTGTATTAGCCCCATGATGCTCTTGGAGACACTGTAGGAATGAATGGGTTATAGTTGTTGAATTTTGTTGAAATGAGGCACAACCCCAAGTCGTTGGAGTTTCTCCAAGATAATTTCTTGTATTTATCTCTCTTCACGTCATTTTCTACAGTCTTTCACTTATTCAATTTCATCTCATATAACTATTGTCATAATTTTCAGCACTTGGATAGCTTCACAATTTTGTGTGCAAGTTTGGTTTTAAGCAAAGGACATAAAGAACAAGTTCATAATCATTTATAATAACATAACCCAAATACACCAGTTTCACGAGTTACGTATATACAAAACTATAGTTCACTCATTTTCAACATCAAGGTCACGACTATGATAGTTACCTTCAACTATAATGTGGTCATGTCATTTTAAGGTTTTGTGCAATTGACAAGCCTCGACGTTCAAATGCAATATCACGTGTTGGTATTGAACGAGACTAGATTATCAACTTTACATAAAGATGCACACATTGTAGAACAGGGCATGCAATAGGATATTTCATATTCCACATACCTCTTGATTCCAATGTATGCATCCAACAAATCTCAATTCTCTGTAGCTTTAAAGAGTGAATCATATCATGCATGGCTACTTTGCATATAACTGTAAATATTCACAAGGAAACAAAACTGCCTGTACATTTAGAAGATGCAACTGTAGTTACAGCCTTATGGTGGTGGGTACAACCAATTTTGGCGTTAAATAATAACTAAACAAAATTATATGGCCACAAAGCATGTTTGTGCTCTCATTCTGTCTAGCTCCAGGAATTCGACAAGCACGAGTGTACATCAAGACATCTTTTTCTTGTTAATTGCAACCCCCAACCAACAAGCATCATAAATATGTCATCAAAATGGTACACTGCCTCGTGTTGATTCGGGTTCCTTATCATTTTCTTTGAAGGAAAGATGGCCAATTATCGTCCAAGCAATAGCACCGCAGTAAATGCAATTTTCATCCATGCACTGAATTTACTGGAGCTTACCATCCTCAATTTTTACTTTGCATGATGTACCTCTGCAAACAAGCCAGATGCTGAATATATTATAACACGCATCCCCAAATTGATATCTTAGATTGTTAACACCTGAAGTAAAACAAAGGCTTTTTTGTGTTCTTAATAATGAGAACAGAAAATAGTGTTTAACAATAGACTCACTTTACTATATATCAAGCAAACTGAACAGATTAAATAACTGGAAATAAAGAATAGCATATTGATTTTTAATAATCAGCCCACTTTCTTATTCTCAGGTTAACTGTACAGATAAAGTAAATAGACAAAGAATAGTATATTAGACATTTTCAACATCGGCAATGCCCATCAGTTCAATTCCAATGGTTGTTCTGATTTAGACATTAGGATAATGATTCCATGTATCATATACTCACTAGAAAATTTAGAGAAATCGTTTATCTCCATGGATATTTATGGATTTTCACTTGACATCTATATTTTTTTGATACAAAAGTTAATATTTTACTATATAAAAGGGCAAATTACATCAGCCTCAACTCCTGGGAGACAAAACATTAGGGAGAGGGAAGAGACTAGACAAGAAGAAAGAAAGTAGGCCATAGCAGAACCTTCATGCTGTGGCTGAAGAATTTAGGCCATGTTCATTCCTAACAACATTTTAACCATTCTTATAAGCGAGCCTAGTTACAAACAAAAACCAGAAAATAGGTAATACAAGAACTAAATATCAACTAATGATCAAACATAGGCATATATCAAGTAATGATAAAAATTTGAGAAACCATTATTTATCTCCATGGATAATCATGCACTTTCACTTCACATCTATATTTTTGGTTATCAATAATATGGTTAAAATTTTATCATATAACAGGGTTAATTACATCAGTCTCGGTCCAATATCCTGAGGTTGATAGGGGGGCGCAGATAGGTTGCCCCTCTGCCGAAAGAAGGATTCGAGTTTGAGGGTGAGAGGGACATATCGAGTAGAGGTAGGAGGTAGGAGGTAGGTGGTCGTAATATTGGAGATCGTGATGTGATAAATGGATCAGCTTGGCTCGGCTGGCTCCAATCTCTAAATAGGGGCCAGCAAGAAAGGATGATAGATTACATCAGCCTCAACTCTTGAGAGACAAAACATGAGGGAGAAGGAAGAAACTACACAAGAAGATAGAAAGTAAATCATAGCAGAACCTTCATGCTGTGACTGCAAATCTTGGTCATGTTCAGTTCCGAAAACATTTAAAGCATTTTTATAAGACAAGAAGCAAGACTAATTATAAACATAATACCAAAGAATAATTACTACAAAGAACCTAAGTTTTCAATATATTTCGGATAAAGGTACGGATGCGAATAATCCAATTCACCACTACAGTATTTTTTTCGCCTCAGATCGTCCACACACACACATTCTAGCCTAATAAATAGGAACTAACCACATAGTATGCATACAAAATAACCACAAAACACTAGTGATAATTTATATAATGCTAAATTTCATGATATATTATTACATCAAAATTAGTATTCATCACAGTACTCTTCATCTAGAGGCAAACATCAACATCATAATGTGGTTCATTGGAACCACATAGAGTAGCACTCCCCATGAGGATCCAAAGAAGTATCCATGTCGAATAATGAAAGGCGGGAAACGAAAGCATCTAATCTATTTTCTGGGTTTACACACCTATACTTTATTGCCACTCCATCAGTTTGTGAAATAGAATGCACAAGTAGGAATGTTAAAAACGTAAAACCTTGCTTTCAATCCAAGAATCCTCCTTTCAAGCTCCTCAATCACCTTGGAAGAGAATAGGAACTCATAATAATGTAGAATGATGATAACAATGTTGCTTGATGTAGTGTCAATCCTACATGAGTAAAGAGAGGTGTGAGGTAAGTATTTTGCTTTTCTGTTTTGCTTTTTAGTTGTGTTGTTTTACGTTTTGTTGTTTTGTGTTAAGCTTCTAACTTTTTAGGGTTAACATTGTGTTTTCTAATTTTACTTTTTGTCACTTAATGTTTTAATATTGGAAAATAAATGCCATTTTCTACCTTGATACACCCAAGTTCATCCACAAACAAATCCAAATGTATCCAGATCATCAAGGACATACCTTGTATGTATGCGTACCATAGTTACATGAGACGGGGGGGTGGGGTTTCCGGGACGGCAAAAAATTTCTAAATTTTGGGGATGGCAAGGGGACGGCTAATTAAAAAATATATAAATATTTAAAATATAAAGATATAGTGACTAAATTATATAAATAAGCTGAAATAAAACCATTTGAGATTTAAATAAGGTGGAACTTGAACTCATAAACATCAAATACATTCCTTAATACTATAATATCAATATGTTATTGTCATAAATTGAAAACTCATAATACATATTTGAATTTTGAATTCGAGACAAGCTGAAATTTCAAATATATTGTAAAATATAAAAGTAAAACCATTCTAAATTACGATTGATCAAGTGACAATAGTTGATATTCATATCATTAATCTCATAGCCAAATACACCAACAATTGTCTATTGTCAATATTACAAAAAAAGAGGACAAGTACAAGTATCAGCCTAAAAATCAAAATCAACATCTAAAGCAATATCCATGAACTCCTCCTCGTTGGTACTAGCATCCTCATCCTCAAAGGTAAGCCCAATCAATCCCCGTTGCACAGTATTGTCCTCTTCAACCTACCTCAGCTCCTCGGGATCTACATCCCACCGTAATGTTGGGGTCTGTTTGTACTCAGGTGTCTTGCGATCCATAAGACGCAAAGCACTGTGTACAGCTACAAGCTTCTCCACTCTCACAGAGGTAAGCCTATTCCTCTTAACAGAGTGTATACAACCATATGTAGACCAGTTCCTCTCAGAGGAAGAGGAGCTAGAAACCTGGGAAAGGACACGAATGGCAAGTTGTCGCAGTAGTCCTGGAAGCCCATACAGTCGCCGCCAACTCACTAGCTTCTCTTGTGTTATTGTTACCCTATCTACCTTTGTTGATGTTTTGTACCCATCAAGTTCAATGAAGTCGAGCCAATCCAATCTGATCTGTGAAGCCTCCTGTGGAATGTACATTTTTTAAAGGCCTTTATAAGGCCCTTCTTCACCTCATCATCATCCAATGGGATAACTCTGCTTGGCCTCTCCACATATCATTTGGGATTCAGTGGATACGCAGCCATATGAAGCGGAGTGTTCAACTTCTCCCATCTTCGTTGAATAAAGAGTTGTATATGCTCATTATAGAACTCCAAAGTGGGGTCCCTCACCCGAATAGCTGCCTTCATTTGCCCAAGCATGTTGTCAATGCACTCGTAGATCTCACCAAGATTGGGGTTGTTAGAATCCCCATATTTGATGACACTAAAAACTAGAGCTATGATTGATATGATGTATTTCATATCAACCCAAAATGTTTCCCGCAACACCACTTCCTTCACTCTTTTCCCTTGATCTATCTTGGACTCACGCCACCTAGTCCAATCTTGTGTCATAATCATAATTTGCAGGGGCTCCTGCAACTCAAACATCCTCTCCAACAAAATAAAATAAGATGCAAAGCAGGTGTCAACTGGTTTCAAAAATTCCTTCTTTGAAAAAGTGTCAATGATGTGTGGTGATTACATATGAACTTCTACACGTCCTTGGCCTCAGTCACTATCTGGATGACCCACTGAATCTTCCCTATGTCTTTCAGTGCATTGTTCATGGCATGCACACAACATGGAGTCCAATACATATGCTTATATTCCCGCTCCACTAGCTTGCCTATTGCTCTGCACACATAAGTTGCATCTGTGACAACCTGTACAACATTTGAAGGTCCAACCTCCTCAATGGCATTCTTCAAAATCTGATACTGGAACTCAGCATCTTTCTGCTTCCCAGAACAATCAATTGCTCTCAAGAAGTACGGTCCATCTTTGCAAGAGACAATGATATTGATGAGAGGACGGTGTCTAATATTTGTCCACCCATCCATAATATTACGTCCATGTGACACCCATGTCACCTTCATCTCCTCCATCAACAAATTAACCTTAGAATAGTTTCCATCCAAAATTGTTGTCCTCAGTTTTGTGTCTCTAGGAGGCACATAACTTGTACCTGCTTTTGCAACCTTAGCTATAGCCTCCTTGTAATAAGGAGAGCGAGTGGCATTAAATGAATCCTAGCAGCATAGAAAAATTTCCCAATAGCATCATCTGCTTTTTCCCTCGCCTTTGAATCAAACATGTCAACAACTGCATTTGGGGCTGCCCCCACGGCCTTTCTCTTCCCTCTGCTTTCCAATTCTAACACTCCAAAACTAGAACCAGCCAGAGTATTACTATGTTTGCTAGCCAGAGTAGAACCACGAACTTTTGGCACATTGTCTGTGGTATTTCCATTGAAGATTCTCATCATCTCAGCTCTTTGCTCTAGTGAAAGGCCCTTACAAGTGCCAACCCCTCTTCCTGTAAGGTGCAACAAGTGTGCATTCGTCCTAGTGATACTGTCATGCCAAGTTAGTGCACATATGTTGCACTTTCATACTTTGCTTCCCCCCTGGAGACTTGGATATGGGGTTATCAATTATTTGGGCAAATTGTTGCAATGGCTTCTTCTTATCAAATGGTCCAATGGCAAATTTGGACAACATTTGAGAGGGGCAATTGGTAGCACTACCAACTGAACTACCAGTTGTCCGCTGCCACTACATTTTGTGTCCATTCTCCACTCTCCCCCATTGTGGCATCACCAACTCTTCCACGACCATTTATCTCAACTTCTCTGTTCAACCCTCTCCTGCTCTGATTCATTCTCTGATTCATATTCGTACTCAGAATAACTCATGGTGATGATTGCTACAATGAAGTTAAAAACAACCATGACTATATGATTGATTGATTATGTAATGAATTAATTTTAAAAAAAAAACAAAACCAATATGCATTTTTTAAAATCCTACAAACTATATGTGACGTGCGTGATTATATTGTGAATGTAGATGCAACTGCTAAAAAACAGCCCCTAAAAAATGCAAATATAATATAAATTTTAAACTAGAAATAAAATGTAATTAAAAAAAACGTAACCATTTAAATTTTACAACCAAACCCTATGCAAGATGCATTTTTTTAAATCCCACAAACTATATACATGATTGCATTATGAATGTAGATGCAAATGCTAAAAAACAACCCCTAAAAAATACAATATATAATATAAAATTCTAAACTATAAATAAAAATGTAATTTCAAAAAAAACGTAACCATTTACAACCAAACCCTATGCAATATAAATTTTTTAAAATCCTACAAACTATATGCATAATTACATTGTGAATGTAGATGTAAATGCTAAAAAACATCCCCTAAAAAATACAAATATAATCTAAATTTTAAACTATAAATAAAAATGTAATATTAAACAAAAACGTAACCATTTACAACCAAACCCTATGCAATATGCATTTTTTTAAATCCTACTAGTTACATGCATGATTTCACCCTGAAATCTGGGACTACCCTGTGTAAATAATAAAAATCATACTTTTACAATAATGCAAATATAAATTATAATGTGTTTTTATTGCCAGAAAGTTCTTAAGGGTATTGTAAGTCAAGATAAAATTCCCATAAGAGCCATAATTAGCCATTGCTTCGTGTGAATACCCAAATGATCCCAAAATCGTTATATTCTGTAACCTAAAATTGGACTTTTAGGGTCTACGGGTTAGACTAGTAATGCTGTATTTAATTATTTTGAGCCCCGATTTGAGACAATTTGTGCTCCATAGTTTAACCCTGTTGTGATTGAACATATCATTATTCTTATATGACCAGAAGTGGTTTTTAGACTAGGAATGAGTTCTGCACTTTATTTGTGACGCCCCCCCCCCCCAACGTTTCCTCGTCCCCAGGACGTTTCCCAGCATCTTCAGACGTCCTTATGTGAAATTTCTCTAGCATCAATTCAGTTTGTCAGTTTGGCCTGATTCTTGGCCAAGGGGTAGCTGGAGATCATATACGCACGTGTCATACCATTGGGAAGGACGCGTCCCCGCGTATCTATGATGCGTACCGGTTCACTATCGAATATAGACGAAGTCATCGCACCAAAAAGCCTCTTCAGGGCTGGCCGCATGTATCCTGGATAAAAGCACTAGAATATGAAGTGAATCATGGGAAAATTAGTAGCATGCAGGCATTTGCTGGGAATTTTGAAACCTGCCTAGCAGGGTACTAATTTCCCATGAAAGCAACGCCACTTTAAGTTGACAATGAGATAAATTAGAGGCAGCAAGCAAGCGGGGAATTCTTCATTACCTGTCTAAAATCGCAGGAAATAAAAATTCGTCATTGATGGAATCTTAAAAGAAATATCATTCTTAAGTGAATCTTCTGGGAGTCTTTATTGCCTGCCTTGCAAGGGGTTACTTGGCCCCTCCTCATTGTGAGGACCTCCTTTGTGCAAAGAAGCTTCCAACCATGCTACAATTGGTTGATTGCCTGCCTTGCAAGGTCAGTAATGAAATTCCTGATTGTCATGTGTTTCATTAAAAATAGAATTTTTTATGTCTAAAAAGTGTGCCCCCTTTGGAGAAGTTGGAAGGCAGCCTTTAAATTGAGCTCTTTCTGCTTCCACCCTCTACGAGGCTAGATCACCACAAAGGATAGGTGCTCCATGGCTATGTGGAAAAGTTAACAAACTTCAGAAGGATCAAAAGGTGGTTGAAAATAGATTGTTCTAAAAATTGAATGGCAGCCCCTTCATGTCATATTAAAGATGCGTATGATAATGTTGGGAGAGTTCCAGATACCATACTTTTTAAAGAATTAAATGATTAAATTAATTCTTTAGTATGGTTCATAGAAAGGCCTAAGCTATCAAAAGCACTACTGTGAGGCTTGAGTTAAGTGGAAGCAGAAGTCTAAAATTAAATCAAATTTATTTTATTTAATGGCAGCCACAAACATGCACAAAATAGTAGCGCCCCATTTGCAATCAGTGAAACTTATCCAATTACATTAGATTAATTGCGCAGGAATAAAGGGACCCTAGGAACAATGACCAAGTAATTATACAAATGGTGAAGCAATTATAGTAAGCAGGGGCTGCAACATATGTGATTAGGGTATTAATATAATTCAGTCAGTGCAGAGAAGTGCAGCCCAGAGGAACAAGTGCGCCCCATTTGGAAGAGGATTTTTGCTCAGATGAAAGGTGGAGATATTGGATGCTAAAAGCTTCTTATAACATCTTTGGCGCATCAGTGTCTGAAGATAGGTTGATTTGTGTCTGGATAATTGTTTGCATAAGTGATACAGGTGGTCAGATGCAAGATATGAGTAATGTTTATCCATGTTTGCTTTGCATGCTAAGTGGGTAAAACATGGGCAAATTTTGGGGCAGCAGGCTTGAATTATGCAGATTTTTATGATTAAGAATCCATCCTATTCATAGTTCTGCATTGCCATCTTTGCACTAACCATTAATTGGCTTGGGCAATTCACTTGCCCAGGTGTTTTTATAAGAGTAAAGGAAGCTTAAATCGATGTCTAATGACATTGAATATACTTGCTCCGAAGATCTGCCAAGAACTTATCCAGATCTACACCAATTTTGAAGAATTCCGACTAGACATAAAGAGAAGAAGAATTGTTCAGGCAAATGATAGATACGGCCACTGGCAAAGCATGGAGGAAAATATACTCAAAACACATTTGTTTTTTTGGCTAATATAAGCTTCACATTTCATCGATTTGTTGACACCAGGAGACACATTATCCAGATCCAAATCTCATAATTGCAAAAGCTTCTGGCAAAAATTCATCCTCTTGTTTCAAATGCAGCCCGGTGAATAAGCCAGTGCGTGGAAGAATTTCATTCCAAGATCTTGTGCATGGTGACTTGTCAGATCTTCCATTTGAAGCCTCTCATTGAAGTATGCATCTCTAGAACCCGGAAGAGGAAAATTTCCAGAATTATTTTAATTGCTCACTATGCAATTAAAAATGCAATTTATGATGAGTTATTTACGGCGAACATTGCACTAATGCATGTACTGGAGAAGAACTGCTGAAAGCTTCAAGAGATAAGAAGGAAGATCATGTCAAAGGCTTTAATACTTCCGCAAGCTGCTTACCTAGTCACTTCCAGATCCAGCCACTTCCAGATGATAGTTGAGTGACTTTCAGCTGCTAATGTCCGGAATGATGTTAAAAAAGATCAAGAGTGCTAGCTTTCCAGCTAATATAAAAATTAGTTTCTCTTATTTCCTCCGACAAAATCTGAATTTGAGCTATTGGGGTTTAAATGGTATACAACTTAGGTGATTCAGCCCTTAAAAGCCATTACTTGCACAACAAGTCAACTACTTCCCAAGATAGGTGGCAGACGTGAACAAATAGAATGGTTTTATTGATTAGTTGCAAATCATGCATTTCATGCAAAGATCTAATTCTAGGAGAGAGATTGCTCAGTTGCATTTCCTTTCCAACTAAATCCACATGTGTCAGTTCATATGGCTAAAAGCTTTCTACAATTGTAATTGCAACCCTCTACATTTTATAAGCAGAGGAAGAACCTTCAGGTTAAGAATCAGCAATTTGTAAGCATACATAAACACTTGTATTCCAAACTTTGTGTTGTAAACCTTTGAGAGCCACTTAAAGCAAAGGAATATACCCAGGAGCAGATTAAATCCGTGAAGAAACATTTGTGTCACGGTGTATTGCTATTAACGTTGTTTTTTATCTTAGATCTTTTAATAGACTGTGTTATTTCAGATCCTCAAACGATTTAGGAGCTACCTGGATGCTTACTAATTATGATGTCCTATATCTGTTGAAGTTTCTTCTATGTGCATGTAATCCAACTCAATTATCTATTGATTGGAATGCACATCTTCAAGGTGGCATTTCTTCTGTGTTTATATAATTCTCTTCTTCTATAGGATATTTCACTTTCTTAAATCAGCTGAGTTACAATGACTACATGAACTGTACGGGCTATGGTTCATGAGTTGACACAGCTATATTTGTAAGAATTGTCCCATATAGATACTAGCATACTTTCAATTGACAAATCTAACCCCACGGGAGCACTCACTATGGTAAATGAGGGAGATTTATCTCATGACTGCCTAGAGTATTAGGTAACTATGCAAAAAATCTAGCCAACACCTAAAAGCTATAGCCATGATCACATTGTGATTGTAAATGCAAATGCCATTGGACTGCCCATAAATAACTGTAAGGATATTTGGGAGGAAAACGATTTGGCAACAGCTGCTCATTGCTTCCGAACAGGTTTCGGTAATGTGTACATCCATTACGTTCATGTGGCAATCCCTATCCCCTGATGCAAGAAATTTTTTTGACACCTCTTTGCATATTTATGGTATGTGTAATATGGTTCCCCCGGGGCAAGAAGGGTCGCACTGGGCAAGAAGATTCCCCCGAGAGACATTGAACAATACAGTTAAATGGAAGGTTTCCAGTAATTGTTAGAAGCTGTAGTTTTGGGTGCTGGTGGTAGTAGTCCAGAATACAAATTTGGTAGCTCACAGTGAGCAGGTGGAAGGGATGTGGGCGTGGAGAGAGCTGAGTTTGAGTGTCAATGAATGTAATGACTCCATATTTTGAAAAATGAAAGAATGAAGTGTTCAGTTGTGCCCACTTTGTGTTTTCCATTGTGAGCTGCATATTTCCATATGGTCATGAGTTGTTAATAGTTCATTTGACCCACAACCCACCTCAATAATCGGAACTAATATAAGGTGTAGTTAGGGTTTTCATAAGCTTTTGAACCCAATCATCAGGTTGCTGCAGAGGGTGTTTGTTTGGTTTCTTTTCTCATTTTTGGGTTTTTCAAACTTCATTTTTATAATATTCCAACATGAAGGATTTTGGTTGTTTAGGACGCTTCTTTCAAAGCTTTTGTCTGTTTGTTTCAGACAGGTTGAGCTTTAGAACAAAAGTATACATATGACTTACATTTATGACCATTATATTAACTATTTTAACAGTTGCAGATTCTTTTGATAATATCAACTCATCTTTTTATTAAAAAACAGTACCAAGTCAATAAAATCCCAAAATTGATTTTGGGAAAGCATTCTGGAAATAAAAATAAGATGCATGGTTTTGCAAAGTCAATGCGCTGGATCGTTCCAATTGTCTAACACCACCTCAAAATACAAAATGAAATTCAAGAAGGGAACAAAGACCCAACAACAGAACTTTGGTTAAAAATTGGCATGCACATACAAGTTGCGCCCACTAGCATAAATGCCTTAACATGCATCCAATGGCATGAATGCTACTCTTCTACACCGACCCAAATAAAACGTAAATATATATCTAATCTCAATGTTAAATATTATTATCGGCTCTCAAAAATTAGAATTAAAAAAATGTGAGTAGTCATAGGTTGATTAATACTACAAAATGATTATGGGAATACTTTTGCAAGGACTCTAAAATGGTGTGCACATTCATACACTAAAATTTGTATTAATCATACTGGAAAATGTGTGATGCCTATAGTCAATCCTGAAGAACTCTGAAACATCAAGTAGAATATGACAATGAAACAAATCAACAAATGATATTAGACAAAGATTCAGATCGGTAACATACAAATGAAAGAAATATCACAAATACTCACTTAGAACTTTTGTGGAGATCTTCAGCTGTCTTTGAAGTAAAGATGCTGCACTGCTACTAGGAAAAGGGATAGGAGTTAGAGGTGGTGAAGAAAGTGGCTCAGCAATGTGTACCCGTTGGGATTTCCCTTTATTTCCAAAGGATGGTATGGAAAGACTCCGTGTCACAAGGCCAGGTGGAGGAGGAGGAAGTGGAGATGCATGCCTTGAAATCATCAGCCCTGGTATTTTACCAGCTAAAGACTCCTTCGTTCTTCTATCTACTAAGGGTGCTGAGTGAGCAATGAAACCTGTAGTTTTTGAGGGCTTTTCTGAATCAGTGGGTGGCCTTGGAAGCTGATGCAGCATGATTACGTGAGGAGGAGATACACTAGGAGATACTTTTGCATAATTAAATGGAAAAGCTTTAGGGGAATGAGGTGCTGACTTAGATGAGGTTTCCACTTTGTTAGATGGAAGTGGACTGCCACTCTTTACAACTGGCTTGTTACACCGTACATTCCCTGTAACAGGACCTGAACAGTGCCCTTTGATCATTTCGGAATCAGATGCAACTGTTCTCTCCAAACTTAAAAGTGGCATTTCAACTGAAGATGGAAGAGGCATTGGTCTTGCAAAAGTTGTTACATTTGATTCTTCAGAAACTGGTATGGCTTTTGATATATAACTCTTTTTCATTAGAGGGCCAGATGTAGAGTTCCGCGCATTGCCGAGATTCAATTCACTCTTTGTAGAAGTGGTTTTCTGCCGTGGATCATGACTTCTGGATTTCGCTGAGGTATGCATCTGACATTGAAAGTTCACAGTCCCACCTGAACCTCCTTTTTTCATTCTAATATGACTGTCATTCATATCCCCTGTAACACCCTCGCTCCAAGCACCATCTGGAGTTGGAAGGGTATAAAAGTGCCCAGTTTTGTGCAATGGCGTTTCCAACTGCCTCCCCCAAGTCTTTTCAATTCCATCAGTTTTCTCATAAGAGCAGAAAGGTGCTGACTTGCTCTCATTACTCGCAGCACTATGTCTAAACTTCTCATTATTCCCAATACATGTCTGCAAACCAAAAGGATCACATACTCAAACACCACTTGAAGAAATTAAATATTGTAGCTTAATTCAACTACAATCAAACAAAATTCAAATCATTATAATTCAGTATACAGTTTCACATTGGCTGTGTGTGTATGTGTGAGGGTCTGTGGGTGTGTGGGTATGAGTCTGTACGTGTGTACGCGTGTGAGCATGCAAAATTAAATAATTTTCACACAGAAAAAGATTGAAACATGAAATTTTAGAGGTTGAGCTGAAGGTACCTTAGTTGGTTCAAGGGTTTTGGTTTTTATTATTAATATTAAGTAAAATTGTGCAAGAGTGGGGCCTTTGATAAGGCAGTGCTGTATCTGGATATGCCACGTATGTATATGAGCCATATCTGGATACAGCACATGTATCTGATATGTTTTTCCAGTGTCTGAATCCGATACATTGGATATAGGTAGGGGTAGGGGGCAGGGATGAAGGGGCTGTTGAGGTTCATTCAATGAAAAAAACAATAATAAGCATAGTTTAAATTTGGTAGAAAAACAATAATAAACATCAATTGATTATTGATGGGATAGAGAGGAAGACTTGCCACAGTATAGTACCCAGAACTCTTCACCAAGGCCCCACAAAAGAAAATAAGATGTTTTACAATGGAGAATATGTTGTCTGCTATGCATGGTGGTTATCTTGATATTTATAGTGAATAATGTAATGTCCCCTTTTTCGGGACATTAATATTTACTTTTTCATTTGCATTGAAACCCCTTGGCATGTCTAGTGCTACAAGTGAGAGTCTCTTTAGTTAGTTTCATGTGCACATAGGTTAGTTACTTTTATTTATTTAATTAAAAAAAATTAAAAAATAAATAAAGTGCACATAGTTTTAGTATTAAATATTTTAATGAGAGTTTATGTTTTCCCTCCAAAAGGGAAAGGTCGGTCTTTATTGGATATTGCACCCCTTAGTTCTATAAAAGGGAGATCGCATTTCCTTAGAGGGTTATGTTGATGAATTATTGATTTCATTCCATGCTTGGAGTATTGGGATGTATGCCCTAGTTCTTGCATTGCTCTCTCTTATTTGGATCCATTATTGAAAATTATTGAAGACTCCATTGTTCTCTCCATTTTGCTCTCTTGTGTTGAATGCATTTATGCATGATATATTCTTTCTAGCTTTGGCGACTTATCTAGGGTATTGGCACATTTTATTGAGGGTAAAATCTGCATGTTATTGAATATATTGGAGGGGTTTCATAGTGTTTATGAGTTGCTGGTTATTGCTGGTTTTATTTTGATTATGGCGACTTGAATTGAGCATCTTTTGGCTTGTTTAAAGGTGAAAAAACTATATTTGTAATCTGATCTGAGTTGGCTTAATTTTCTGTGTGGTTAGCCATTTTGGGATGTTTTTTGAAGGGTTCTAAGAGCTGGAAATAATTTTCATGTCTTATGCTAACCCTAGTGACTGGTTTGGGGATTTTGGGGGCTGTTTTGGAGGGTTTTCGATGATCTAAAAATTCAGATTTTAATATATTTGGAAAGCTCATGAATTAGATATTAGTCTGCACTTTATTTCACGACAAAGATGAAGTATTGAGCAAGTTATGAATTTTCCAAGTTTCAGTTGTTTGTGCTAGGGTTTTATCTACACAGTTTCAAATTTTGTGGGTTGATTTGCATGCCTTCTACTTATCCAAAAATTGTGATTTATAGCTTGTTGGACAGCTAAAAATATGAAGAGTCTTTTGGCATTGGTTTGATGGAAAAATATTGGAAGGTAAAAGAGTTATTAATTTTTTAAGTTTGCAGTAGTCTAGTGCATTTATTAATTAATTACTGTTGTAATTAATTTCAGATTTGAAGTGATTAATTTCCTAACTGGTTTTCCCATCTAATCCACCACCTTGACTCACTCCAACTATATTTGGGTTGTATTGAACCTAACATTGGATTATTTGAGGTCGAACTAGGAGGGTTTAACCCTTCTAGAGTCGATTCAGTATATTAATTTGCATATTTGGATAATATCCCAAAAGGAGATATTACAGTGGTATCAAAACTTTTTTCATCTACTCTTGTGGGGGTTTGTGTGGCAAAAACAAGGAGGAATAAGGAGAAATTAATTTAATAAATTTTGGAGTTGAATTGGTGCCCTAAATGTGTTAGACGACCTATTTTTTGGACAAAAATTAGGGTTTGGTGTTGGCTATGCAAAATCTGGTTTTGGAATATTGTTCCTCATATTTTTGTGGTCCAAAATCCAATATTTCAGCTCTTTTGGACTTCCCTAGCCAAAGATACGGATTTTTGAAGTTGCTATATTTTTCTGCAGTATTTCAGGTTTTAAAAATCAGATTTCAGTTATTTTCAGAAAATTCCTTTTGGAAAGGTCGCTCCTTAATATTATCTATCATTCCCCAAAGTTTCATCCCATTCGGCATGTTTTGAGCAAGATATGCATTTTTTCTAAATTCAGCTAGGGACAGTGACAAACTTACTATTTATAGTAAGTCTCCCATTTTCGGATTTAGAAAAAAATTTGTTTTGGCATATTGAGATTAGGGAAAAAAATTTAGGCTTATTGCAATTTGTTTGAGGTGAATCAGAGCAATTTTCTTCCATCCTTATGGGTTTGTTTGCAGAATAAATCATGGAGCTTGCCAGTGACGGAGGTTTGAGGACCAAACTTTATAAGATTGGGAAAAAACTCAACAAGCCTTCATTTGATAATAGTGTATTGTTCAACACTCTTGAAGAGATTGTGAGTTGTTTATGTTTGATAGAGCAATCTGATTATAGCTCTATGTTTTTAGTTGTAGCTCCTTCGGTAACACACTTGGCTAGATTTAGCTTGTTGAGATATGAGGAGGCGGATGTGAAACTTTTGGTCATCACATGCATTAGTGAGATCACGCGGATAGCAGCCCCAAGTTTGCCATATGATAATAGTACTATGGAGGAGGTATATGAGCTCATGATTGAAAGCTTTTAAAAGTTTTCGGACATCACAAAACCCTCACTTTGATAAGAGAGTTAAGATCTTGAAGAACATGGCTAAGGTAAGGTCTTGCATTCCAATGTTAGATCTTGATTGTAAGGACCTCATTTTGCACATGTTTGAGGTTTTCTTTGATGTATTACATGAGGAACATTCACATGAAATAATGGATGTCATGCAAACAATAATGTCCCTAATGTTGAATGAGTATGAAAAACCTCCACAACCTTTGCTATCCATACTTGTGGAAGGATTGGAACAAAAGGAGTCATATCTTGCTTACTCTTTAGCAAGAAGAGTTGTAAATCAATGTGCAAGCAAAGTAAAGACATGCATCCAAGGTATGAGCACTTTTGTTTTTGATAAATTTTTGGCATCTAATAATTGCATGGGTGCAAGGAGAAATCAGATTTGGTTGATAAACATGAAGAGGATATTAGTGTCAACCATATGCATGATCAAGGAGAAGGCATGGTCAATGACCTCACCATAAAAGGGTATACTCATTCATATAATACATCATTTGTGTCTATTTCTATGTGGCAAAAAGAAGAAATCTTGAAGCATTCATTGCATGGTAATAATCTTTTGATGTTTGACAAATTATTAGTGCCTACTAATTGCATCAAGTTGAACATAAGTGCAAAAGGAGCATGTTTTCAAGAGGACTATGAAGATGGGCTTGTGAAGAGGTATGCTTATGAAGGAAGAACATCATGGAAGGTTTATGGTAATTTGCAGTTCGCTGTAATTTTCTGAACAGCAGGCCCTAATGGGCAATTGAATGAGGTTTGTCACCCAAGAATGAGTTTCATGGATGTCCCAAGTCTTTACCCACCAAGTATGAATGCTTGTGAGGAGGACAAAGGGGTTTTAGACAAGGAAACTAGTGAGGAACTAAGTGTTGTTCCAAACTCAGAAATTCCAAGTTTTGTAGATGTTGGGAGCAGCCTAAGGTATGATCTTTCTTGTTTTATTTCTCCTCATATGTTGAGTTTTGATGGGGTATGATTTCGAGCATGATAGGGAGATGGATACGAGGTGCAACATAGAGTATATTGGTTGCATTTTTGTTGGTGCTCTTGCTCTTAACATTTGGGTGCATATGGAGCATGATGGAAAAGGAGAGAGAGTGATTATCACCCTTCCCATTGATGGAAGCCATAATAATGAGCTTGCTGGTCTGTAAGAGGAATTCATCATTAGAAGGCACAAAGGTATGGTGATAAAAGGATTTGGGTTTTGCAAATTTGGTTTGGATACAAGGATATCATTTCATTTCTTTTGTCAAATGATGCTAACTCCTATCTCTTTGGAAGACTTGAAAGAAGGGTGGATCACATGGACTACACTTTGCATGGTAAGAAGTTCATTTTCAGATTTTGAGCTACAATTATGTCTTCCATTTGAATGTTTGATTGATGTACTTCCAAAGGTTGTGTTGGGAATGTTTAGTTGTTGTTGCTTGCAATTGTGCTTCAATTTACAGTTTGGAAAAAGTGAAGAAACATGGTGTGAACTTTTCTCAAGACACTTCATTTTCAGTTGGGTTTTTGAATAATTTTTAGTTTGTTATGGTTGAGGATGAAATTTTGGTTACATGGGAGCCATTTGTGTTCACTAGCTTGATGATCATTCATGTTGGGAAAATTTTTCTAAATTATGCTAGTTGTCCTCTCATTTTTATGGATAATACTATTAGGACCAGCTCCACTCACTTCTAAAATTCAGATTTTTTACATACCTTTGGTGACATGGTTGTTGGTGCTTGATTTTGGCTCATGGGTGACTATTTGGGAGTGGAAACCAGCCATCATAATTCTGATTTTTGAAGGAAGAATGCATGATTACAGCAGTGTTGGGAGCCACATAACAAATTTTGGGGACAACCCATACATGAAGAAGGTTTGGGAGCTCTCCATGCCTTGGAGACATGAAAAGTGTTTCTCAGCACTTGTTTTTCTAATGAGTTTGTTTCATGTGCAGAATTGAAGACATGTGATGGAAGACTGCTCTCCTATTTATTTCATGAGGGCATTTTTGAGTGGGCAACCTTTGAGCTTAGCAAAGTTTATCCTTTTGATGACTCTCTATGCTATGTTGACAACACCATCTTTTGGAGCACATGTTATGGAGCTGATGAACCATCTTTTTGGGTTGACATGAGGAAAAAAAATTTATTGTTTCCAAGTCTTCGCCACTTGATAGACACTAGATCGAGGCTTTGGATGCACCACCCCACATCTTCACTTTGGGGCATGATGCATGGATCTATAAGCTTGCTATTGCTTGAGGGCAAGCAATTGCCGAGAGGGGAGGACTGTAATGTCCCCTTTTTCGGGACATTATTAATATTTATTTTTTCATTTGCATTATAACCCCTTGGCATGCCTAGCGCTACAAGTGAGAGTCTCTTTAGTTAGTTTAATGTGCACATAGGTTAGTTACTTTTATTTATTTAATTAAAAATAAATAAAATAAATAAAGTGCACATAGTCTTAGTATTAAATATTTTAATGAGAGTTTATGTTTTCCCTCCAAACGGGAAAGGTCGGTCTTTATTGGATATTGCACCCCTTAGTTCTATAAAAGGGAGGTCGCATTTCCTTAGAGGGTTATGTTGATGAATTTTTGATTTCACTCCATACTTGGGAGTATTGGGATGTATGCCCTAGTTCTTGCATTGCTCTCTCTTATTTGGATCCATTATTGAAGACTCCATTGTTCTCTCCATTTTGCTCTCGTGTTGAATGTGTTTATGCATGATATATTCTTTCTAGCTTTGGCGACTTATCTAGGGTATTGGCACATTTTATTGAGGGTAAAATCTGCATGTTATTGAATATATTGGAGGGGTTTCATAGTGTCTATGAGTTGCTGGTTATTGTTGGTTTTATTCTAATTATGGCGACTTGAATTGAGCATCTTTTGGCTTGTTTAAAGGTGAATAAACTATATTTGTAATCTGATCTGAGTTGGCTTAATTTTCTAAGTGTGGTTAGCCATTTTGGGATGTTTTTTGAAGGGTTCTAAGAGCTGGAAATAATTTACACGTCTTATGCTAACCCTAGCGACTGGTTTGGGGATTTTGGGGGCTGTTTTGGAGGGTTTTTGGTGATCTAAAAATTCAGATTTTAATATTTTTGGAAAGCTCGTGAATTATAGATTAGTCTGCACTTTATTTCACGGCAAAAGATGAAGTATTGAGCAAGTTATGAATTTTTCAAGTTTCAGCTATTTGTGTCAGGGTTTTATCTACACAGTTTCAGATTTCGTGGGTTGATTTGCATGCCTTCTACTTATTCAAAAATTGTGATCTATAGCTTGTTGGAAAGCTAAAAATATGAAGAGTCTTTTGGCATTGGTTTGATGGAAAAATATTGGAACGTGAAAGAGTCATTAATTTTTGAAGTTTGCAGCAGTCTAGTGCATTTATTAATTAATTACTTCTGTAATTAATTTCAGATTTGAAGTGATTAATTTCCTAACTGGTTCTCCCATCTAATCCACCACCTTGGCTCACTCCAACCCTATTTGGGTTGTATTAAAGCTAACATTGGATTATTTGAGGTCGAACTAGGAGGGTTTAGTCCTTCTAGAGTCGATTTAGTAAATTAATTTGCATATTTGGATAATATCCCAAAAGGGGATATTACAAATAATTATCTGTAAGCCCACATGTATCTTATCATAATGAGTGACTTTTTGTAAAACTTGATGTAAAATACTTTGTTAAACTTGTGTGATAATTCTATCTTTACCATGAAGAGGAATGCCTTATAACAAAGATAAAGTTCTCATGTAATGGTTTTGCTTTCAAATTTAAAGCATCATCTTATAACTTCCACATGTAATTTTAAATTAAACAATACTAGTAAGTCATCCATACATTGTGTGGTGGGGGTTGGGGGAAGGGAGAAGTGTGGCTGGGAGGTGAAGGAAGTGGGGTGGTCTGCCAGAGTATCGGACAATGAAGAACTAGTCAATCAATGGAAAAACAATAATAAGCATCACTAGATTATTGACAAGATGGAGAGGAATTTTTCCATGGTATAGGATACAATACTCTTCCTAAAAGCCCTACAAAAAAAAAAAGAATTATATAATGAATAATATACAGATTTACGTGGGGACGCGCACCCCCCATCCCCAAGTTGTCCAAGACATTTGGGATGTTTCGAGTGCTTGGGGATAGGAATGAAACATCCCCCCTGCGTCCCACCCAAAATAAAATAAAGGGAAATGTTATCCCAAATTTACTCCCTGGGTTAATTTGGATAAATCATCATAAATGGACTTAGCCATTCATATTCTTGGACGTGCGGACGACCATCAAAGTTCGACCTCATTAAAAAAGAAAGACATCCTGTGTTTTGGCTCGGCCGATTTGGTCTCTCGCTGCAGTGAATCTTGGAGTTGGCAATCGAGCTTATTGGAGAATTGGTCGGCTCGGTTGGTTGGGTGACAGGTTGGTCGGCATGGTTGGTCGGGTGACAGGTTGGTCGGCTTGGTTGGTTGGGTGACAGGTTGGTCGGTCGGGTTGGACGGATGGGTCAGACGCCTGGGTAGGACAGGTGAAGCATCGCATGGACGAAGGTTGGTTGGCTAGGTTGGTCAGCCGGGTTGGTCGGTTGAGATGGTCGGCTGGGTTGGTCGGGTCACCAGGTTGGACGGGTACCAAGGTTGGTCGTCCCAACGGTGAAGTTGGATGCTTGGGCGGTGGTATGACGCGGTTGGACGTGCATGGTTGGGCGGCCCACGAGTCCCAGGCAAGCAAAGGTAGATGAACGAATGACAACCCAATAACCATATTTAATGTAGTATGACGCCCATGTCTTTTCTGACAGAAGTACCCTTGGGAAGCGAAATTGTATGGGTGCCCATACCTCTTTAATGAGGGTGGGTGAAAAATGACTATATAATGCAATTGAACCCCTCATTTTCAAGCGACATTCTAGGAGTTGGGGAAACTCTTGCAAAATTTTCCCTCAACTCCATTTGAGTTGTGAGCCTCCACTTGGGCCTAGCAATGTAATTATGCCTTTGTGCATCAAATGTAATGGTTTGTGCATACTTTGAAGCAATAAAAATTGTGTTTTGTGCTGTTTCTTCAACCCTAGTTTCGTTTTTATTGTATTTTCTTGCCTCTCCATTATTTTAGTTGTATTTTGTGCATGTTCTTTCACTTGCATGTTTATGATGTTGTATTCCATGGAGTTTTAATGGCGGATTAGGATTTGGGTCTGTGTCACATTTGTCTGGCCTCCCTCATCCCCTTTTTCCTATTTCATCCTCCCTCAAGAAAGTATCTCACCCCTTTTTTTGGTGCTGTCACCCCCTTAGTATAGGATTTCCCCTTTTTCATGCACTTTCTCTCTCCTTGTCTCCTTGTAAGTGTTAGTGTAGGCTTAGTTAGGCATTTTTTTTGCATTAGGAGTACTTGTAGCATTAGGATCAGGTAGAGGAAGTCGGCTTTTTCCGGAGGTCCATCTCAGGTTCGCAAGTCCCACAACTTGAGAGATGAACCCATGTTATGCTGAATACACTGGATGCCCCATTCAAACTCAAGCCATTCGGGGGGTGCTATAATTTTGTATTAACAGGAACTTCCCAGGGACATTCCCCAAGTTTTAGGAATGCACCCAGTACATTCTTGGTGCTTTGACCAAAAGGGTATGCCATGACGTCGTCGGGCCAGGGTGGTCAAGGGACGTCCCCGCGTCCCTTGCGGCCAAACATTTTTTTAATATATAAAAAAAACAGCCTCTTGCATCCACTGTACATCATTTGCTTGTCCATGAGAGTAATCCTCTCTTGATTAGCTAATATCAATCTGAAATCTGCAAGTATGAAAGTTGGTTTCCCTAGTTTTTTCTGCATTTTCTTAAGCGGAATGTTTACACCTGAACCACCATCATTGAATGCTTTTGATAGGACCATTTTGATGATTCAAACAATTATTTTTGGTATCTCATGTTTTTTCTAGCTTCAAGAAATCTCTTTCTTCTTTTTGTTTGTGTGACACTTACAGTTATGATAGTGTTTTAACTTGAGCTAATAGCCGTAGACATCACATTAATAACTTTACTGGAACTGTCACCATGGTACCATAAATTAGATTGTTGTAATGGATTTTCATCTTTCTTATTTTCAATCTCAATATACTTCTATCTCTTGATACACCCATTCTCATTTCTTGTCTCAGTGGTGGTGGTGGTGGTACAGCCTCTTGTATCCACTGTACATCATTTGCTTGCTCATTTAAATTGATTCTAATTTTTTTGTTAATGTCAATGACTCCATATGAAATATGCATAATAAATATGGCGTTTTGGCTTATTGTATGTAAAATTGTATTAATGGTTTAAACATTCAGACTTTCATCTTTAAGTATTAGTTTATTCATGTTATGTTTGTAATATATATAAAATTTATATATTATTTTATTAGCCGTCCCCTCGTCCTCTCGAAAATTTGGAAAATAAATTGCCGTCCCATTTTTCTACCATCCCAAAGTCTTAGGTAACTATGAGAATATGATATCTGCCAAGAATAGTTGTTATTTAAATATTTATAATGAATAACTAACTGTAAGTTCGGATACGTCTTGACATGTGACTTGTATTTTTTAATGTAAAATGAAAATCACATGTTACAGAGTCATTTCCAAGTCATTTAGCACTACTATTACATGGGGAGCAACAAAGAGGAAGGTATGGCGTTGAATTTTCATGCTATGTTTTGGGAAATAAAGGTAAACATGTTGAATACTCAGCTATGATAGAGAGAAGTGCAAAATTTGTCATGAAATTCACTATGGATCAGCTCTACACCATGCATATGAATGAGTTTCAACATTTGTTTTCATGGGAACAATGCATTGGGGGTTGTGAGAATGAAGTGTTGGCCTTACCTAAGGTAAGATGGGATACCTTGAGGTCAAATATTTTCGTTTACACTACTGTAATTTATTTCATCAGTCTTCTTATGACCTTTAGAGCCATAAAGCATGGGGATAAGGGACATTTCTCCATTGATACTCTCACTCATGGATCAAAGGATGAAGAATGGATCACATGGATTACACATTGCATGGTAAGAGTTTCATTTCCAGTTGTGCCTATGGATAATTTTCAGTTTGTTATGGTTGAGGATGGAATTTCAGTCACATGGGAGCCATTTTCATTCACTAGGTTGATGTTCATTCATGTCAGGAAAAAAATTCTGAATTATGCTAGCTGCTGTCCTCTCATTTTTTTGGATGATACCATTATAACCAGCTCCACTATCACTTCCAAAATTAAGTTTTTTTACATGCATTTGGTGATATGGTTGTTGGTGCTTGATTTTGGCTCATGGGTGACTATTTGGGGGTGGACATTAGCGGCTCTAATTCTGATTTTTGAATATTACAACAGTATTTGGGGCCACATAATAGAGTTTGAGGGTAGCTCATACATAGAGGAGACTTACACACCATGGAGACACCCTGAAAGAGTGTTTTCAACACTTATTTTTCTAACTTGTTTGCTTCATGTGCAGATTGGAAAAAGTAATTGCAGCAGAAGACACTCCTAATTTTTAGGAGAAAGAAGCATCACAAGATCTTACAAATGTTTCACCACTTGAGTGGCATGGGAGGCCATTTTTTGGAGTGCTACATATTTAGACTCGGGCACATTAGCTTGCTATTGCTTGAGGGAAAGCAATCTTGGGAAGGGAGGACTGTAATGTCCCCTTTTTGAAGACCCCCCTTGGCCAATCTTTTCCCATGGGCTTTTGGAATGTTGCAAAGGGAAAATTATGCTAGTAATTGAATGATATTGCCTGGAGAGTGATTTGTGAAATCTCACTTCCGGGATCAATAGAAGATATGCAAATCAATGACTCTAATCCGTTGGAATTTGTAAAAACACAACCACAAACCACTTGAATTAGTCAAATAGATGACTCAATAAACCCCAAGATAGGCGTTTAATGGCCTCTACTAAATAGCTTAAGCAATTAAACTCAGAAAATCAGATTGCTTCACACAAATATGAAGATCAAACATCGTTGCAAAAGATATTAAATCGCTGCTACAAGGGAATGAATATTATACCCAAATAACATTACCCAAATCGCTGCCCTAGAGAGCTCAAAACATATGCTAAACCAATCAATACACTTCAGCAGTGGGCCATAACTGAATCCAATTTAACCAATATAAATTTGCTAAATAAATGCTGCCAATATATATGTGCCTTTCATGAAATATAACTCTTCCCACAAGCCATCATCAATCTGCAATATCAATCATATAATGTCGCTGCAATGGAAGACTTCAAATAATATGCAAACATAGTCATCACAAGAGGTTATCAACTGGCCACATGTAGTTTACTAACAGTTCGCTGATCCTAAAGGAGCCCAAACATGCACTGAACATTCAATAATTAATACCAAACTGAGTCGCTGGAATTAGCATATTAGTCTTTTCCAGATCGCTGCATATTCAGAGCATTAACATGCATAAAAATGTCCTTATAACTGTCCAAGGCGATCGCTGCAATAAAGGGACTGTGAGTTTCAGGCATTTATCCAAGTCGAACCATTCTACAATTGCTAAAACAACCATGAAAGGAATCACTATGGTTAGAGGACACAATCACACAACCAACTAATCGCATTCCATAGACAGCTGCATTTAAATCAGTCCCACATCACCGTAAGGCAAGTCGCTGCAATTTAGATTATCTTAGACAGGCATTAAAACTTCAATCATTACCCAAAGTAGTCGATGTATGTTTGAACACATCAAGACCTAACTAGCTGGTCGATTCACACCAAATATTGCTCCAAAAACAGTCCACAAAACACCATGAGAATTCGCTAGGGCTGGAATGAAACATACAGCCAAGTAGACTTGCAATGGCACTCACAAAAACTCTTATTTTTGATCACAAACCAGCTGCTACAGTGAATCGCTACAGTAAAGACATGCAGATTTTAATGGTAAACTTCATCTAAAAATTCACTAAAGCCAAAGACATGGATCTCACAAATAAATACTTCAAATGAATCTCAAAACCAGCTCGATCCAACCTCCCACGCAAGAGAGAGAGAACATCAATGGGCATGCATCCCAACTCCAAGCATGGAGTATCAAAATAAGTTCATCATAGCATAATCATAACAATGACCCTAGCACTCCTTTTATAAGCAAGGAGGCATAAAATTCGAAAACCCTAGGAGAGGGAAAATATTAAATAAAAGTAGTTTGTTTTCCCTAGGTGTGGCATCCCCTTTGCAAATGGTGATTTTATCAATAAAAGCCACCTAACTTTTTATTTAATTTTATATATTTTGGGAATTAAATTAAATAACTTTTATAAAATAATTAAATAATTAAATAATTATTGCTTCAGGCAATAATATTTAATTATTTAATAAAAATGTCCCCCTTGCACATCTCGAAGCCCACGGGGACGTGTAAGCTAAGGGTCTTCAGAAATGGGGACATTACATGATTTTTATCATTTGTCATTATAAAACAATATTCATTTAATTATTAGTTCTCATTTAACTATGGATGCTAAGTGTTTTTTTCCACTTGTATTATTGCTAACAAAAAAAATATTTATTGAGCAATTAATGTAATTTATTATTTAATTTAATTCCCAAAAATATAAAATTAAAAGGGGAATTAATTAAAAAAATTAAGCGGCTTTTAATGTCAAAAAGACCCTTAGAAAGGGGACACCACAGATAGAGGGGGGAAATAAAATGAAAAGGGGAAATTATAAACATGCCCTATAATTTCAAATTGTGGTTTTCCCTCCATAAAGGGAGTAGCTCCACCTAGGGAGAAATCTATAAATATATGTTTTGTCAGTGAGGGAAGGGTTGTGTTGATGAATCTATTGATTTCACTCCATGCTTGGAGTAATGGGATGTATGCCCTAACTCTCTCTCTTTCATTATAATTTTCATTGGAAGCTATTGTTGAAGATATTGAAGACTCTCTTGTTCTATTTATGGTGTTCTATTGTGTTGAAGTTGTTGGCTAGATTTTATGCATAGCTAAAACCCTAGGCAGTCACGAGATAAATCTCTCTCATTTACCGGCGAGGCTCCCGTGTAAGATGTTTATCAATTTAGTAAGGGTGGATCCTAATAACTATTTTCGGGGTTTTACTTTAATTACCACAGCTTGTGAACCACAACTGGGCAATTTTGTAGCAAATAAGCAACTATTTTGGAATATTTGCAGAAGGGGGAAATAATAAAATTTAGGAAAGAAGAAAGGAAGATGTGCAGAATCAACCAATAGTTAACAAAGTTGGTCTCATCCACACATTAAATAAACAGATAAATCATAACATTTAGAAGAACGGAAAAGAAATGACTTCTAACCTAGATCTGAGATAACACAATTTATCTAAAACCTTGAATAGAAGTGATCAACAAAGAACCATAGACACAAAGTTCTCCGGAAATCCACCTTTTATTCAATCCCAAGCCTTCGCAACAATCACACCAAAGGTTTCAGCACAAAGTCTGAAAACTCAAGAACGCTCTAATTACAATAGCTCTTGCTAAAACAAGTTCTGATAAGAACAAGTTGCGATCTTTTAACCCGTAGGCTCTTCCTCTATTTATAGTGCATAGAGGGCAATTACAAATATGAAGCTTTCAATGAATTGCTGAATGTGGAAGCTATGAAAAAGGGAAGCAACTGACCGTATTTTCCCTTAGACTTTCTCATTACATGACATATATGATTTACAACTGAAAATAAAACCTTCTATTTTGCATGTCTGCCACCTATTTCCAAGTTATTGACTTCTAGTAACTCGAAGTAATGGCTTTTAAGCCAATTACCTAAGTTTTACAATTTAATTGATCAATCAATTACTTTGTCGGAGAAAATAAGAGAAAGAAGAAGAACGAGGAGAAGAAATTATTCCAGCTGCAACACTTCATTTTTGCCCTTGATTTGTCAATTAATCCACTAATAGACACGTGCCCCATGTCTGTATCATTAACTTCAGTATGCCTAGACACTATGCATGATTCTGCCGGATTGCCCATGTCGTCACCCTTTATTATACTTGAATCAACTTTTGTCTGAGATCTTTTTTTATTTTTACCAGGAGCTTTGCAATTATGAGATTTGGATCTATTTGTGCAAAAATTGTAATTGTTCCACCTAATTCTGCAGATATATTCAATGTATCAGACATTGACTTTGCTTTCTTCTCACCAATATGGGCATAAGTGAAGTATTCCTGCAAATAATTCAAACAAACATGAAGTCCATGGCATGAATGTCTAATTTCTTCACCAAAATCTGATTATGAAGCCTGTTGCCCTATATTTGTAGACTTTGCTTGCATGCCAAACAAGCCAAAAATATTATTTTATTCACCTGTGCACTCACATCAACATGCAGATAGCCAAAATAATAAAAAGAAAGCTCTTCTAACCTTAGGCGCCAAAGCTGGATGCTTCCCGACAATTAAAAATATTTTTTAATGCTCAAAACCTCTTCTTTTAGCGCCAACACTTGTCAGGGCAGCATGCTCCACACAAGAATTAATTGCCCTTCACTTATGGCGTCTACTTCTTATATAAGCAACTCCATGCTAATTTTACCAATTGCTTCCTCTTATTTTTAGCAATTTCTAATAAGAAGCTGTTTTTTCTCCTTCTTTGGGTGCCAAAACACTGGATATTAAAAATAATTAAAAGAAATCACTTTTTAAGCATGTAATTATGCCAAAGTGGGTCACACTTTTTGGCTAGAATTTGTGTGAAAAACATGAGGGCAAGGCAGTGTTAAATTTCAACCTACTAGGCAGCTCCAAAAAGTGCAACTTGCACAAGTGAATTAGTTAACTTTTGTGTTAAAAACATGAGGGCAAGGCAGTGTTAAATTTCAACCTGCTAGGCAGCTCCTAATTTCACACTTTTCACTTAAGTCATTGTGTTAAATCTCAACCTATCAGGCAGCTCCTATTTTCACACTTTTCACTTAAGTCATGACATTAAATCTCAACCTGCCAGCCAGCTCCAAAAAGTGTGACTTGGAAGCATTTTTTCCATTTTTGGATTTTTGGTGAAGAAAACACAAGAACAAAATAAAATTTTCCATTTTTGGAAAGGGTCTGGGAAGATGTAGCAGCATCAACTTGCAAGTGCCATAACTTTCACTCTGTGGCTACGTTTTAGGTGTTGTTTTTTTCTAAAAGTCCATATTTTCTCGAGCTCTACGCATTGGTGGCAATATTTTTCTTATTTTCATAAAATCCATTATTGCACCTTTTTGGACCAAGCAACCTCTTGTAATCTCCTGAAGGAATCTTGAGCTTTGATCACCTTTAGACAAATTAATTAGCAATTAAAAATACTAGATAGCTCTTCAAAACCCTAGGCTTGGGAAAAGGTCTGGCAGGAAGAATGAATAGGCTACAGGGATTGCCGGACGAAAAATGGAGAAAAACCAAAACACAGACAAAAAGAAATAAAAACAAAACCTGAAAGAAGTTGCGAGCAATTGCTCGAAAAATTTCTCCAATTAGGTAGTCTGCAAAAACTTTTCCCCTTAGGTGAATGTTCTGCGGTAATAATGATGGGGTGAAATGCTTTATATAACCTAAATTCTCTAATTTTAGCTCTATCTATTTTTAAAAGAACTTTATTTATTTAATAAATAAATAAATAAAATGTTTTTAGACAAAGTCTAGTGAAGGAATTGAGTGAGCTTTGGGACGTGGGTATTTATGACTCTCTGGGGACACCTTAGAGCAATGCAAACAACTGCAGACAAAACAAAACCCAAAACATGACCTGTTAGTTGAAAAGAACAAATTTAAAAAAAAAGGGTAGTCCCAGATTTCAGGGTGAAATTTCTAGGACATCAGAAGTATCTTTTATGCATGATTCATACTTGTTAACATTGGCGACTTGTTTATATGTGTGGCGCATTTGTTGTGAAGGATATTTGAATGATTAATGGTGATTTATTGAGTGTTTTATGATCTGATATTAATGTTGCAATTATCCTAGCTATAACGACTTGCAAGGGTGGTCATTTTGGCATTTTTTGGTGTCCATTGAAGCAGTTTTAAAATCCGATCTGCAATAGTGTTTCTTGACTCCATCCTAGGTGATTTTGGAGAGGTTTCATAGTGTTTATGAGCTGCTAGTTATGGCTGGTTTTATTCTAATAATGGCGACTTGATTTGAGCATATTTTGGCATGTTTTAAGGGTGAACAAACGATATTTGTAATCTGATTGGAGTTGGCTTATTTTTCTGAGTGTGGGCAGCCATTTTGGGATGTTTTTGAAGAGTTGTAAGAGCTGGAAATAATTTACATGTTTTATGTTAACCCTAACGACTGGGTTTAGGATTTTGGGGGCTGTTTTGGAAGGGTTACAATGCTTCAAAAATTCAGATTGATAGCTCATTGGAAAGCCCTTAATTTATAGAACAATTTGCAATTTCTTTGGTGAATAAATATTGAGTTTTGAGGAAGATATTAATTTGCTAAGTTTCAGCTGTTCTAGGCATTTATTTAATTAATTATCTGTTGTTAAAAATCAGATCTAGGTAATATTAGCATTCTAATAAGTTTTCCCATCTAACCCACCACCTTGGCATACTCTTACCCCACTTTGGGTTGTATTATTCCCAACATTGGGTTATTTGATGTCAAACTAAGAATATCTAATCTTCCTAGGGTGATCCGGATAATTAATTTTGCAGATTTGAATAATATCCTAAAAAAGGGATATTACAGAATGGAAAACAATTGGATCCCCAGAAGCATCATGCTTAATGCCAAGAGGTACTACCTATCTCCTTTCAAAGCTAAATGCAAAAATGTGAATCCTAAAACATAAAGCCATGCAATGTAATACAACTACTAGATAAAATTGCCAAAAAGTGCAACATATATAGATGTCAAACATAAGGCTATTGTTCCCCCTTATTCATTGCTCTTAAGTTCCACTAGTGGAAGACTTGAGTGGTCCATAGGTACACAATTATGTGCAAGAACACCCACTATAGAATGAGAAAGGCTATTTACCTATGGATAAATATTGTTATTACCTCTCATGTGAGAGCAAGAATCCTAAAAAAAAACAGAACGGACAATGCTCGTAACTAAAAGAGGCCAAGACGATATTAGTGTTTGATTCTTTCATAACCCGAGCCGTGTGCATGAAATTTGACATAATAAAGTTTAAAGGCCATGGAGTCATACGACATCATGACATTAACCATAAGAAAAGGCTCCATGAAGATTTGAACTGACTGTATAGCATATGACAATACTTAAGAGTCATGGTCTCTTATATGCCAATACAAGGCGACTTTGATACTTTCACATATGACAATACTTAAGAGTCATGGCCTCCTATATGCCAATATAGGGCAACTTTGATACTTCCACATATATTAGGGGTTGACATGCATGCTCACAATAGAACGCTATAGCATACTTTCTATGTATTGTCCTATGATTTATCTATTCCAAATGAGGAAACGGTTGGCCCTTAATAAGGTTGAATTGTTATTTTAACAAAGATGGAGTAGTTGACATGATGTAATAATTTGTGCCCTTGAGAACAAAGGTAGATAACCTGAAATACTTTTTAATTAAAGTCACACTCGCCCCAATCAGGTCCCTAAGAAGCAAGCATATAGAGAATATGTATTGAGTCATGGAGGTAAGCACCACTGCTTTTAGAAGGTTTCATAGACTAAAAACATAATCTCATAGCCTTGGATTCCAAGACATTAAAGGAAAACAAAGATACTTAAGGATGTTTTTGGGATAATAACTAGATAAATTTTCAGCTAGTTTAATGTATATCTCAAAAGATTTGCAATAATATATATTATATACCACAGTTACCTAAGTCTCAAGGACAGGGGGGCAAAGGGCTAGGGTTTTCGGGACAAAAGAAAATTTCCCATTTTTTGGGGACGAAAGAGGGACAGATATTAAAATAATCAGTGTACCCCAAGGACGCGTCCCCTATAGGGGACGTTTCGGGGATAATTGAAGGGTAGGAAACGTACCCACAACATCCAAAAAAAAACTAGGAAATGTTACCAGTATGGACAGAAAAGGGCAAGGCATTGCTAGTTTTCCCCAATACAGCCATGGGACATCTAGACGTCCCTCGATCATAAGGAGGATGGCTAGTCATCCCTTGACGACGCTACTTCATAAAAACAATTAAAAAAAGAACTCAAAAAACTTTTTAAAAACATGGATGTGGGGGGCCACAAGGGCCCCAACACCCTTTTCCACTAAACCTAAACCTAAACTAACTATTAAAACTAAAAAACAAGCTCATTTTTGTCATTTTGCATTTTGTGAAGAAGAAGACAAAGAAGGAAAATAGTAGTGAGACGAGAAGAGAACAACAGTGAGTATAAGGCAAGAGAGCATTGAAATATATCATTTGAGGTAAGTTTAATATCTATACTTCATTTGTACAAATTCTTTTGTATCATTTTCAAAGTTTCAGACACTAAAGGAGGTTTTTTGTTTGTTTTTTGTTCTATGTTGTTTGCACTTCAGCTGTGTTTTGAGTTTTTAATAAAACAACAATGAGGGTAGTGAGGGTGATGAGATTCAAATTCAGTACAGAGGGTATAGAGTGCTACAAGAATTTCTTTTGAAAGTGGTAGTGTTGTTGGGATTATGGGCTCAAAGTAATGTTCCTTTCAAGGGATGAACTGAAAAACAAAGAAATAACAACAATCCCACTTGAGAGCAATCTAATTTTTATGACAACAAATCTAATAATATTAGAAACCCTAGTAGCGAACTGATTTTATACTTTTAGGGCATCAAACACCCTCCAAACAAGCTGAAAATAGGTGCATTAATCATTCTAAATATTTGGTGTCCCCAGATTTCACCTTGAAATTTGAGACTACTCATTAAAAAGAAATCGTTCTTTTAAAATAACGGGTCTTTTTGTGTTTTTATTGTTAGAAGATGTCTGTATTATGTTAGGATATTCCCAATGAATCATATGAGCCAGTTTCGACAAATACCTCGATGCTCAAACTCATTTTATCTCTCCACCAAGTTTTGTCTGCGAGAATTTTTTATTTAATTATTTATTGAATAAATAATGCCCCGTTTGAAATAAATTGTGCTTTGGTTGAATCCTGTTGAAGTTTTGCATGCCAGTATTCACACATCTCAATAGGGTTTTCACCAGGAATGAAGTCAGAGCATTGTCTGCAACTTTTGGCAATGTTTTCACTTTTATTTATTTCTTTTGCATTTTTCTCCAATTTTCTCTGCAGTTTCTCTATGAAATTCCCTTACGTCAATTCCTTCGCCAGTATAGTCTATTTAATTTCTTGAAGCATCTAGAGATCATCTACCAACACAGCACCAGAAGGAATCAGCCTCAAAATGCAAGCTTCTGACCAAAAAAGATGAAGTCATGCACAAAAAGCCTCTCCCAGGCAAGTCACATTTTCTGGAATTAATGAGGGTAAGCTGCAATGGGATTTTTAGTAGTGGTAGGCAGGCGGGAATTTTTCACCTGCCTTGCAGGATACTTTTTCCCATGAAGTCAAAGTCACTTAAGCTGCGACGAGAAAATTAGAGGCGGCAGGCAGGCGAGAATTTCTTACCTGCTTTGCAGGATGAAAATTACCATTATAAAATAAAGAAAAATCACTTAAAGCACCGATGGGAATTTTCTGCCTACCTAGTAGGCTAACTTTTCCCACCAAAGAGATTTATTCACCCATGCAAGTTGCATTTTATCAAAGGAGCCAGTTTTAATGCAAGTTGCACTTTTTGGAAGGAAGACTTTAAGCTGCCAGTGGGAATATTGGCGGTGGCAGGTAGGCAGGAATTTCTTACCTGCCTTGCAAGGTAAAAATTCCCATTATGAAAGTCAAATCACTTAAGTGGAAGAGGGGATTTTTGGAGCTGCAGTGCAGGGTAGAAATTCCCATCAAGTTGACTTCTTATTTTTAGCAATTCCTCTTGCCAAAGAGTGCGACCCACCTTGGGTGAATAACAATGCATTTAATAATATTTATTAAAGGTTTATTCACCCAATTTTGGCGCCATAAATAGAAGGAAAGTCAATGCAAGTGGATGAGCTAAAGAGAAGTCAAGGATGCATGCTAAAAATAAATAAAATAATTTTTTTTTAAAGCAACCAGCAACATGCATAATTGGGCGCCCAATTTGGGTGAATAAACATGATTGTTTATTAATTAAATTGCCAGAAATAGGACTGACAATTATTAAAAATAGAATGTTGAGGGTTATATAAGCATGGGTTGCCATAATAAAGAAGCAATTAATTCTTTTTGCAAAGGATTGCAGCCCGGACATGTTTTGGCACCAAAGGAAGAAGGTTTTTGCATTAAAGAGTGTTTTTCATTGCCAGTGAGCTTCAAGGTTTGGCGCCTAGGGTTGGAATGGCTTGATTCTTGCTATGATAATTATCTGCATGTTAGTATAAGTGCTCTGGTGAATTAAATAATATTTGTGCTCACTTTGCATGTAAGAAAGACCTCAAATTATAGAGTAGCAGTTTTTATATACAGATTTTGGTGATAAAAACCAAGTATTCATGCTATGGACTCCATCTTTGTTTGAATAAAATTGTAGGTATTCATCACAGGTGCTCAGATCAATGTCAGGTGCATTGAATATATCTTTTGAATCTGAAGAAGTTGTCAGATCTGCACAAATGGATCCAATTGCAAGGGATTCTAGCAAAATTAAAGAAAAAGAGCTCAGACAAAGATTGTTCCAGCCATGTTGAAGCAGAATCATGCATAGCTTCTAGATCCAGTTTGGTGAGAATCAAAGGCAAAAGAGTCAACTGCATGCAGCAAAAGAAGAACATGACTAGGAGGGTTGCAGCTTTTTTTTTTTTCCTCCTTTCATTTTCTCCGACAAAGTAATTGAACAATCAATTAAATTATAAAACTTAAGTGATTCGTTTAAAAGCCGTTACTTGAGGAAGTCAATTACTTGGAAATAAGTGGCAGACATGCAAAATAGAAGGTTCTATTCTTCAGTTATAAATAATAGAAAAAGGAATTCCAGAAGGAAGATTGCCAGTTGTTTCCCTTTTCATAGCTTCCGCATGTGGAAATTCATTTAAAACTTCCTATTTGTAACTACCATTTATGTACCATAAATAGAGGAAAAACCTACCGGTTAATCATCGGAATTTGTAATCAGCATTCTTGTGTTCCAGACTTTGAACTGAAACCCCTGATTTCTGCAAGCAGAGGAATAGAGAAGAAATTTCCAGAGACCTTTGTGTCAACAGTGCATTTTGCTTCTTATTTCTTTCTAGATCTATTCATAAACTGTGTTATTATAGATCTAGATCTGAAAGTTTCATTTGCTTTGAATTTTGTATTTCATGATCTATATGTTTTAATCTGTGTATGCAATTAACTCTGTAAACTATTGATTAGGTTTCACATATTCTCTCCTTTCTTCTCGTTTCCTATTATTTTCCTCTTCTACAAATATTTCTTTTCTTTTACAACTATTTACTTGCTGCAAAATTGTCTAGCTATGGTTCATGAGCTAAGTTGTCAAAGTAATACCAACAAATAGATATTAGAACATATAACTAACAAAATCTTACAGGGGAGCCTCACTGGTAAATGAGGGAGATTTATCTCATGACTGCCTAGGTTTTCAACTGTGCAGAAAATTTAGCCAACAATATTATATTCAACTAATGGAATAAAAACCAAGCCAAAGCATGCCAAACATGTGTAATTTATGAAATTATACTCAGCTGCAATTAAATAAATGACAACAGAAGTACAGTCCACAAAATGAGCTGAAAGTGAGGTCTCTAAACCCCAATAAATGAAAAATAAGTGATAGATTGGGCTTATAAATATAGAGAAATTTAAATATCAACTTGGAATGTCAAATTGTGCCCTAAAAAGCACCAAACACACTCACACCCATATTTCAAAATTAATGTCCCCTTTTTCAAATTAATCCAAATTGAAGGCTTCTTGCCCATTTTTCTTCCCGTGGGCAAGAACAAGATGAACAAGGGAAGTCCTTGGGTTGCATTTCAGATTTCTTTTGTAAATCTATATACTTTTACTTTGTATTTTTCCCTCTTTAGCAGGTCAACTGGGTTGGAGAGCCCTCGAAGTCAAATTAGAAATTAAAAGCAAGCTTCTAAAGTGGTCGACCATGGGGAGATTATCCCTTTATGACCTTTGGCGCCACCATAAGGGTATAAAAGAAGTTGCATAGGCTCATTTTGGGGATTAATTTTGCATATATACTTTATCTACTTGGTTCTATGGTTGATTGCTCTAATCCAAATCTACTAAGGGGCAAAAATCCATTAGTGTGGCAAGCAAGAAGGACGAAACCCTATCTTGTTGGCGATTGGAGACCGAAAAATCTCCAAGTTGGTGGTGTTGAAGACATTCTTTGAAGACTATCTTGCTGGTTTGCAACTAGGGCATCAAGAAGAAGACATATCAAGGGTTTTGGCATTGTTTGGAGCCCCTCTCCTAGGGAGCGACTAGGGTATAGGAGTGTGATTTGGTGTCTTCTAGAGCACATAACTAACATTGGATTCTTTGATATTTGCAGAATTGACATATTTTATAAGGCTGGAATCTATTGCATCTTTTGTCAATTATTGGGGTTTGGAGACCTCCACTTTTAGATCATTTGGTATGACTGTACCTCTGCTGTTCATAAAATGAATTTTCTAGTTGAGTATATTATTTCATAGTTTCATGGTGAAAAGTGTCTTAAAATGTTTGGCTTGAAATGTTTGTTCCATGTTGTTGATGAGTTCTTTGGTGAAGAATTGGGTACACTTGTTCTCAGCTTAATTACAAGCTGCTGTTGATGCCCTAAAGATGCAGACTGTTGAGTTCGCTGCTAGGCTGTCAGTAAAAAACCAGTTGAAACTGATATAAAATTTGAGTTTCAATCATGTTGGTGAAATTATGTGATTTCCTCTGTTTTTCATGTTTCAGCCCTAGAAAGGGACATTACACTGTCATGAAATTTCTCAGTGAGCTGAAGATCAACATCTAGCAGGTTTTCTAGAGAGGCCCTTATTCCATCTTGCATGCACTCCCAACAAGTGTCACTTGGAGTTTTTAGCACCACAAACAACCCTGAGCAATTAGTGAGGGTTTTCTTCCTTCTTAGCACCATTTATAATTCATGCATAGATCACCATGTGCTACAAGTGATTTCTTTAGGAACAGTGGTAGTGTTGTTGCCACTATGGGCTCATTCTTTTCAACATTTGAATTGCCCTTTTGACAACATATCTAAAATGGCATAGTATAAAGCAACAAATTTGAATTACCTTCATACCTCTGGTTGTCCTTCAGGGGTTTGTCTTTCTTAGCCTTATGAGAATTTGTTGAAGCATCAGGGGGGTCTCATCTGATATGGTTGTCATATGTGACTCATCATGCAATCTAAGCCGAAATCTATACAATTTGTTTACTCTCATTGCTTCTGTGCATAAGTGGACATGGACCTAGTGAGGATGATCCAATCATAACCTTATCCTTGGGCAATTGAGCTTCAACCATGACAAGCTTCTATCATGGAGGGTGAGGCTTGTAAATAATGCATTTTTCCAATTCTTTCTACACAATCGTAGCTCCATGCAATTTCTTCATCCAACACCATGCCCCTGTTATACTGTTATTCTGAAAAGGAAGTCAAGGCTCATCCCTAGGGAACAGATAATAGGCGCTTGCTAGGGCTTCATGGGACTGCTGTTTCTGCAATGCCCAACAATTTTAAGTGACTCACTTTCTTGCCAACTTGATAATAATGCCCAAGGGATTCCTTCCCTCATAGGGCTGGAACATTTTCCCATATTTCAAACAAATGGGTCATAGGTCGGGGTTGTAGACCTTGGTCCAATTCTCCACTCTACCATTCTTGGAGACCTATGAACTATGGCGAGTGAGCATCCTTCATCACGAATCTCATCTAGAAGAGCCCTGTATTCCTCACAGATGGCCCACCGAATGTTCTGTCTCAATCTTTGGAATGGCTTCTTCCTTAGGGAGAAAGGTAGGCTGAAATGGCCTAGCAACAACTCCAAAACTTGACCCTAACGGCTGCCTCACACTATGGATTGTCACATGTCCAATTGAACTTCCTATCTCCATTAGTGGTTTTGCATTGTGTATGGATCAGGACTGATGTCATCCTATTTGCCATTCTTTCAAATTTCCCTGAGGGAAAACCATCTCAACCCTAGGTCGAGCCCATCAAATATTGTATAGATGGTGACCTATGTCATCTACTCTTGAATGAAACCCTAGCTACGCTTGATGGAGTATCGAAGCTTTGATAGCTCACTATAATGGACCCCATGTTGTAGGGCATGAAACGTTGAAAATAAGGGTTTGGCCTCAAACCCATACATTAGGATGAAACCAGATTGGGTGGAGACAACTGGTGACAATATATATATAACTGAAAACCACATGTTTCGGGCAACACACATCCTTCAAACCAGCTGAATGAAATGTATAAACCTCCTATGACAACAAACTGTAATGGCACTTAATAGCATCTATTTCCATGCAACAACAAACTGAAAATTGCATAGAATGCTTCCAAATATTTTATCCAACCATGAAGATATTTATCCAACCAATATACTTACAATAAGAAGAAACACGAGATAAACCACAACTGTAATTAATTAAATAATCAATAGAAGTACAACTCACATTAAGGGTTGGAAATTATGATTCCAAAATTTCAAAAATACCAATGAAATGAGAAATCAGCCTTATAAATTATGAGGAAAGTGAAGAACAATGCCAATGGCCCAAATGTGCCCTAGAAGGCACTAAAGCCTTCCTCTACACATGTCACTACCCTCGGAGAGGGTGCAAAATAAATGTAGAAACCTTGACAACTCTTTCTCCTTTAAACCCTAGGTTAGTGACTGAAAATCGGCGGTTTTTGCCACTCGCGACTATTTATTCAACCCTCTCTGTGACATTTCGTTGTCCATCCCTTCCCTGCTACACTGCTGCTTTTTCTAGTCTCTCTCTCTCCCCAATGGTCGCTAATTCTTGGGTTTGCTGTGTCCTGCCTTCTGTCATTACCACACTCTGTGCTTGGCCCCTGCTGCCCTGGTCTGACATTGGTTGGTTTGTGTACAGATGCCCTTTGGCAGTTCCTCTTCTAGCCCCTTCTCCAATTCTCCTTTACAGGTTGTTCTTCCAACACACTTACGTACCAAACAAGCTACTATGGAGTCCCAAGCGGGGGAAGCAAACAATAACCTCTGTATACTAACTGGTAATCACAATTCAGGTCGAGGGAGCCCTACAGATGACACATATTTTCTGCAGGAATTGCTCATCTGGGTTCAACGGATGGAAACTGTTAACCGGGCCCTTCACTCAGAGGTTTTTATCCTTATCAATCGTGTGGAATCGGTTGAAAATGAAAATGCAATGTTGAAAGAAAAGATACTTAGCAGTGTAGACAATAAAACCTCTTCCAGTGATAGTGACACAATACAAGTCAAGATCTTGAATCTCAAAAATAACCACGAGGAAATCAGATTACAAGTCTCGCTCAAACAAGAAACCGAATCACACATTCAGTCTTGGGCTCAGGTGGTTGGAGGCAAGGACAAACTCCCCCCCCCCCCATCTCTAGTTGTTGTGGAAGTGGTCATCCAAGCTAAAATGGTAGAGAAACGAACCAAGCAGGACTGTGAGATGAACCTTAAGGTTAGGAGGCTCCCCCCACCCCAACCATCATAGGACCCCTTGATAGTTGGGAACTCATTCATTAGAGAGACCCTTGGCATCCAAAATATTAATCTGGACCATGCCTGGCTAGGGTATGAATCAACTCTCTTCATTCGATTCAGGTCAGCAACAAATAGGATGAGGGCTCTTTGAGCCAAAAAGTTGTTTTTTTCACTTCCTAATAAGATCTTCCTTGATGAGGATCTATCAAGGGTATCATCTCAAAGTTTGAAACACAAGAATGTTGATTACAAATTCCGATCCTTCAACCCATAGATTTTTCCTCTACTTATAGAGTGTAAAGGAAATTACAAATGGGAAACTGCAACTAAACTAGAACATGAAGAAGTAGTAAAGGTAACATCTAGCAATCATCTTCCTAGAATTCCTCTATTACATGCATTAGGAGTTTAAGCCAAAATTGTGCACATCTGTCACCTATTTGAAAGAATCCTTCCAAATAACTTAAAAGTAATGGTTTTTAAACCAATAACTTTAATCTTACATTTTCATCTGGGAACGTAAGAAATAAAAGAAGAAAGAAGATTTGCTAGCTGTAACACTTACACTTTCTTTTTGTTCTGATATTGAATATACTTGACAGACATGTAATTCAACATCTTCCCATCTATTTTTACAATAGCCTCTCTCTCTCGGTACTGAACTGTAGCAACCCTCTAGACAAAGCAACAATATTAGCCTTTACCTTCTCTAAACCAGGCTCATATCCCTCAACATCTGCCTGAAGCTTTATGAATCTGTCAATTGAATCCATCGTGAAAGGTATGGTGGCTTCCACAATTTCTTTCTGCACAACCAAAATAAATTCCTCATGGGAAGCAAGTAATTCATCCCGGATGCTCTCCGACACTTCTCCCATCCTATTTTCCAGCAGTTGCATCCTTTTTAGCATAAGCTCGAGGATCTCTACGCGGAAGGAAACTGAAATTTCTAACTGCTTCCCCCTTTCTATCAATCCACTAGGTACAATCTGCTTTGCGATTAGCACATCCTCTGGTAACGAGTGTATCTTAGCGAAAGTATCCAAATGATTTTCAACAACTATGTTCTCATCTTCTATCTATGTCATCAGTTCCTTTAGCTGAGATACTGCCCTATGTATATTCTCCAATTCAGCTGGTATTCTTTTGAACTGCTCTAAAGCTTGGTGAATGATTTACTCTTTCAACTGGGCAACAACTTTGACATGGTTTCCTGCATCTTCCACCTCTTTAATCAAATGATTACTCACCTGCTCATGTGCTAGAATGGGCTGAATGGAAGGTTTGACAACCTTAGCAAATGATCTCACATAGCTGGGAAACCTGCTTTTAAAGCTTGGCTTTCTCAGCCTTCTCTTTGTCAACCTTAAGGAATAAAACATTCATTAGTGTCTGTGTATCTTGCTTTAATCCTTTTATGGTAGTTTGACCTATTGGCACTTTAGTCACTGCTATATCAGCTGCCGTGAACTCTCCCTTGTGCTTTACTTCTGCTAGAATTGATAACTCAACGAAATTGTCCTAATTCTTCATTAATCAACCAAAAGTTATTTTGGCAACTTTAGGTTTTCTATCTCTTCCGCCCAAACATAGCAGCTGAAAGTCGTGTTCCTCCAAGTTGATCTCCTCTCTGGCTTCTGGGATTGTCCGCAAAACCAGCCATGATGGAAAGTTGTTTCTCGGGGAATGAAAAGTCACTGAGTGCACCACCATCTCATGCTTTGATTCTGCTCTATTTGAATTTGCCACAGTGTTGTTACTGCCACCCTCTGAATTGTCCAAAGACAATGCTTTTTAAAACTCTGCCATCTTTGCTTTCAACTTCTCCGCAGGGAAAGGTGACAATCTGAGTGGTTAAGGAGAAAATACAAATGACGCTGGATTCAACGAAGGAACAACAAGATCTCTCTGGGGTTCTGGGGCTACTGAAGTGCTATGAGTTGATGTTGGAGAAACTGGAACTAACACTATAGTTGTAGATTTGGCCTTCTCCTGCGCGTGAGACTTCTTGTGAACTTTAAGCTTCTTCAACCTTCTGCTACTTTCACCTTCGTGCTTTCTTTTGTTGGAGTCTCCTGCGGTAAAGTTACATGTGATCTGATTCATCAAAGCTTCATCCAAGCAATACCCCTTTGTCAACAATCAGTTTGAGGTGTTAACCAGAACCGCGGAAGATCTTTCCTCAATCGTCTAGCAACCACCAATGTTTTCCTGAAGAACAACTCTATCCCCTCTCATCTGATGATATGAGTCAAGTATCACATGCCCATCATCTGCGAGATCTGCAGGTATCCGTGCTAAACCATAATCAGATACTTGTTGTGCTGATAACCTACTGAAGTCTTTCTTCCTGACTTCATACTCGTTTCTACACTTCATCCAAAAGTCTTCCAACAAAGGTACATGTGAGTATTCCTGGGAGATTGTCTTCCTCGCTACTTCATATGGATCAAAGTTCAGCCGCGCTGGGAAGAACTCATGCTCATATTCAGAAAAAAATTCGGCTTCATTTCCTCTAGCTTTGTGGTGCTTTGACAACTGTAATAACCCACTGTGACTGGAAAGAAACCCGTAGACTTGTGCCGTTTTGATTGTAAGTCATGCATCTCCATGAGCTGTCTGCACAACTCCATGATGACCCACTTGTCGCCTGGATACCTCAGAAACTTAACTGGTTCTCCCGAAAAGCCGGTTACCTTGAGATACGTGAAGTCTACAAATTGGATGAAAATATAGCCATGCTAGAATACAGCTTCTCAAGCTTCTTTGCTTACCCTGCTAGTCTTCAGATCACTATTTAATTTGCAGATGAATCCATAGAAGAACCCATCATTGACTACCTCGTACTCTTTGTGGCATTCAAGAAGTGTCAACTGTGGGAAGCACTCAAAAATAGGATCTTTCGCAAGTATGCCCCGTCTATCCAGCGTGGAAAATATACCTTGCGATGTTGCTACATATACCAGGTATGAAGTCATTTTGAAGTTGTACGTCCGCCTCACACTCTGGAGTTGCTCACCGATGTTGTCACTGATGATCTCTGCCCAATTGATTATCGAATCAATTCTGTTGATTTCAATGGTCCTCACGAAAGCATACATCCATGAGCGGAAGTTGTGAGTATTGGCTTCTCCACTTAACCTGCAAAACAATTTAGTAATATCATCCACCTCCTGCACCAAATTGCATCGCGAAATATTCCTCGGGAACTTTGATGGAGACCTGGGCTTCTTCATATATCTGATGTTCATTATGCCCACACAATCTGCTTTGTGTTTCTCCCATCTGTTGCCAACATCTAGCATGCTAATTGCAATCACCACTGGTCGTGTCGAAATCTTCAGACAATAATTAATAAACTATGCATCTATCTTGATTATTGTCTTTCTCGTAGCATCCTAAATTGTTCTGGAAAAAGGATGATATGACCTTGCACACTCCATAACAAATTCGAGCAACCGAGTTGTGACTAGAAACGCTAATGCTTGAATAATTCCATTGCTTTTTATTGCCCGTATGAGAGATGTCTTTCCGGCCCTGGAACTTTCAATCAATTCGGAGATGGGTTCAGGGCCTATGTCCGTGTCATTGATATCAGCAAATCTAAAAGCTATGCATGACCTTGCTGATTCTTCTCTTTCATCACGATTCATCATGGCTGCAGCAATCTTTGTCTGAGAAATCTTTGTCTGAGTTCTTTTTCTTTTAAGCCTGCCAGAATTCTTTGCAATTGGATCAATTTGTGCAGATCTAGCAATTTCTTCATATTCGTAAGATATATTCAATGTACCTGGCATTGATTTGGGCTCCCTTTCACTTGTATGAACACCTATAATGAATACCTGTAATTAATTTAGACAAAGATGGAGTCCAGAGCATGAATATTTGATTTCTGTCACCAAAAGCTGCATATAAAGCCTACTTGGTGTCCCCAAATTTCATCCTGAAATCTGTGACTACCCTATTCGAAAAAAATTTGTACTTTTAAAATAATGGGTCGTTTTGTGTTTTTATTGCCTGAAAGTTCTTGTATTTAATTATTTTGAGCCCTGTATGAGGCTATTTGTGCTCCATTTTAACTCTATTATGATCGAACATATCATTATTCCCTTGTACTAGAAGGATTTTAACAAGAATAAGTTATGGGCTTTATTTGTGACTTTTGGCAACTTTTCATGTTTTTGTAGTTTCCCGTTTCGTTTTCTGTGAAATTTCTCTAGATCAATTCCTTTGTCGGGTTAGCCCGATTCTTGGCCTGGAGTAGTTGGATAACATATACGCATGTTATGCCCAGAGGAAGTCACCATCGAAGGTCTGGTTCACTAGGAAAAAGGCGAAGTTGTGCACTAAGAAGCCCCTGCGGAGTTGGGCGCATTTTTGGAAAACAAAGGATTTAAGTGGATCATGGGAAAAATAGAAGCAGCAGGCAGGTGAGATTTTATTGCCTGCCTTGCAGGGTACTTTTTCCCATGATGGAAAAGTCACTTAAGCTGCAGTGGGAAAATTAGAGGTAGCAGGCAGGCGGAAATTTATTGCCTACCCTGCAGTGTAAAAATTCCCATGGTGCAATAAAAGAAAAGTGACTTAAGTGAAATCATGGGATTTTATTACCTGCCATGCAAGGTAAATAATCCCATTGTCAAAGTCAAATCACTTAAGTGGATCATGGGATTTCCGGGGCTGCCTTGCAGGGTAAAAATTCCCATTGCCATGTGTTTTTAAAAATAGAATTCTATTATGCTAAAAAGTGCGACCCACCTTGGGTGAATAATAATGCATTAAATAAATATTTGTTAATATTTATTCACCCAATTTTGGCACCCAGGCTTGTGGAAAAGTCAACAAAGGGAAGTGGACAAAAGGAATTTAAAAATAGAATTCCAAAATTAAATAAATTTAATTTATTTAATACAGCCCCTTTTGAGAAGGAAATAATATTTTTTAAAGTATTAAATGATTATATTAATTCCTATTTTCAGTGGCTAAGGTTAAAGCACACTGTGAAGCTTGAGTGAAGTGAAGAGTGGATGATTAAATTCAATTAATTTAATTTATTGGATGGCTGTCCTTAAACATGCTATTTTAGCACACCAATTAAAGAGAAAAGCATGATTGTTAATTAATTAATTGCCAGGAATAGGAAGGGCAATTATTAATTATAGAATCATGAGGGTTATATAAGCATGGGCTGCCATAAGGGTGAATTAATTAATTCACAGGTAAAGAAGTGCAGCCCAAAGGAAAATTGCACCCCATTTGAAGAGGTTTTTTTCTCAGAAAGAAGGTGAAATTAATGTTAAAAGCTTCCAATTTTAGCGCACATGCTTTGAAGGAAGGTTGATTTGTATTTGGATAATTGTTTGCATAAGTGATACAGGTGCTTAGGTGAAGTTGGTAAAATTCATGCTTGCTTTGCACGCAAATAAAACATCAAATTTTGGGGCAGCAGGCTTGAATTATGCAAATTTTTATGATTAAAATCCATTGTTCATGATCTGGTTGCCATCTTTGTTTGCATTAATTACAGGAATTCAGATACAAGTGCTTTTACAAAATAAAAGGAGCTTAAATAAATGTCCAATACATTGCATATATCCTCCAAATCTGAAGAATTATCCAAATCTGCACCAATTTTGAAGAATTCCAGCCGAGTAAGAAGAAAAAGAATTGTTCAGACAAAGCTATGGCGAAGAAAGATGAAAAAGAAAGCACAACGGAGTCATGCATCACTTCTAAATTTGCAGATATTGGAGACACGGATCTAGGCTCGGAACCTCTTGCTGAATTGATAGACAGATCCAGAGCAGGAAAGACTTCACTCATGTGTGCAGATTAAAAGCAGTGGAATTATTCGAGTTGCAGCTTTTCCATCCACAGCCTAGTTGCTAGAGTTTGTTATGCAGGTGCAGATCCATATCCATATCCAAATCCAGATCCAAATCTCATAGTTGCAAAAGCTTCTGGCACAAAGGCTTCATCCTTTTGTTTCGAATGCAGCCCGTTGCGTGGAAAATTTCTTCTAGGATCTTGTGCATGTGCTCCCAATCTTCCAGTTGAAGCCTTCAATGAAGTTACATTCACTCGGAGTGCTTTCTAGAATTTTTAATTGTTCATATGCAATTAAAAATAAAGAGTTATGGCAAACATTGCACTGATGCATGTACTGGAGAAGAACTGCAAAAGCTTCAAGGATAAAAGAGAAGACAAGGCGAAGGCAAAATCTAGCTCGTTTCCAGATCCATTCATTTCCAATTCCAGCTTGTTGTTTCCAATTCCAGCTGTTTCCAATTCTAGCTTGTTTCTAGATCCAGCTTGCTTCCAGATCCATCTGCTCCCAGATCCAGTTTGGTGAGAATCAAAGGCAAAAGAATCAGCGGCGTGCAGAATATGAAAAAGAAAAAGACTGCAGCTTTCCTCTTCCTTCTTCTTTCCTCCGACAAAGTAATTGAGCGATCAATTAAATTATAAAACTTAACTGATTGGTTTAAAAGCCATTACTTGAAGAAGTCAACTACTTAGAGATAGGTGGCGGATGTGCAAAATAGAAGGTTCTATTTTCAATTGCAAATCATACATGTCATGCAAAGAGGAATTCCAAGAGGGAGATTGTCAGTTGTTTCTTTTCCGACTTCCACATGTGCCAGTTCAACTAAAAGCTTCCGACTTGTAATTGCCCCTCTACATTCTATAAGTAGAAGAAGAACCTACGGGTTAAATAATCGGAATTTGTAAGCAGCAATCTTGTGTTCTAGACTTTGTGCTGAACCCCTGAGAGCCACTTGGAGCAAAGGAATACAAAGGAGTAGGTTTCTGGAGAACTTTGTGTCACGGTGTATTGTGTTTCTTGCTTTTAATCTTAGATCACTTAATAAAATGTGTTATTTTAGATCTGGATCTAGAGTTGCCTTTGTTTTATAATTCTGTGTTTATATCTATTGGATTCTTCTATGCGCATGCAATCAGCTCTGCCATCTACTGATTGGGATGCACATCTTCCCCATTTCTTCTGTGTTTATGTAATTACCTTCTTCTAGAACTTCTCCTTTCTTTAAACAGCTGTTTACTTGCTGCAAAACTGTTTAGTTGTGGTTCATAAACTGAGTAGTTAAAGTAAAACCCCATTTAGATATTAGCATACTTAAATTGACAAATTTGACACAGGAGCCTCACCAGTTAAATGAGGGAGATTTATCTCATGACTGCCTAGGTTTTGTGCTATAAAGAAAATCTAGCCAACACTACTGCCCTAAAATTTGAGGCTTTGCTTGCATGCAAAGCAAACATAAACATTTTTAAATTTACCTAGGCACTTATACCAACGTGCAGATAATTATCATAGAAAAAATCAAGCTATTCCAACCCTAGGCGCCAAACTTTGAAGCTTTCTGGCAGTGAAAAACATCTTTTGATGCACAAAACCTCCTTTCCTTGGCGCCAAAACTGTCTGGGCTGAAATCCTTAGCAAAAAGAATTAATTGTTTCTTCATTATGGTAGCCCATGCTTATATAACCCTCAACATACTATTTTTAATAATTTCCCTTCCTATTCCTAGCAATTTAATTAATAAATAATCATGTCTATTCACCCAAATTGGGCGCTCAATTATGCATGTTGCTGGTTGCTTTTAAATAAATTTAATTTATTTATTTATATTGTGCATCCTTCAGTTGTCTTTGGCTTGCCTTCTTGCTTTGACTTTTCATCCATTTATGGCACCAAAATTAGGTGAAAAAGTCATAAATAAATATAATTAAATTCATTGTTTAATGCCAAGGTGGGTCGCGCTTTTTGGCAAGGGTGATTTCTAAAAATAAGAAGTCAACTTTGATGCCAATTTCTACCCTGCACTGCAGCTCCAAAAATTCCCTCTTCAACTTAAGCTATTTGACTTCCATAATGAAACTTTTTACCCTGCAAAGTAAGAAATTCCCGTCTGCCTGCCTGCCACTGCCAAAATTCCCACTGGCAAATTAAAACATCTCCCAAAAAGTGTGACTTGTATTAAAAATAGCTTCCTTTGATAAAGTGCGACTTGCATGGGTGAATAAACCCTCTTTGGTGGGAAAAGTTAGCCTGCTAGGTAGGCAGAAAAATTCTCATCGGTGCTTTAAGTGATTTTTCTTTATTTTATAATGGGAATATTTACCCTGCAAGGCAGGTAAGAAATTCCCACTTGCCTGCCACCTCTAATTTTCCCATTACAGCTTAAGTGACTTTGACTTCATGGAAAAAATACCCTGCAAGGCAGCTAAGAAATTCCCGCCTTCTTACCACTACCCAAAATCTCATTACAACTTAGACCCATTCATTCCAAAAAGTGCAACTTGCCTAGAAGAGGCTTTTTGTGCATGACTACATCTTTTTTGGTCAAAAGTTTGCTTTCTAAGGCTGATTCCTTCTGGTGATGAGGTCGTAAATGATCTCCAGATGCTTCAAGCAATTAAACAGACTATACGGAACAAAGAACGGACCTAGTGGAATTTAACAAACAAACTTCAGAGAAAACCAGAGAAAAATAGCAAAAGAAATAAATAAAAAACGAAAAACGTTGCCAGAAGTTGCAAACAATGCTCTGAATTCATTCCCGGTGAAAATCCTATTGAGATGTGTGAATATTGGCATGCAAAACTTTAACAGGGTTCAAGTAGAGCACAATTTACTTCAAACGGGGCTTTATTTATTTAATAAATAATTCAATAAAAATTTCCCGCAGACAAAACTTGGTGGAGGGATAAAATGAGTTTCAACATCTGGGTATTTGTCGAAATTGGCTCATATGATTCAGTGGGAATATCTTAAGGTAATACAAACATCTTCTGGCAATAAAAACATCAAAAGACCCGTTATTTATAAAAGAACAATTTTTTTTCAAATGGGTAGTCCCAGATTTCATTGTGAAATCTAGGGACACCAGGCCACAAAAAAAAAGAAAATAAAAGAAAATAAAACAACAAAAGTTTTATTTATATACAAATAGGTTTTACCTTGTATCTCAGTTTTTGAATAGCCTCAAATATTCCCTGTTGGTAGGCAAGGAAGAAAATATCCATTTTGGAAGCTCTCTTGATCATGAAGGGCCCTTTCCAGAGTGAATCAGATTCGCCATGCATGACCTTCAGTTCACGTCTCTTGTCCCACCAGAGTACCCAGTCTCCGATCTCGAACTTCCTTTCTTTGGCCTTCTTGTCAAATAACTTGGGCAAGTCCTCATCAACTTCATCTTGTGGTGGCTCATCCTTTCTTCTCTGTGGTAAATAAGTCAACAACTTCCTTCGTTCTCAGATTTACTGGCTGCATTTCTGAGGAACTATCACCATACTCTTTGTTCTTCTTCAGGTACTGATCATGCTTGTCGAAAGTCTCCACTAAGGAAACTAAACCCTTAGGGATTTTGTTACCTTTAGGTTGGATTATTCCACTACTGTCATCATAACCTGGATCGGTTTTTCCTGTGACTGTTTGTCGTGGTGGTGATTTACTCCCTTCAACACAACCTGTCAAAGTTGTCTTGTTCCAAACATGCAGATGTTTGTTTGTCGTCATAGAAAGTCTGCCATTGTTCAACACTATCAGGGACTTTAAGGTAGAAGACCATCTCCACTTTATAGTTTCTTTGTTTGAATATGGATAGTGGTCTATTCGGATTCAATAGCGCAGTTGTGACTGCCAAAGAGTCTACCTTGGAATTCAGATTTGTTGGAATCAAGTCGATAGAGAAGGCTGTAAAATCGAGTGTGGCAAAAAGCACTCTATTTCTGTAATGCTTTAGCTCATCTCCTTTGACTTGATTTTGCCGTCGAACCTGCTTTACTAGAAGTTTATCATCTCCTTGGGCTTTGAGGAGTTTTACTCCTTTCTTTTTAGCTTGCTCCATTCCTAGCAGCAACGCTTCATACTCAGTCGTATGATTGGTGTTCTCAAACATCAGCTTGTGGGAGTATGGGAATATCTCATGATCTGGAGATATTAATAGAACATCGGCTCCTGATCCAAAAGAGCAACAGATGTCTTTAAACTCTAGAGTCCAAACTTTTTCATCTCCTTCTAGTTCTGGCTCTAGAACGCCTTTATCAATTTCCAAGAAATAGACCCCACGGTCAGATTTTTTAAAAAGAATCTGAGATCTAGGATCCTTAGTGTACCTGGGTTTCTTTTCTGGCTCCAGCTTCTGATTTATTCCTTTGATAGGAATATGAGCACAAGACCAATCCATCTTTACTTTTCCTCCTAGCTCTTTGCAGAAGTTTATGCTCAGCAACATCCCATAGGAGACAAGAATATCTGCAACTAAAATTGTCATCTTTAATCTCTTATCAGGTAAAATTTCCAGAACAGCTTATGCATCTTTGATTTGTCCAATTAAAGGGACTTGTCTCTCCATGGACTAACACCTTTTTATGTTCTTTGTCAAGATAAGCCCAAGAGTATCTGCAACTTTAGCTAGCATGACATTGTCAGAAGCACTAGAATCTAGAATGCAGTTGCTTTACTTAAAACCATTAAGCAATAAGGAGACATAGAAAGGTTCAACTCTTTCAGAAGATGACGAGGGTTTAACAACTACAGTGTTGTTTTGGGGAGGAGTATCCTTGGGCTTAGGCAAAAGGCCTTTTGATGTATTGGATTGTCTTAGGGATTGTACATATTTGACTAGCCTATTTAACTGCTCAGGAAAGGCTCTCATGTATTCAGCTTCTGACATTTGAATCCTAGTTTTCTTGACATGATCAACAATGTCAAAGGAAGGTATAGATTCAGATATCTGAGCTACTTTCTGTGGTTGAGATGAAGAACTCACATTCTTTGTTCGTCAGCTAATGCCTCAGCTTGGCGAGTTTGTGATCTTGTAAATACCACATATGTATGACCATGATCAACTTCATGAAGTTTCTCATTGTCATGTTCAGATTTGTAGTTCAGGTAATTAATGTTGGAGTCGCCAGCAGGACCTACAAAATCATCATTCTCGAGCTGATTAGTGGCAACTTCCTGGTCTTCTTCATTCATCTCCACATTGTTTCTGGGAGCAGCTTCAATTGTTAATCTTTGGGAACCAGCAATGCAATGCGGTTGTTGAAATTCTGGGCAGGGGCAGTATTGTTGCCCTAAACCATTTAAGCCATTTGTTTCTTCATCTGCATCATCTCATTTGCTAATTTTTGCAACAGTGTATCAAAAGTAGTAGCAGAGGATGAACTTTCAGCTCTATAAGTGCTGCTCTCTATTTTTCTAGCCATGATGAGGTCGTCTTCAATTTCAACCGCCATGTTTTGGGTTGCTAACAAGTCAACAGGACGTGCTCTTCGCAATTGATAGCTTACTTCAAGAAGTAAAGCATTAATGAAGAATACCTTTTGATTCTCATCATTCAGAGAAGCAGAAACTAGAATTTTGTAAAGTAATCTTTGGAATTATGCAATAAAATCTTGCATGTGCTCTTGTGGCTCCTTCAACTGAGTCAGTTGAGTTATCAATGTACTGAAATCTTCGGCTGCCTTGAACCTTTTCAGGAATGCATCCCTCATAGTAGCCCGATTGGTTATGGTGCCAGGAGCTAGCCAATAGAACCATTCTCCAGCCAAGTCATACAGAGTCTCTATGAAAAGCTGGACAAACACATCTTCATGTTCTACGGCGAGCACTCGATAGGATAAAAGAACGCAGCCAAGTGATCATCTAGATTTTGCTTTGTCTCTAAAGACTTGAAAAATTCTTTCTCGTCCCTTTAGGTAGACCATGCATAGGATTCAAATTCAGAGGTCCAAGGGTTGTACCCCATGGAACCGATGCTACAGGAGCAAGTGGCTGATTCTACATCCTAAAAGGAGCATGTCTTCTTTGAGAATAGACTTGGTGAATAATCCCAACAGCTGGATTGTGCTGAACACGATTCGGATCTGGACGAGTTTGCACTCTTCTTCCTGGTGAAAGACTGGATCTACGGCTTCTAACTTGAGGAGGATGATCGAAACTGAATTGCTCCAACAATCTATAAAAATGACTAGTCCTTCCTTGAGCTCTGCTAGACCACATGAGTGGACGTTCTACCAGGTTGAACTTATAATATAAAAGGGAACTGGCAAGAGAAAGCTCTGGTCTGCTAATTTGTGTTGTTCCCCAGTAGAGTCGCCAAAAACTATTGGCTACACTTTCTGCACAATTGAAAACCTAGGCAGTCATGAGATAAATCTCCCTCATTTACTAGTAAGGCTCCCGTGTAAGATCTTGTCGATTCTATTTCCTAATATCTATTTGTTGGTTTTACTTTAACTGCGTAGCTCATGGACCACAACTAGGCAATTTTGCAGCAAGTAAGCAACTGTAAGAATTGTATATATGTAGAAGAGGGAAATAATTGAATGCGTGCAGAAAAGAAAGATGATTAACTTAACCAATAGTTGACAGAGTTGGTCACATGCACATAGACGAAACAAATAGATCTTGAAATGCAGAATTAAAAGCAAAGGAAAATTTCAGATCCAGATTTATGATAACACATTTTATGCAAAGATCTAAAAAGAAATAAGAAACAAATGCACTGTTGACGCAAAGTTCTCCGGAAATCTGTCTCTTTTCAATTCCTTAGCTTTTCAGAAAGATATCAAGGGTTTCAGCTCAAAGTCTGGAACACATGAATGTTGATTACCAATTCTGATCCTTTAACCCGTCTCTTCCTCTATTTATAGTGTATAGAGAGCAATTACAAATAGGAAAGCAATAACTGAATTGGCACATGCAAAAGCTATAAAGAAAACAATTGACAATCTTTCCCCTAAAATTTCTCTCCTTATTTTTAACATGATTTCTAGCCAAAAAGTGCGACCCATTCTAGCATAGCTAAATGCCTAAAAGCTGAGGTTTTTAATTGCCGGGAAGCATCCAGTTTTGGCGCCTAGGGTTGGAAAGGCTTCTTTTTTATTATTCTGGGTATCTACATGTTGATGTGAGTGCACAGGGGAATTAAATAATATTTTTAGCTTGCTTGGCATGCAATCAAAGTCTTAAAATAGAGGGAAGCAAACTTTATAATCAGATTTTGGTGAAGGAATTAAGCATTCATGGCATGGATTCCATGTTTGCTTGAATTATTTGTAGGAATACTTCACTAGTGCTCATATTGGTGAAAAGAAGGCAAATTCAATGTCATATACATTGAATATATCTTCAAAATCAGAAGGAGAAATTGCAGGTTCTGCACAAATAGATCCACCTCTCATATTTGCAAGGTCTTATGGCAGAAATAAAAAAGATCTCAGACAAATGTTGATTCAGGCATGATGAAGGGTGATGAATTTTGTCTGAATTGTTTACGGAAAACATTGCAATCATGAACATACTGGAGAAGAACTGCAAAAACTTCAAGGATAAGAGGGAAGCAGGTCATAGGTAGCACCCGCAAGCAAATCTCAGTCAGTTGCTTCCAGATCCAGTTTGGTGAGAATCGAAGGAAAGGATTCAACATATGGGAGAAAAAACATCTCAGATTCAAGGCAGAGATATCATTCAGATCATTCATTGCTAAAGTGAATGACGCAAAAGTGCAAAACAGGTTGGATCAGCATGCAGAGTATGGAAGAAGAACAAGACTGAGAGCATTGCAACTTTCTTCTAATTTCTTCTCCTCTTTCTTCTTCTTTCTCTTATTTTCTTCGACAAAGCAATTGGGCAATCAATTAAAATTGTAAAACTTAGGTAATTGGCTATAAAAGTCGTTGCTTCAAGTTATTGGAAGAAGTCAATTACTTGGAAATAGGTGGCAGACATGCAAAATAGAAGGTTCTATTTTCAGTTATAAATCAAGCATGGTATGCAAAGAGGAATTACAGGAAGAATACTGCCATCTACTTCCCCCTTTCATGGCTTCCACATGTAGCAATTCATTGAAAGCCTCCTATTTGTAATTGCCCTCTATACATTATAAATAGAGGAAGAGCCTACAGGTTAAATGATTAGAATTTGTAATCAGGATTCTTGATTTTCAGACATTGTGCTAAAACCCTTGATATCTTTTCTGAAAGTTGGAGAATTAAACAGAGATGGATTTGTGGAGAACTTTGTGTCAACAGTGCATTTGCTTCTTACTTCTGTGTAGATCTATAGATAGACTTTATATTGTCTAAAGATTTAGATTAGAAACTTTCCTTTCCTTTAATTTTGTATTGTGAGATCTATTTTTTTTATCTGTGTATGAGACAAACTCTGTAAACTATTGGTTGGATTACACATCTTCTTTCCCTTCTTCTCGTATTCAACTATTCCCCCCTCTGCAAATATTTCTTTACAGTTGCTTACTTGCTGCAGAATTGCTTAACTATGGTTCATGAGTTTTGCAGTTAAAGTAAAACCCACAAATAGTTACTATGATCCATAATTAACAAAAATCTTACATGGGAGCCTCACCAGTAAATGAGGGAGATTTATCTCATGACTGCCTAGGTTTTAGCTATGCATAAAATCTAGGCAACACTAATAAATTATTATAAGCACATATAATGTTTTCTTTTATTTTATTATTTTATTTTTGCACTTTATAATAAAATATTAGAACTTAAGTCACCCTTGAGTTCACCCCTTAGCTGTCGAGTAGACAAAATAGGCTAAGGGTCTTCGACTAGGAAGGGGATATTACAATCTCCGTCAAGATGTAGGATTGCAAACTTAATTGCATCCTCCTCACGTATGGGGTTCAAATCAAAATAGGTCTTCAAATTTTGTACCCATGACCGTGTGGTACACTTCTTAGAGCCATCAAAGTGTGTAATAAAAATCTACCCCAAATGCCTTTGTAATTTAGGTACTGACATTTGATGATCTCTCTTAGGCTTGCTACCAATCTTCATCCTGTAATAATTTGGAAATGACATATTATCTCTAAAACCCTCACTCAAAGATTAGTATTTCCTCCAACAAGAATCCTCATCAAGCGCATTTGTTGGTTCCCCCACATTTGATGCTTTAGAATTTTTCAAGAAAGAGGGCTCATGAAGACTCAAAGGCTTGTTAGAAGAATGGAGGGATTGCTGCCCCGAATTAATGTTCTCACCTTTTTCCCTATTATTCCCAGATGTGATATGATTCATGTTATGTGTGAGCTGGCTCAAGTAGAGGTTGGTTATCTCTTGTTGTTTCACCATGTTGATGAACATTTTCTTCAAAAAATCCTCATTGAGATCTTCCAAATTTTCTTCCTGATCTGCTATATTTTGACCTTCTTTTCGAGGTGTATTCCTCTAGGAATACACCTTCATTCACTACCCAAATAGGTTGTAGGAAAGGTGGCTTTAATACCATTGAAACATCCCCTTTTCGATATAAATACTAAAAATAGCTGCAAACTGAAATTATGATTTTTATAACAGTGAACAAAATCTGAAAACACCGAAACCCCAACGCCTAGGGCACAATTGAGATCTATCACTTCCATCTACTCAAATTTGATGAAATTAATACCCGAGATGGCTAAAAATATATATAAAAAGAATATCCAGTCAGATTTTTGAAATTCTAATAATTGAATTTTTAATGATGAAAATATAGCCGAAACTTACAAAATTAATAACTCTAAAAATACTTGGAATCTGATTACAAATGATAACTCAAAAAATAGATAAATCCAATATCTATCCAATGCATATTCAAGCACAATTTTCTAATGGGTGGAAGGCATCCGAAATTGCTCCTCAAATTTGGAACTGAGTAGACAAAACCTTATAAAATAGTTCTAAATCTGAACTGAAAATTTAAATGTATAAGGCTAGAAATATGAATTATCCCAAAATACAAACAACAAGCTAAGGTTATGGATCTGAAACCCTCACCCAAGAATGCTCTACCAACTAGGAATGGATCTCTCACCATCGAAACTAGGGATCCTGTAGAATCTAACCTCCACAAGCAAGAGAACTCCCAGAACATGCAGCTCTAGGGTTTGCGCAAGCAAAATCTGAAAATAGAAGTAGATGATTCTCCCTCAAACAACCTCAAGGGGAAATATATAATCATCTTCCAAAAAGATGTTATAATCTCCACCATAGATCTGATCCAAATTAGAGCAAATCCAATGCTCGTCATAAAAGAAGCCTTTATTAACTACAAAAAGGCCAAAGAATCCCAAGCGCCCCCTTCTAGGAATTTCCCATGTGCAAAAATTATTGCTTAAGTCACTTTATGGTGCACATGTTAAAAAAATGACTTAAGTTATCACAACGAAGAAATATAACATAAAATACCGCATATTCACCCATTACCTAAGTCAGTGACGAAATATAACATAAGGTGAAGATGGTGATGAAAACCCATACCCAATAGCCTCCAAAGTCTCTAGCCTCTTGGGTATGACCAAGGCTAAGATTGAGTTAGCCTCCTAAGCATAGGAATGGGGACATTACATATTGATGAGATTCTTGAGGCTGCTTGAGATCACAAAGTTTACTCTTTCATGGCTTTAGTGGATATAACCTAGCGCCTATTGTTGAGGAAGATTGTTCAACACTATTGCTACAAAATGGGATCGTTATTATAAATGGTAATTCCATTTGGCCTTGAGAATACTCTAGCAGCGTTCTCTAAAGTGGCAGTAGAATCCTTCAAATATTTTATCCATGATTTTCTTGAAGTGTATCTAGATGAGTGGCTTGTTTTCTCATTGTTAAAAGAGAATTTATCAATGCTGAGATTGATGTTTCAGTGTTGTAGAGCAAAGATAATTGCTTTGAATTTTAAGAAATGGCTTTTCTTTACTCATTTGGAGTGTTTTTGGGCCATGTGGTATGTAGTGAGGGTATTTTGGTGGATCACGCCAATATCGTAGCCATTCTGAGCTTGAAACCTCCTACAAACCCTAGTGAGATGAGCACATTTCTTGGCCATACATGGTATTACAGAAAATTCATTGAGGTCTATGTAGCTATTGTTGCAGCTATATGGAGGTTTTGGTCCATAGAGATACCATATTCATGTTGACTCGTGAATGCCAAGATGCAATCACCACTTTGATGGAGAAATTGGTCGTATCTCCTATATTGATATTTCCAAATTGGTCTAAACCTTTTCATGTTCATGTAGATGCTTCAGGAATAGCGATTGGAGCCGTATTTGCACAACCAAACAACTAGAATATTGATTACCTAATAAGCTTCGCAAGCCTGGTATCGTGTCTTAAGCACTGAGAAAAACATGTGACACCACTGCCTGAGCTGGATTGAACTCTACATAAACACTTATTATATCAATTCCTCGATTACATGTGTGTACACACAGGCATACTGGCCCATAATAGAATCATGGACATAACACCGTCTCACAGGCTGAAGGATATATGAAACAAACACTAAAAAGTAAAAACTCAACAAACATATAAAAGAAAATGGCATGAGCTCAGTATTGTAAACTGAAATTTGATCTTCTGTTTTTGCTATCCTTGTTGACTAACAAAGGCACTATGTTTTTTGGAGTTTTGCTTTAATAATCCACAAGTTTTATTATAATCTATCTATTTAATTGTGTATGAATACCTATAACATCAATTTCTCAATTACATGTGCGTATATACAGACAGGTACAGTAGCCTGTCATAGAATGGCAGGCATAGCACCATCTCACTGGCAGAATAATATATGGTCCAAACAGGAAAAACTCTACAAATCAGTAAAAATTAAATGACGTGCAGCTCAGAATTGCATGGTGCAAGATGACCTATTTTTAATAAAATCATTGTTTAACAAAGGCACTATGTTGATTTTGATTTCTCTCTAACAATCCTCATGTAAGTTTTCCCACCTACTCTTCTGAAAATCTGGTTGATAATGCACATTGCTTGTGCTTATCATTAATTTGTTTTCTAAAAGAATTGCATGGGCAGAAAATTCACTTCATTTGACCTGAACGGAATTTTCAGATTTTGCAGATTCATCACGCTCACAGTTACTCTGTGGGAATACAAAACTTGCTCCACCATCTTCATCTAATTCACTCAACTGGTAGTCAATGTGCTGCTCCTCGGCAATTTGCTTTAAATGAGGCTCAAGTGCTTCAAGAGAAGAAAGTCCCTTTCTAAATAATTGCAACTGTTCAAAAAGAAACCTTAAGTCAAATAAATATGCAATTGAAATTCCAAACTAAAGAAAAGAAAAAACAGTGAGCATATAATGTATAAATAAGCACAGGAAACCTGTGCTGTATAGTGGCGTGCATTCTGAATCAGAATACTGCGTGACTGCCCTTGCTTTAGTGACATCAACCGACAAACAAGGAGTGTTGCTAGTTCATCATATTCTTCCTTAGTTAATTTCAACTTCTGAAGAGATAAAGCATCCACTTTACTGTTCCTAGACTTTCCTTTTGCCGTCTCCAACCTCATATACTCGTATACTTTCCTGTGGCGCATTGCACAAATGTCACATTTCATCCATGTAATCTACACGACAAAAACTAGAGAGGAATTAACAGACTACTGAACCTATTAACCTCACTTTTTCTCATCGCACTGATATTTTAGATCCTGCAAACATAACAGCACAAGAAAGATGTGAGGAAATAAGTTGAATTTTATGTTCATATATCTGTCAGATCTTAGACAATAATCATTATAATGAATTGAATTTTATGTTCATATTTCTGCCAAATCTTAGACAATAATGATTATACTTTAGCCACTGGAAAATTGAGTGATAGATCAATTATCACCAACAAAAATCTCAGTACACCCCTAAAATCATGTAATATTATTGTACATAATATTTATTAATCCTTGGTGTAATATGTCTTGTAGTGGTAGATGAATAGTTCCCATAGAAATCTGAAGAGTCTTCTGGATGTATCAATGTATTAGTTAGCTATGCAAAGGAAATTGAAACTAACACCTTGGTAGTTTCAAAACATGAACTAACTACACAAAGATCATCATGTTTAGAGCTAAACAAGACTAAATACCAGCATTATGCATTAGAACTTGAAATAGAAATCAAACTAATATGCTAAGCATTTGAATCTCTACTCTTTAGATCACCAAAAACACTAAATGAACCTAGGTAGATCCATGGCAATCAAAGTTGATTGTTTGATCTTCAAGGGTTTGGGAATGGAGGCTCATCAAAGTATGGCTACAAGACCATTTTGATTATCTCCATATGACCCAAAATCTTGGATGGATGAAATGCAAGAATGAGGCTATTGGCTCAAATGAAATATGCTCTAAGATAAAATGCCTATATATTAGCTATAAGCATGAAAGGTGTAAAAAAAAAGGTAGAAGGAGGGCTCCTTATATTGCCCAATGGATAAAAGAATCTCTACATCCCTTTACATGTGCGATAATAGGGAGGTTGGGTTAGTTGTGGATAAGAGAGGTTTAGAAAGGGTTGGGTCAACCTTAAGAGAGTTTATTTTGTCCTTCGGTGACTCATGGGGTTTGAGGGGATTTATTAATTAAACAAAGTGATTAATGAATAGGTGTTCAAGCTTATAGAAGCTTTTTAGAGGAATAGTTAGTATGGTTTATGTTATGAGAGGATTTTAATCAAGTAAATGATGATTTATTGATTAAATGGAAGAAAGAATTAATTAATTTAAATAATTAATTAATCTAGATAGAAAGGGGAACTTAATTAATTAAAAATAATGAAGAAGGTAGGGTGCGATGGATGGAAGGAGACAGGGTATCGGTTTAGAACGGTCATTTTTTTCAAATTTCAAACGTTGCAACAACCATTTGTCCGTTTCTGTCTGTGACTCGGTGGGTGTGAAGAAATCTTCTGCGGACCATGGACTGTCGCAACCTCTTCAGAAACGTCTAGGACCCAGAACCGTTGACTCAGCTAGAGATCTTTAAGGAAGAAATGAAAGCACCTCGGTCCAAACCAACCCTGTTCAGTCGGAGTATGTTTCTATTTCTCTGGAAGACTCAGTTGACCATGCTTTTCAAATTTCCCTTCTTGGTAAAAGAGCTATAATATCCAAATTTGTGGGTCGTCGCTTGACGATTGAGGACGTTCATAGTTGGTGCAACATCCAATGGGGAAGTGGTCTTCGTATTCAGTTCTTGGATAAAGGTTTCTTCTTGGTGATTCTCTGGAGTGAAGCACAAAGGGACGATTATTTGGCAAGGAAAGACTTCCTCTTCGCAGAATATGGGATTCACCTGCGTGAGGTCCACCCACTTTGATCCAGAACAAGCTGATATGGAAGGCATCTATGTATGGATTTGGTTGTACTCTCTCCCTATCGAGTTTTGGTCTCCGAATACCCTTACTAAAATTTGCTCTAGCTTGGGTCGTGTTATTTGCATAGATCTAGTTACTCTGGAAGGCACTCTCTCTTCCTTTGTCAGGATTTGTATTTCTGTCGATTCTTCTAAGAAACTTCAAGAGTTTATCGTTATCTCTTCCCCCTGTGGGGAATGGGTATAGAAAATGGACTATGAGGCGGTCTTTAACTGTTGCCTCCACTGCAAACAGCCGGGTCATTACCAGGGAGCGTGTAAAAAACCTTCCGCTTCTAGTGTGGCTGTCTGGAAAAAAAAGCTTGTCCAGCTTGCAGTTCCGCAGGTCTCCGACCCTCGCTCCCCCGTAAAGGTCTCTTCTACTGAACATGCCTCCTCTGGTGAAGCACTTGGTTTGAAACCTTTGGATCTCGACACAAGCACCATCTCTCTGGTCAAAGAAACAGTGTCAGTGGTTTAAGACTTGTTGGCTAGATTTTCTGCATAACACAAAACTTAGGCAGTCATGAGATAAATTTCCCTCATTTACCGGTGAGGCTCCCGTGTCAGATTTGTCAATTAAAGTATGCTAATATCTATATGGGTTTTACTTTAACTGTTCAGCTCATGAACCATCACTGTACAGTTCTACAGCAAGTAAGCAGTTGTTTAAAGAAAGGAAATATTTATAGAAGAAGGGAAAGGGAATTATATAAACACAGAGAAGAAATGGGAAAGATGTGCATCCCAATCAATAGATAACAAAGTTGATTGCATGCACATAGAAGAAACCAATAGATATAAACACAGACTTATAAGCAAAGGCAGCTCTAGATCTAGATCTAAAATAACACAAAGTTTACTAAAAGATCTAAGATATAAAAGTTAGAAACACAATACACTGTGACACAAAGTTCTTCAAAAATCTGCTCCTGTATATTCCTTTGCTTCAAATGGCTCTCAAGGGTTTCAGCACACAGTCTAGAACACAAGGTTGCTGCTTACGAATTCTGATCCTTAACCTGAAGGTTCTTCCTCTACTTATAGAATGTAGAGGGGCAATTACAAGTCAAAAGCTTTTAGTTGAACTGGCACATGTGGAAGTCGGAAAAGAAACAACTAGCAATCTCCCTCCTGGAATTCCTCTTTGCATGACATGCATGATTTGCAACTGAAAATAGAACCTTCTATTTTGCACGTCTGCCACCTATCTCCAAGTAGTTGACTTCTTCAAATAATGGCTTTTAAACCAATCACTTAAGTTGTATAATTTAATTGATCGCTCAATTATTTTGTCAGAGGAAATAAGAGAAAGAAGAAGAAAGAGGGAAGTTGTTGTCTTGTCCATTTTCATATTCTGCATGCAGCTGATTCAAACTGGATCTGGAAGCAGCTGGATCTGTGTCTCCGGTGTTATAGCAAATCTGGAAGTAATGCATGATGCCGCTGAGCTTTCTTTTTCATTCCTCTTTGCCATGGCGGTGTCTATCTTTGTCTGAACAATTCTTTTTCTTCTTACTCGGTCGGAATTCTTCAAAACTGGTGCAGATCTGGATAGTTCTTTAGACTCAGAGAATATATTCAATGTATTGGACATTGATTTAAGCTCCCTTTCTTTTGTAAAGCACCTGTAACGAATTCCTGCAATTAATTTAGACAAAGATGGCAATCGGAACATGAACAATGGATTTTAATCATTAAAATTTGCATAATTCAAGTCTGCTGCCCCAAAATTTGATGTTTTATTTGCATGCAAAGCAAGCATGAATTTTACCAACTTCACCTAAGCACCTATATTACTTATGCAAACAATTATCCAGACACAAATCAACCTCATTCATCCTATGCGCCAATTCTAGAAGCTTTCAGCATTAATTTCACCTTCTTCTGAGCAAAAATCCTCTTCAAATGGGGCGCACTTTTCCTCTGGGCTGCACTTCTTTGCCTGTGAATTAATTAATTCATCCTTATGGCAACCCCTGCTTATATAATCCTTATGACTCTATAATTAATTAATGTCTTTCCTATTACTGGCAATTAATTAATTAATTAATAAGTTTCACTCTTTAAATGGGGCGCCTATTTTGTGCATGCTTATGGCTGCCATTAAATAAAATAAATTTATTTAATTTTAGACTTCTGCTTCCACTTAACTCAAGTCTCACAGTATGCTTTGACCTTGGCCACTGAAAATAGGAATTAATTTAATCATTTAATACTTTAAAAAGTATTGTTTATCTCCCAAAAGGGGCGCACTTTTTGACATATAGGGGCTACATTAAATAAATATTATTTATTCAATTTTAGAACAGTCTATTTTCAACCTCCTTTTGTCCATTTACCTCTGTTGACTTTTCCACAAGCTTGGGCGCCAAAATTGGGTGAATAAATATTAACAAATATTTATTTAATGCATTTTTTATTCACCCAAGGTGGGTCGCACTTTATGAAATAAAGAATTTCTATTTTTAAAATTCAGATGTCAATGGGATTATTTACCCTGCAAGGCAGCCCTGAAAATCCATGATTCACTTAAGTCATTTTACTTTCATAATGGGATTATTTACCCTACAAGGCACACAATAAAATCCCATGATTCGCTTAAGTGATTTTTCTTTTATTCCACAATGGAAATTTTTACCCTGCAAGGCAGGTAAGAAATTCTCGCCTGCCTGTTGACTCTAATTTTTCCATTGCGACTTAAGTGACATTGCTTCCATGGGAAAAAGTACCCTGCTAAGCAAGTACAAAATTTCCACCTACCTGCTGCTTCCAAAAATCCCACGATCCACTTCAAACCCTCTTTTTCCAAAAATGTGGCCAGCCCAGAAGAGGCTTTTTGGTCCACGACTTTGTCTTTTCCTAGAGAACCATACCTCTGATGGTGAATTCCTTCTGGCACAACATGCGTATGTGATCTCCAGATACTCCAGGCCAAGAATCAAGCCAAACCGGCAAAGGAATTGATCCAGAGAAATTTCACAGAAAACGAAACGGGAAAACACAAAAACACAAAACGTTGCCAAAAGTCACAAATAAAGTGCATAACTCATTCCTGGTTAAAACCCTACTGGTATATAGGAATAATGATATGTACGATCACAACAGAGTTAAACCGGAGCGCAAATTGCCTCAAACGGGGCTCAAAATAATTAAATACAAATTTCCTGCAGACAAATCCCGACGAACAAATATAACAATTTTGGGCATCTGGGTATTTGGCGAAAATGGCTAATATGGCCCTTTGGGAGTATCTTGACGAAATACAAGAACTTTCTGGCAAGAAAAACACAAAATGACCCATTATTTTAAAAGTACGAAATTTTTTCGGATAGGGTAGTCACAGATTTCAGGATGAAATCTGGGGACACCAAGACTCTACTCGTATTCTTTCTTTATTCCATGAGGGCATCGCTTTGGGGCTTGGAGCGGATGCAGTTTCTCTGGAAAAGTGGTTCAATGAGGAGGATATGATTTCCTCTAAAGAAGGTAAGAAACTTCAAGAGTTTATTGTTATCTCTACCCCCTGCGGGGAATGGGTATAGAAAATGGACTACGAGGCGGTCTCTAACTGTTGCTTCTGCTGCAAACAGCCAGGTCATTACTAGAAAGCGTGTAAAAACCCCTCTGCTTCTAGTGCGGCTGTCTGGAAAAAAAAGCTTGTCCAACTTGCAGTTCCGCAGGTCTCCAACCCTCGGTCCCCCGTAAAGGTCTCTTCTATTGAACATGCCTCCTTTGGTAAAGCACTTGATTTGAAACCTTTGGATCTCGACCCAAGCACCATCTCTCGGGTCAAAGAAACAGTGTCAGTGGTTTAAGACTCGACTCGTACTCTTTCCTTATTCCATGAGGGCATCGCTTTGGGGCTTGGTGCGGATGCGGTTTCTCTAGAAAAGTGGTTCAATGAGGAAGATATGATTTCCTCTAAAGAAGGTGTTCCTGGGGAGTCTTGCAATGTTTTGGAAGAGGAAACTGAGTTATTCCTCATTGAAACCGATAGGCAGAGCCCCATTCTTCTGACTCCAGTCATTCTCAATATTGACTTGGGCCCGAAAGCTCCTCCAGGACGTCCCTCCAAAGACTCTCAATCCCTTAAGGAGGTTGCTGCAGGCCGACAACTGCAACTTCGCTCTTTTTTCCCGTCTTCAAGTAGGAGAGGCACATCCTCTCTGACGAAAAGATGATTTTATTCTCGTGGAACGTTAGGGGACTCAACGCCCCTAACAAACAACGTCTTCTCAGACGCTATGTTGTAGATTTGGACGCTTCTATTTGTATGATTCAAGAAACAAAAATGTCAAAAGTGCATTGTATGAATGGCTGGTTTTGCAAATGGAAAGGTTGGGAAGGTTGCTTTGTTGATTCTATTGGTGCCTCAGGCGGTTTAGGTGTTCTATGGAAGACCAGTAGCTACAGAGTTGAGCTTCTCTCTAACAATCCTAACTCTCTTTGGTGCAAGGTTTGCCTAAAGCATTCGGACGAATCTTTTTTTCTCTGCAACGTGTATGGACCAAATAATCCCATCAAAAAACGGGAAACCTGGTCTAAAATTCAGGATGTGCTTGACTCTGCCCCGGACTCTAAGATCATTGTTGCAGGGGATTTCAATGCCACTCTTTCAGACAAAGATAAACGGGGAGGTGTTCAGTGGCAACCACGCTCTCAGGCTGATTTCATCACCTTCGTGAATTCTGCTAAGTTAGTTGATGTGGAACACTGCTCGGCCTGGTTCACTTGGAACAATTGGCGCCTTGGGTTTAGCTCTATGGCAATTCAACTTGACAGATTTTTGATTTCTAAAGAATGGCTTCAGCATAATTTCCTTCTCAAATGTTTTGTAAATCCTCTTTCCAGTTCTGATCGCTTTCCTTTATCTCTCAATATCACTTTCGACCATTCACCTCGTCGTTCCCCCTTCAAATTTGAGGTCATGTGGATGCAGGATCCCTCCCTCTGGTCTCTTATTAAAATTTGGTGGGCTTCCTCAATGGTGTTAGGGACATGGATGTTTATCCTGTCTAAAAATCTTTCTTTGCTCAAAGCTCATCTGACCAAATGGAACTCCTCCAACTTCAAAAACATTTTTCAAGAAAAATTAAGAGTTGAGAATGAAATCCAAACCCTCAATGAATCAGTTTTTAGATTCGGTATGCATCAGGATGACGTTCTCAAAGAAAAATCTCTGCTTAGCGAATTGGGTGACCTCCTTTTAAAAGAAGAAACCTTTTGGAGATAAAAGTCGCGAGAAGTTTGGCTGGCTGATGGCGACAAAAACACTAAATTCTTCCATGCCTCGGTTAAAGCTAGAAGAAATGTTAACTACATTTCCTCCCTAATGTTGGAGGACAATTCGCTTATTTCCTCCTAATCCCAGATTAAAGCTAAGTTTGTGTCTCACTTCCAAAAACTTTTGAATGGTGACAGTGTCTCCTCTTTGGACGCTCAGCTTCCGTTCTTAGTGCAAATTCCAAAGTTGATTGATGTCGATGACAATGATAAGCTCCTTTCCCCCTTTTCCAAGGAGGAGGTTCAATTGATTGTTTTCTCTATGCAAAGGGACAAAGCCCCCGGTCCGAATGGCTTTCCTGCTTCCTTTTTCCAAGATTTTTGGGATATCATTGGAGACAACGTCTGGCTCGCCGTGGAGGAATCTTTTCGCTCTGGTAAGATCCTTGGAGCCTTGAATCACACCTTAATTTGCATGTTTCTCAAAAAATCTCCGGCTGAGAAATTGGATGACTTTCGGCCCATATCCTTGTGCAACACTTTGTATAAAATTATTTCAAAAGCCATAGCTTCCAGAATGAGCCCCCTTCATCATAAACTTGTTGCACATGAACAAAGTGGGTTCATTCTTGGGAAATCCATCGTAGATGGTATCATCATCTCGCAAAATTTAATTCATACTCTTCACTCTTCCTCGAGCTCAGGCATGATGATTAAATTGGACTTTAGTAAAGCCTACGATCACATCAATCGGAGGTTCCTTCTTAAATCTCTTTAAGCTATGGGTTTCAGTATCCATTTCTGCAATTGGGTCTTCAACTGCATTTCTTCTCTGAGCTTCTCCATTCTGGTTAATGGTTCAGCGGAAGGTTTATTTAGTAACTGCAGGGGTTTAAGGCAAGGGGACCCTCTTTCTTCGTTTCTCTTTCTCCTTGTCGCTGAAGCTTTGAGTCGTGGTATCAAATCGGCGATTAGTGATGGTTCCCTTATGGGTATCTCCATCACCACCAATTTGCCTCCCCTTTTGCACCAGCAGTTCGCAGATGACACATTTCTTTTCGGCCAAGCTTCTATCCCGGAAGCTCGCAGCCTGTCCTATATTCTGAATTCTTATTCGCTCGCAGTTGGTCAGGTAATCATATTTCATAAATTTGTTATCTTCTTTTTCAATGTCTCTCCTCATTTGCAGCGCAGAATCAAGGAAACTCTGAGTTTTGAGGCGGGTGCCCTTCCTTACAAATATTTGGGTATTCCGCTTTTTTATGGTAAAAGTAAGACTAATCTCTGGGATGATCTCCTCAATTCTCTCTCGTTGAGATTGCATTCTTGGAAAGGAAAATGGCTGTCTCTGGCTAGCAGAGCTCTTCTGATCAATTATGTCCTCCTAGCTCTCCCAATCTCCATGCTCTCGGTTTTGTTGATCCCCAAATCAGTCTTGAAAAAATTCGAAAAGATCGTCCGAGCCTTTTTGTGGCAGGGGAACAACGATGATAGAAAATTTCACTTGGTCAACTGGGAAACTATCAAACTTCCCAAATCCTTAGGCGGTTTAGGAATAATGGACCTTGCTCTTCAAAACTTTGCTCTAGGTGCAAAACTTGTTTGGAACTTTTTATCGGATGCCAAAAAGTTGGTTTTTCAAGTGCTCTCCCATAAATATCTGGAGGATGGCCATCTTGAACGTTTGCTCTCTAGTACTAAACTCCCCAAAGGTTCCCACATTTGGAACTTTATTTGCAACTGTAGATTTCTGATTGCAGATTCGGTTTCCTTTCTTGGCCCAAGATGGGACAAGAGAGCTCCCTCAGTTCTATTTGGGCCATAGCTCCTTTCTTCCTAATTTGGCACATTTGGTGGGAGCGTAACTTGCATCTTTTCCGTGAGCAGTCTTCTGAATTGCCAGTTTTTCTTATCAAATTTGAAGAGGCCATCTCTTAAAAAGTTAGTAAAAATAGCCATAATAATCCTCTTTTCTCTCGTGTGATGCTATCATCAGGAAATCTTGGCCCCTCATTAAAATCCCCAGCTTCAGTTCCATTGTCAAACGTGGCCTTTCCCAAGTGAAGAAATTTCTGAAAAGGAGTGTTAAATGGCAGCCTCCCCCTTTCGGCTCCTTGGAACTTGAATTTCAATGGGGCCTCCAATGGTAACCCTGGTAAATCAGGTGTCGGCTGCATCCTTAGAAGTGATAAAGGTTTCCTTATTTCAGCTGGCTCTTTCCCCCTTCAGGACTGTATGTGCAATATGGCCGAAGCTCAAGCACTCCTGGAAGGTGTTAACCTAGCCATCCACTCTGGTTGTGACTCACTTTTCATCGAAGGGGACTCCCAAATCATCATACAGGCCATTGCTAAAGGGTCAGCCCCCTCTTGGAAACTCAACCCATTCATTTCCAACATCCTCTATTAGCTCAGGAAACTTAGCAGTTGGCACATCACACATGTTTTTCGAGAAGCTAATAATGTCACAGATCTTCTTGCCAACCAAGAGATTGATTATCCTGCAGTCATTAAAATTTCTAGTGACGAAAAGGTGTGGTGAGGGCTCCCTTCTATCATTTCACACAAGCGGTTTGCTTCCCTGCAGAAATGACGCACAGCTCCCCCGTGCGAGCATTTCTTTTTTAGTTGTTAGCTTCGGCTTCACTCGGCAATATGGTCTCCCATCCTCCGACTATGGCGTTTTTGGGCTTCCCCTTTGTTTATTTGCGCTGCGAGTTTCCGAAAGAGGCCATGAAAGCTGAAATTGATCACCATCATCTCTCTGAAGTCTTCCGATACTCGTCCCTCCTCGAAGTTGAAGCGCTTATTTGTTCACTCAAGGCCCGAATCGGCTAAATATAAAAAAGGTCAGCGGAAGCCTCCACGTGTCTCTTCGGCGCACTTTTGGTATGATGCTTAAAAAAAAGATTCCCAAACAAGCGCGAGCACTCCACGTGGTCAGAGCCCGAGAAAGTTCCACCGGCCGTTGAAAAGTCTAAGCATGGGAAGAGCTAGTGGAAGCCTCCACGTGCCTCATCAGCGCAACTTCAAAGGTAAAATCCAAAGGCAGGTCCCCAAACGAGCGCTAGCCCTCCACGTGTCTAGGGTCCAACAAGTTGCTCCTAAATAGGTGCAAAAGGCAGAACATAATAGAATCAAGCAGAACGAGCCCAAAGATCGTGCTAGCGACGCGTTTAGTCTTCTTCTTCGGGAAGCAAATCTCCGTGCGGGTACTTAGTACCATTGATCTTTTGGTTTTGCCTCTGGTGGCGTTGTTTATTCGGCATTCTTTGGTCTCTTCCCTTATCTCCTGTTCTTCCCCGATGTCGGTTCTTGCCGACATTGTTTCTTCTTTCTCCTTCCTCCTCCCTTCTTCTGGTTGGTTGTTTCAGGCCCACCCTTCTCTCTTCTTCTTCTCTTTTCTTCTTCTCTTTTCTTCTCTTTGTATGGTTGGGGCCTCACCCTCCAGTTTATAGCTCCGGTCAAAAGCGTTTAATCATTAAAAAAAAAAATTATTTAGAAATAATTAATTAATCTAGATAGAAAGGGGAACGTAATTAATTATAAATAAATAATTAATCTAGATAGAAAGGGGAGTTGATTAACGGAAGGTTGTTAATTGGCATCATTGTTGGATAAAAGAGTTAATTAACTAACACAATGTAATTAATTAACGACGATAGGAGAGAAAATGTGCAATATTGACGATATGTCGTCAATTTGCGGGAAAGGGTATAATTAGCGCAATTTAAGTAATTAAATTGCTCGAGCTAAATTATAGGTGTCTACACTGGAAGATGAATTGAATAACCATCCTTTGGCTATATACGTTTGCAATCTTTCTTCACTCAGTTCAATGTGAATACAATTTTGTTTTGCACCATATTATTATTCATTCAATTATACATGGTCTAACATTGGTATCAGAGCACAGGCTTCACAGTTATTGTTTGTCCTCCCCTAATTCCTTATTTTCTGCAATTAACTTTCCCACAAATAACATTTCCATGCAAGAGCATTTGATTATTCCTCCTCATTCCTAATTGTACAGCCTGCCAAAGTCTATCTCAGACCTGCAAAATTATTTGAGATCAAAAGATACAAATCTACAGTTCTACCATTCAGCATGTGTCTGGCTTCCTAGGAAAATCACAGCCCCATGATTATGTAGTGCCTCCATGGCAGCAACAGTTATCACAAGAACAAGAAGATGTAGGAGATGATTATCTCCCTGAGTATGAGCAGCTTCTCCTAAAGGTAAGTAACCTATGATTTACGAACCCACTGAATACTGGAGTACAGAAATCTTAAATCAATTGAACACTGTTATAGAACTTTTGAAATCCAGTATCTTAGAACAGTTGAGATTTTCAGTACCATAAATCAGCAGGAATCCCTTCTGTATGAACTAAGAGGAAGAATGACAGCCATGGATACTTGTTTGCAAGATTCACAACATGCTCCTAACATACCAAGCACTCAACCAATACATATGCATTGATATCCTCTAGTTTGGCCAGCTATATGTCAGTCACCTTCCAGTTTCCTAGAATCAAGCCATACATTTTACATGCATTTATTGACATTGGATCTCATAAGTCTTAAACTAAGACCAAAGTTTTTCCTCCCAAGTATTGGCAAAGAATCTGGAACCTATATCGCTGAGCCAGAACAGGATTTCCAAAAAGTTATTTTTGGAAAGTCATGGAAATCTATTTTTAGCAGCTTTTAGTATTTTACAATTTTGAGGCCCCGGAGCATTTCTGGAGTTTCGATGATAAAACGAAGTTTAATTGTCATCAAAACTGCTCACACCAAGTTCGTTCCGTGCTCTTTCCAACACTTCTTTCAATTCGCAAAACGGATCAACGGGCTAGGAGATATGACCCCAACAAGGGGTACTAATAAAATAATAGTAATAACATGATAGATTTTGGATTTTTCCACTTTTATCTCTTTGAATCCATCCCTAAGGTGGATATACATGGTCTCCTTGTAGGATGACCTTTTGATTCCCATATGAAACCCTCCATATTCTATTTTTAGCAGTTCTTTTAGCTATTCTCCTTATATAGCTATAAAGTAGCTTGTTTTGAATAAAGAGATAGATCTCCTAGCATTCATCTCTCTTATGGAGTTTGCCAATTTGGATTCATTTGGAATTGCAATAAGATTTGTTCATGTTTATAGCTCTTTCATTTCGAATTTGATTGTTATAGCACATTAAGCACCATTGTTAGTGTGTTGTCCACCGAGTTGCACTTCAATCTGGATAAGCGGTATCAGAGCTAGTTACTTTCACTCTTTCATGTCAGAATGTATGAGGTCAGAATACCAAAAGCACAGTGGCTAGACTCACGATCCTTCAAATTACCTTCCTTATCATTTCAAACAGCCTCAAGCAATGCAAGATGAAATGGGAGATTCCTTCAGAGAATTGCTTGATGAAGCTCTTCAAAAGTAGAGGGAGATGATGGCACAATTTGCTAATGTCCTCTCTTGGATCGTCCATGCAACCGGCCCCACCTCCACAACTGCACCCGCATCAAGCAGGCCATTCGGGGGCCCGACACCATTCAAGATACAAGTAAATTTTGACATTCCGCAATTAGAGGGAAAAATTGATGCTGATTATTGGCGAAATAATTTGTCACAAGGGAAAATTAGGGGTTTTCACCAATGCTCTGGGACTAGCTCCCTCTGCTTAGGAATGGGGCAGCTCCATTTATTGAAAATAGGAAATACATACACTACTCTAACCATCATGGGTGGCCTTTCGACTGGGGATCACACAGGAATACTCCACTAAACCCGCGTGCAAAAAAGAGGTAGAGGAAAGGTGTGTGTATGGAGAGGGGAGAAAGTGAGAATGGGGTTTTACTCAATAAATAGCAAGCTGAGTTTACTGACATAAAACTAGAGTATTTCCAAGTTAACAATGAGAAGACACCATATCAAGGAAAGAGGAAAAAAACACAAGTAAATCAGAGTTTATTTGCATAATATTGCACAAGTAACCATGCTCATGGAGTAAAGTTGAGATGGAGAGGAAAACATAAGACAAGAAGATAGAAGAATTGTAGTTTTTTGCTTGCAGTAAGGCAATGGGAGCTATTAACCAAGAAAATCTAACTCTTTGGAATGGCTTTACAATCTGTCTCTCCATCTACCCCCCACATGATCTTTCATAGACCTGCCACTTGTGACCTTTCATATTCCTCTAGGAAAGAAAATAAGCCCCTTTCTTATTAATGAAAAGGGACTTTTACAATGAAAAATTACAATGGTCACTTAAGTGAATAGGATGAAAGAGCCATATAGCACAATCTCAAAGAGGAAATAGAAAGTAGAAAGAGAGAATTGAGAGACAAGAGATGTGGAATGAAGAAGGGTGAAAAGGCTCTGAGTTATTTTGTAGAGATGCACTACACTGAATTCCTAATCCTTTGAACACTCTCTAAACTCAATGAAGCGTCCAAGTGCACTCAATCTTTCCCAAACTTTATCTTTGGGGATTCCTCTGAATGATCAATTTCCATAGCCTAATCAGGTACTCTTCCAATCTTTGAAACATTGTCATGTCCCTCTGATCTTTCTTGCATTTGATACACTTGGTGTTCATAATGAGACAACTTACTCGCAAGGGGGGATCTTGGTGACCCTGTCACCAAATGACCATGGTGGCTTGCGAGACACAATGAAGCACAAAACTAATATCCTCTTATCTAAGATGGGTGAAGGAGAGAGACCGAATGAAGAATGCTTCGAACTTTTGATCCACCCATCTGATGAGATGAGAAACACTTTGAGACCAAATTTAGGGAACCGAGAGGGCTTCCCTTCCGCCTGAGCCATACTTCAACTGAAAATGCATAGTGTGAAATCATGGATTTGTCAAGTCATCATGAATCTCTACATTGTTTATTACATAGACAGGTGCTCTTTCTTCAACATGAGAGATTCAGCATCCTTGTTTCTTGACCAATATTCCGACAATTACTATTTTTAGTAAGCCTTATTTTGAGAAGTGCATTTTAGTTACAAGTTACTTAATTCGGCACTTTTGAGTTTCACTGATGTTCAAGGGGCAACAACAACTCCAAGAATGAATTGTTTGCAAAACTTACTATTTATAGTAGTGTGGCTTAGGAAGGCTTACTCTTTATAGAAGTGGAGCTTCTCAGTGTCGGAATGGAATGAAATAGGTCTCAAAAGTTTTTGTTTTGCAATGTGAGGCTTTGCTCTAAATTTCAAAGGATTTCAATCGCCGAGTTTTTGTAGTTTTAAAAAATGAATTTTTATGGCTGAATATTTCAAATGACTGTACAAAATGATACAAAACATTAATGGAGGCATGTAAATACTCTTCTTAAAGGTGTTTTTGCAAGGAAGCTACAATTATCATCTCATGCCAAACAGACATGGGGTTTGGGAGATATAAGCAAAAAGAGGTTTTCGGGCACGGAGGGTGTTTGAACAATTTTGGCAACATAACATACCAGCAGCAATGGAGGAGAGGAAATAAAACAAATGAGCTCCAAACTTGGTTAAGTGTTGCATTTGAATGGTTTTCCCCCTTTCAAACTTGATTTCCCTCCCATTCACACACCTTAACTCAACTTAGACTCAAACTAGCTAACCCGGGTCTGGTGGACGTTGAAGGTGTAGTTGCACATTAAAAAATAAGAGACAAAGGGACACCACCCCTTCTAAAATGCACCATGGGTGCTTGCTTCATGAGGATGGGGCCAAATTTGGTGAAAAATGTGAGTTAACCTTTTTCTAACACCCCAGTTGTCACTTTTAAGGGACGAAATGGTGCCTCCATAGGGGGAGCACATTTTTGTATCCCAATGTCCCCTTACTAATTGGGACAAAGGGACATCCACGTTCTAAATGGCCGCCAAGGTGTAATGTCCCCTAGAGGACCCAAATAATTTTCCTAGTGGAAGAAACTATGAACCCAGTTGAAAGAGAAAACTCACAGAAAATATATTCTGCAGAGATAATTCATGCTAAAAAAAAATGCGATTTGCATAAGGGAAAAAACTACCACATGCAAGGCTAAAACAACTCTTTTTTATTGTATTTTCAAATAAAAGCTGATTTACAGAGAAATGAGTAAAAGTTTTGTACCAAAATAGTGCCTCTAAAATCTGTATTTTATTACCAGAAGTCTACAGATTTGTCCCGAGTTACAGCTGTGAATAAAGGGCCTGGAATCCCACAAAAAAAACCAAAAAGGTGCTGGAATGAATAGCTGGAAGTGAACATCCAAAAACAGGTCTGAAATTGATTTTATAACCTTCTGAACACTGCAAAACCAGTCCCAATCTAGGTCGCTCCAGCCAATATAATGCTTGTTTAAATAAACTGATTTTTTTCCCTGAGTCTCCACTCACAAAATGTCAACAAGGAAGAGTTTACGTTCTCCCTTCGCCAATTTCTGAGGGATTTCTTCCTCAGATATTGTAGCAGCAGCTCTCAGCTCATTAACCAATTTAGAAAATAAGGGATGCTAGAATGGGAGCCCAAGGCAAGTCGACTTCTTCCTTAAGGGAAATAAGGGACCCAAAAGATACCAACCAAAGCAACCAATCAGCTAACAACAATATTTAATGCCTTTTTCACTCGATTTTCCTTTCTCACCCAAGTCGCATTTTTTCCTAGGAAGGATACAAAAATTATGTTGGCTCTTTTATCTCTTCTAAAACCTCATTGTCCACTCCAAGTCAAGTCACCAAAGCCCCTAGGATGAATACAAAACATCTTTGGACCTTATTCCATCCTAGATTGGATACAATATTAAATCATAATATTATCACAAGTGCTAAATATATTTTTTCTTCTTTTATGGCACTTAATAATAATTTATAGATGACTTAGTCACCCTTAAGTTCCCTTTTGGCCATCAGGTAGACAAAATAGGCCAAGGGTCTTCGCCATGGTTATTTTAGAAAGAGGGACATTTCAGTCCTCCCTTCCTCAAATTGCTTTCCCACAAGCAAAATTTCAAATTTAGGTGCTCTAAAATTTTTGCACCTTCCCATGTTGCATCCTCAAAAGGCAGCCCCTTCCATTGAACCAAGTACTCCCTAACAGTTCTATCTTGCAACTTTCTTTCTCGTTCTTCTATGATGGCTTCCGGTTCCAACACTAGCTTCCTTTCATCATCAAGAGGAGGCAACTCCACAGAAAGAGAAATATGCTGCCCCAAAGCCTTCTTTAAAGATCAGACATGAAACACATTATGGATTTTTCTTTGAGCTTACAGTTCAAGCTCATAGGCAACCTTCCCGACCTTCCTTACAATCTTATAAGGGCCATAAATCCTTAGCTTCAGCTTCTCCGATCTTTTCCCCTTGAGGGACAACTGTCTATATGGTTGTAACCTCAAGAAAACCATGTCCCCCACCTCAAATGACCTCTCTATCCTTCATCGGTCCGCATATAACTTCTGTTGATTTTGCGCATGTGAGAGGTTGTCTTTGAGTGCTTTTAATATATCTTGGCTCTGCTGCACCAAGTCCTTAGCTCCCAGCACTCTACTATCAAGTAGAACAACATCCACAAAGGAAAATGCATCGTAACCATGTAAAGCTTTGAAGGGAGACATACCAATAGACATCTGGTAGGTTGTATTGTAATAAAACTCCCCCAAATATAACCATTTTATCCATGCAGTCTGCTGGCCTATGACATAGCTCCTTAGATACCCCACTATCCATTTATTAACAATCTTGGTTTGCCCATCCGTTTGTGGATGGTAGCTAGTGCTAGGGGTTAATTTTGTACCCTGCAAGATGGAAGAGTTCTTACCAAAAAGAACTCTGAAATCTTCTATCCCTATCACTCACAATATTTTTGGGCAGCCAATTAAGTTTAAAGACTTCTCTAAAAAAAATTCCAGCCACCAATGGACCATCAAATTTAGTTGGTAGTGGAAAGAAATGTGCATACTTGGTTAATCTATCCACTACAACATAAAGGATGCTTTTACCTTGCATCGGTGGAAGTCCTACAATGAAGTCCGTGGAAACACTTTCCCATTTCTGAGTTGGAATAGGTAGGGGCTGCAAAAGACCTACTGGAAATTTGTGCTCCACCTTACATCGTTGACATGTGAGACACTCCCTTATGTGTTTGAGCACCTCCCCTTTAAAACCTTTCCATACAAAATTTTCTCTAATTTGTTTGTACATTTTGAAGTAACCTAGATGACCGGTCAAGGGTGAATCATGCATTGCTTCCAACATTTTACGCTTTACCTTGGATACTGGCACCAAAAAGACCCTGTCCTTGTATAAAATCAAGCTATCCACTACCTTGTATTTCTCATCTTCAATTCCACCCTCAAGAACATTGCTAGCAAACTGATTTTTTGCATATTCAGCTATTATAACAGCCCTCCGATCCGCTGCAATTTCTGACATAGAGCAACAATATGGCTTTCTAGATAAAGCATCCGCTACAATATGGTTTTGCCTTTTAACGAATTCGATTTCAACGTCAAAAGACTGAATTCTGCTTACCCATTTTTGTTGCCTATCATTCAAATCAGATTGGTTGAGAAAGTACCTTAGGCTATTGTAATCCATCTTCACTACGAATTTCCCACAAACAAGATATTGTCGGAACTTCACCAAAGTGTGCATGATGGCAAGCATTCCCTTGTCATAGATGGACTATTTCTTCTCAATCTCCTTTAGTTTCCTGCTCTCAAAAGCAATTGAATGTTTGTTTTGCATTTAAACAACCGCAATACCTTCACCGGATGCATCACATTCCACCACAAAAGAAATAGAGAAATATGAAACGAGTACAAGGCATGTACTCGTCACTTTTTAAAGTTATCAAATGCCTCTTGGGTTGTCCTAGACCATCTGAAAGCTCCCTTCTTCATCAAATTTGTCAAAGGAGATGCAAGTTGAAAGAAACCTTTAACAAATCTCCTATAATAGCTGCATAGTCCCAAAAATCCCCTCAAATGCATCATGGTGGTGGGTGGAAGCCAATCCAAAATGGCCATGATCTTCTGTTGGTCTACATGCACACCTTGGCCATTAATGACATGTCCCAAGTAAAGAATTTCGGTCACACTAAGCTCGAATTTTGACTCTTTGGCATAGAGTGATTGCTACCCGAAAATACCCAACACAACATCCAAGTGTTGAAGGTGTTCATCCCATGATTTACTGTGTATCAAGATATCATCAAAGAAAACTAATACAAACTTCCTCAAGTGCTCTTTAAAGACATGCTTCATGCAAGATTGAAATGTAGCAGGAGCATTAGTCAATCCAAAAGGCATTACAAGGAATTCAAAGTGGCCAAAATGACACCTAAAGGCAGTCTTGTAAACATCCTCTTTCCTTACCCGGATTTGATGGTACCCGGATCTCAAGTCAATCTTGGAGAAGTAGATAGCTCCATGCAGTTCATCAGTTAACTCATCAATTCTTGGTATGGGGTACCTATTTTTGATGGTTCTCTTATTCAACAATCGATAATCAATGCACATCCTCATGGTTCCATCTTTCCTTTTCACAAGAACCACTGAAGATGCAAAGGGGCTTGAACTAGGCCTTATGTGCCCCATTTCCAACAACTCCTTAATGGCTTTTTCAATATCCTCTGTGTATGCTCTAGGATGGTGGTAAGGAGCAGTAATAACATCCTTAGTACCTGATTATAATTCAATGATATGCTCAAAGCCTCTATTTGGAGGTAACCCATGTGGAAAATCGTTAAATACCTTGGCATGTTAGTCACGGATTGCTTGAATATCTTTATTGTACTGTTGCTGCTCCAAAATTTGATCTGCAGATGTTATAAAACACTCTTCTACCCAAGAAACCTGCCCTCTATGAAAGGCTCTTTCCATTTTCTTAGCAGTCACTACCATTGGAGCTCCATTTGCCATGCCATGTAACACTATTTCTTGCCCTGCTGTACTGAATTTCAGCTCCATTGTTTGGTAGTTTTGAGTGAATTCTCCAAGAGAATGCAACCACTATACACCCAAGACTACATCTGTTTCACCAATGCCTACCACATAGAAGTCATCCGTCACCATGTGCTTACCAAGTGTGATTTTCAGCTGTGATATCTTCTTAGTGCAAGGGATTGTGAAGCCATCTGCCACTGTAACATTAAATCGCTTAAAATCTTCTGATGGCAGCCCCAGTTTTGCAACCAGATCAGCATCAATAAAATTATGTGTAGCACCACTATCAATTAGAACAGTGGCTTGTTTACCTTTTCGTTCCCCTCTAACACGAAAAGGGTGATACCTTGAAGCCCCGGATTAGTGTGGCAAGAGTACTATCCAATTGATTGTATTCTTCTTTGCCTTCTTGCTTTGCATCTCCATGGTTCTCTTCCTTGTCTATTTCTTCTTCCTCTCCATCAAAAACAACTTCAATGTAATGAACTTGGCCCTTGCCTAAGCAACGGTGCCCTGGAGCCCATGGGTCCATGCAATAGAAGCAAAGATTCTTTCTTCTCAACTCATTTCTCGAATTCTCCGCATCCTTGCTCCTAGGAAGCTCTCTTTGGTAACTTGTATTCTGCTGGAATGACTTTTTTGCATGATTAATAGGGGTTGTTCTTGACTGCTCTTGAAAAGTGTGCCTTGACTACCCCATATAACTTGGTTTAGATTGTCGAAGGGGCTAATTTTTACCCCTAACTATTGTAGATTCCAGATTTAGAGATCTTTTTATTTCATCTTGGAGAGAAGAAGGTTCAAAAGCCTTCACCAACCCCTTAAGAGGTTCAGTTAAGCCTTCAATGAATAGAACAAGTCTTCTCTCACTTACATTGGGAACCATGACCGCCAACTTTTGAAAATTAGCAACATAATTCTCAACAGTAGACTCTTGTTTCAGTTGTGCCAATTCACGAAAGTGCACTTCTAGATATTTTCTATCAAACCTTTCAACCAACCTTTGGCTAAACTCCTCAAGTGTGGTGATGGAGCCATGCCCTTGAGTTACAATCCCTTGATACCACCATTTGTGAGCTACACCATCCAAGTGAAGAGTGACGAACTTGAGAGCCTCGTCTTCGTACATAGGATTCAATGAAAGGTAGGTATCCAATTTTTTCAGCCGTGCCCTTGCAGAGCATTTGTCAGTACCATCATAGGTAGGAAGAGTGATTTTCCCCAATCAATGTTGGATGTCCTTTCTTGGTTCAGGTTGATGATTCACCCTCTTCCTTGGTCCTTCATTCTTTCTTAGTTGGCAAAAGTCTCTAAATGACATAAGGTCTCTCGTGTGAGGGTTAAATGATGCATATTCATCCCCATACAAATTAATTTCATCCGCAAAACCATGAACAGGTGGCTGCTCCCTCTTTTCTTGTGGCCCCTCTCTCTGAAGGAAACTTGCACAAAGGAACCTTGAAGAACTCTTGTGTGAATCTCTTTCAATATGTAATCTAGAAGAGCTGCCCTCACCTTGATTGGCATGACCCCCTTGAGGGTTTTGCCTGCTGAAATTTGTTCCTTGTAGAGTCCTTCCCAAATCTGCAATCGCTCCAACTATAGAATCTCTGAGATCCCTTTGTGAGTCCAACAACCTGTTATGTATCTCTCTATTGCCCCTGGTAAAAATCTCATTTATGTAACTTAGTCCATCATTAGGAGGTGGTCTTTCTTACTCATCCATCCCTCCTCTTCTTGGTGTTCTCCACTGATATCAGTTCCTAAAAAGGTCTTCATCCCTATCCATACAAATCTGAAATCTGAAATCTGAATTCCACTTCTACAGGCTGGGAGGAAAACTTGCTTTGATACCACTGTAATGTCCCCTGGGGGACCCAAATAATTTTACCAGTGGAAGAAACTATGAACCCAGTTGAAAGAACACCCACAAAAAATATATTCTGCAGAGATAATTCATGCTAAAAAAATGCGATTTGCATAAGGGAAAAAACTACCACATGCAAGGCTAAAACAACTCTTTTTTATTGTATTTTCAAATAAAAGCTGATTTACAGAGAAATGAGTAAAAGTTTTGTTCCAAAATAGTGCCTCTAAAATCTGTATTTTATTACCAGAAGTCTACAGATTTGTCCCGAGTTACAGCTGTGAATAAAGGGCCTGGAATCCCACAAAAAAAACCAAAAAGGTGCTGGAATGAATAGCTGGAAGTGAACATCCAAAAACAGGTCTGAAATTGATTTTATAACCTTCTGAACACTGCAAAACCAGTCCCAATCTAGGTCGCTCCAGCCAATATAATGCTTGTTTAAATAAACTGATTTTTTTCCCTGAGTCTCCACTCACAAAATGTCAACAAGGAAGAGTTTACGTTCTCCCTTCGCCAATTTCTGAGGGATTTCGTCCTCAGATATTGTAGCAGCAGCTCTCAGCTCATTAACCAATTTAGAAAATATGGGATGCTAGAATGGGAGCCCAAGGCAAGTCGACTTCTTCCTTAAGGGAAATAAGGGACCCAAAAGATACCAACCAAAGCAACCAATCAGCTAACAACAATATTTAATGCCTTCTTCACTCAATTTTCCTTTCTCACCCAAGTCGCATTTTTTCCTAGGAAGGATACAAAAATTATGTTGGCTCTTTTATCTCTTCTAAAACCTCATTGTCCACTCCAAGTCAAGTCACCAAAGCCCCTAGGATGATTACAAAACATCTTTGGACCTTATTCCATCCTAGATTGGATACAATATTAAATCATAATATTATTACAAGTGCTAAATATATTTTTTCTTCTTTTATGGCACTTAATAATAATTTATAGATGACTTACTCACCCTTAAGTTCCCCTTTGGCCGTCAGATAGACAAATTAGGCCAAGGGTCTTCGCCATGGTTATTTTAGAAAGAGGGACATTTCACATGGGTCTAGTTTCCATGAAAAAGTGGTCCAAAGTCAAGTTGTGTTTGTTTCAAACATCTTTCTAACACCCTATGTTGTCACTTAAGTGATGAAACCAATTCCTCCATAGGGAGAGTGCACTTTGGTGTCCCCCATGTCCCCTTACACAAAGGGACGAAGGGACAAAGAGACATCAGGCCTCCAAAACCCCACCCAAGCTTCTTGGAATGCTGATGTCATCAATCTTCAACATGAGAATAAACTAAGGAGTGAAATTTTGTGCCTAAGAGCAAGACATGGAGTTCGAAGAGCCAACCTTATATGATTTTGACTCAAAAGGACCCGCTGAATCCATTACCACCATTTTCAATACCTCATTCAATTTGCAATTTTCCTTTTCAGTCCACTTTCCACTTTCGCACATGTGTGTGCGCTAGTCAACGGAGTTGTCACCGGAGTCCAGAATGAATATGAACAAATCTAACACATGTACCATGAAGAGGGTCAAATTCACTCCATTTTGACCTTTGGTTAGTCTCCTAACTCTTCCCAAGGTGTTTGAAATCTTTTGAGCAAGTTCCACCTTGTAGAAAGACTCTTGTTCTACACTGATGGACAATTTTCCGCATTTTTATCCTCCCATAATCTTATTTTGATTATTGCGCCATGAAGTAGGCTCTGTCAGCTTTCCAAAGTCTGGGATATGAGCTCTCAACACTTAACGAGGCTCCTGAAACCCCTCGAACAAGGTGACTAGCTTTTTTTGAAACATGTTTGTCTCAATGCCTTGCCCAAAAAGACTTGATTTTGCTTAACTTGTTCCTAACCTAAATTATTTCCACAAAATTTCCCTAAACTACCTTTAGATCACTTCATTGCTCTCCCATACAGCTCCCAAATAGTTTTATTTTCAAAAGTATTACTTTGCAGTGATTTATTTCCCTCGTCGCGATCGTCTCACTTTTGTGATTGTTCCGGTCTTCGTTTCGTCCATTTTGGGCAAGAACTCCTCCCTCCAGGTCATAAACTAATTTTAATATTAATTATTTAATATTAATTAATTTATTACCCTTTGTTTGATGAAATTAATTTTATTAAATTTGGGGGTTTTAATTAAATAAATATTAATATAATAATTATTAAAATTCAATTAACAAATTTTTATTTTAATTGCCAGGGGGAAAGTAAGCTTCCTGCTTCCCATTGTCGGGGATGCCAAATTGGCTTCCCGTACCCATATTTCCCCTTTCCTAGAAAAATTATTTTAATTCCCCGCTTTTGGGATTTCTTCCATTGATTTCCAATTCAACCAATTGGAAAATGGAAAAAATCTCCCGATTTCCCACATGGGGAAATAAAATGGGGATTTCTAGCCCGCCTTACCATTTCGGCTGGCAAATGGTTGTTTATTTCCCACTTTCCCCTGGCAATTAATGCCACTACCTAGGAAAGAGGGAATTGGTTATTCCAATGGAAATAAGAAACGGTTACAAAAGCTTCTTTAACCATTTCTCCGTCAAACTCCTTGGAAAAAGTCATGCGAAGAAGCTTTGAAGCTTTCAAATTTCCAGTTTACTGTAAACACAATTAAAAAAAGATTACATTAGCTATCAAAGTTTGCAAGAATAGTTTCCACGTGTGGGAGAAAGGAAATCAGAACAATCAAAAGAAATTTGTTTTCTTTACAAGTTTCCACGCATTCATTCCACTAGGAAAGTTGTTGAAGGAAGAAAGAATACCCAAAACCAAGCAATTGCTCACACAGGGTAAATGAGATCCATCACGCACTGATCAAGAATCAGAATTCAACAAGCCACGCATTGGTAAGAAATGGGAATAAAAGAAAAGAAAAGAGCTACAACCCACGCATTGGGCAGAGGAGAATTTCCAACGCAGACCAGAAAGAAAGGAGAATAATAATAAAAAAATATTTATTTTGGTTTGGTGAGCAAGTTTCACACATGGGGGAGGAAAGATAATAGTGAAAAGGTATTTGTTTTTGTTTTCATTAAAAGTTCCATGTGGAGGAGAAACTGTCCTCAAAAAGTTTGTTTTGTTGTTTACTTTTACACCAAAAGCCACGCATTGGGCAAAGGAGAAACAACAGTTTAAAAGACCAAAGAGCTTCTCCCATGCCGCATTTTTCAGGAAAGCATAAACAGTCCAAAATGCAGTTAAAATAACAGCAATGTTCCAATGCCTAGGAGGGAAATACAGTCAAAAGCAAACAGCTGTAAGTTTCCACGCATAGGCCAAAAAAAAAAAAAACAATCTCCACACATTTACTTGGACTCTCCATGCATTTGCAAAAGGATTAAGTTGGAGTTTCCACACATTTTTTCAAGGAAGATACAACCGACAGCAAAGGAGAAGACCATGTGGAGAATAAAAGGGCAGTTTAATAAAGCAAATAACAGTCCAAAATTCCCACGCCCAAACCCTCCACGCATGCATAAGAGGAAATAAGAGAAAACAGTCCAAAGGAAGATCATCACGCACTTTTCAGGCAAAAGCTCAAGTTTTCACACAAGCTATAAAGAAGTTCCAATCACAAGCAATTGTCGAAAACCAATACGCTACCCATGCTGACCATAAGATAAAACACTAGTTTCAACGCGTTCATTAAAATCAGGCAACTTCCACGCGAAAGAGAAGTTACGGTTCACACATGCAAGGGAAAATTTGGTCAGGCGACTAAAATAAATAAATTAATTCAATCTGTGCAGAATATTAAAATCAAGAGATTTTGATTATTTTTCGTTGTAGCCAGATTCAAAATTTTGAGCCTAGTCTCGGTGTGATGTATTAAAAAAAAGATTTTGTAACCGGGACTGGTTATTATTATTATTATTATTATTTTTAAAATAATAATATTAAAACGAATCATATTTTTCTTGCATTGACGGGAGTTTTGGAGACTGAGACCTGGCCCCAATTGCATTGTTTTGCGTGCCTGAGTCATTTTTCTGTAAAATTCATAATGGCCGAAAAATCTAATAAATCTACAGGAAGATCAAGGAAGCCAGTGGAGAAATTGAATAAGTCCGCACTCAAGTACAAATTCCAAGGAATCATTCCTCCCAGTTCCATCAAGTCAGCATATGACAATATCACCGATACAAATCTGGGTCACATCAATGTGCAACAATTCTGCGATCGGGTGAAAGTTGAAGGTAAAACCATATTCTTGGATAGGCTTTACCATAGTGGTCTACCCCAAGCAGTGGCATTTCCTATCTCGGTGCAATGTACGGAGCTGGTTATCGCTTGCACGGAGCATTATGATCCCGAGAGATGAGCAATTTTTAAAGATAATCGCGAGTCTTTCCTCTTAATCACACGAAAGCACATTGAGGAATTGTTCAACATACCTGACTTCCCTGAGAATGCAAATATCACTCGAAAGTCAGCACAAGAATTTTGGGATGAAGAACCCCTCAGGTGGAGCAAGATGGTTAATAACAACTGGTTAGTGACCAAGAGGCCTCGAGTTGACCAGCTTCCTAAAGAGTTGTACCACATTGAGTTCGTGGAAGAAATCGGGGACATGATTACTCTCCTGAGTCAATTTTTTGGTTTACCCTCTACCAGGATTTTCCACTCATGGATGTATAAGTTTATCTATATCATCCTTGCCAAGAGAGAGTTTGTGGATTGGGCCACCATCATCATTGATACCCTTCACAAACAATTGATCGAAGTGAAGATGACTGGATGTTTCTACATGACATCATATCTAAGTTATGCAGTGGCTAGAAGAAAGCTATTTTTGGGACTCGAAACAAGAGTCATGGGCCCGTCAAATAATGTCTTCCATTATTATCCGCAACTAAGTTTCAGAAATAGCTCTCATCACTTTAGAAGTGTTAACAATGCATTCACCTTCTACGTGATTTGAAACCTGAATCAGAATACAGAGTAAAGATTTTCTTAAGAGGCCATGGATGTCATTTCCCAATGGGGAACATGGTTTATTCAATTTTCATCATTTTCCTACATTCACAAAAACTTCCTAAGTACGTCAGTGACAGGTGGGCATTAATGGAGCTTGCACGACAATTATTCCAAGTTCGCTGTCTTCTTAGTGACAAACATCCCTAAGGAATTCGCCAATCCAAATCGGGGAATACCAATGTCCAAATCTCTTCAGCGCTCAACTCATGGAAAAAGAGTTTGCCCTCATCTCTATTCATCCATATGTGAAGAGATCCCAGTTCGATATCAATGGATATATACAAAAGATTCTTCGAGCAAACTATCAACATAACCCTACCATGGAAGATTTTTGGGCTTCCTATTCAGACGAACATGAAGTAAGAAGACGAGATTTTTCTCACCTAACCCTTGCTCAAATCAAGGCCTTTCACATCAGGAACCCTCCAGATTCATTTGTAGATGATGATGAAGATGTTATTGATCCTTCATATGATGCAGTTGCTTTTACCCCATTGCCACGAATTGATTGGACCAAAAGAGATGAATTTTCTCTTGATAGCAAGAATTAACCAATTCTCGAAAGAAGCATATCCTGGTATGAAAGAGAACTTGCCAAATTACAATCAATTCAAGATCATACCTCAGGATCAAAAAAATTGCCAACTCGAGGAGGTCTCCAGTCAACCAAAGCTCCTCAATCAACCTCTGTGCCATCCAATCATATGCAACAAGCAAGAAAGGAGTGGTTGCCAAAATCCACTTCACCAAAGAATGTGTCATGAGGTGAAGAATCTAAGGGTCCTAGCCCCTGCAAAGGAAGAGAGCGTGTATCAGGATTTTCCACTTCAAGTAGAGATTCTTCTACTCACATTACAAACAATCCTCAGTCATGCCTTGCACAAGAGTCCACTCAGGTGTAGGTAGTCCAAATATCAAACACTTCGGAACCTATAGTTCACGAAGAGATTTCCCAAAATATCCCAAATGATCAGGAGGTGGATATCGAGGTTATTTCTCCTGAAATCAAGGTCGTGGAATGGATTCTTGCAGAATCTCATGTTGTCGAGAACAATGAGAATGTTGCTTCGGGCTCCAAGCTTCTGTATGCAAAAATAGTGAATGATACTCCTATTATGCAGAAATGGTTGAATGATACTCCTTTCTAAGTTGATTGCGAAATCAAGAAAAGGAAGAGGGTTGTCAAGGCAATTGACATTGACTTCGATGTCCTTTTTAAACTTTCAAATGATGTCATTATCAAGAAGCCTAAAGTGCTTTCCCGAATAATGGTGGATAATGACGGAAACAGATTTGCGGATCTTGCCATCCCACAAACTGACAAGGAGCGTGATGCCATGACATCTGCTGATTATGAAGTTTCCAAACTTGGACTTGGGAAGTCCACATTGGAAAGTGACATGGCGATGGCCCGAGATTCAATTGATATCGTGCTAAAGAGACTTGAGAAATATAAGTCTCAGAACTCTTAGCTCAAGGCTGAAAAGAATCAATTGGTGGAATATGTTCAACATCTGATAAATCCCATATCATCCACTTTCCCAGTACCCGATGCAGTGGCTGCCCCTGATGAAGAAACTCTCAATTTATCAAAAGAAATAAACACATTGGGCCATGTCACTAAAACTTGGCTTTCAGAGATTCTCGTTTTAGGCCAAGAGACAATCAAAACAGCGGTTAAGCTCCATGAAGATGTCAGTGCATATCTTGATCCAATTCTTTCTTTCAAGGAAATTTTTGTTTCTAGCATTTCAAATTTGGATGAGATATTGCGCAATCTACAGCAGATGACGAGTATGGAGTCCTCAGTTTTAGCCATTGAAAGAATTCTCGAATTTGAATGTCGAGGGACATGTTTTTTTTGGTGTCTGCATCTCAAATCAAGAAAGACACTTCTCAAGGATTCTATGATCCATTATGAGAGCATAGGCAATGAAGCCTTCACTTCACTTGTCCTGATTCAAGAATTCATATCTGAGATCCCTTGCAACCTCGTAAATGAGCATAATCAAAGGTGTTCATCGGAACGTCTGGAAGAGAAATTTTCACAATTGTTTAAGGACATGTATACTCCCGCCATCAATTTATTTTCAGCTTCAATGGAGCATTGCATCAAATTAAAGAACTTCTTTGAGAATGCTCAATCCAAGATGGTCAATCTGAATGATATGATAGGTAGGATCTTGGAATTGCAGGCATTTTGTGAGGCTATTCTTTGACAAAATGAACCTACAGAAGAAGAAAAGATGTTCGAAACATTGGGAAGGTTCAGATCTTTTCAATTGGCGAAAGCAGTGGATTCTAATTTCACTGATGGTTCAAGGAGATAGTTTTGTTGGTATCTAACGAAGTAGGAGGGTCCATTTCTCATACGTTTGAGATAGGCAGACCCCATTTCAATGGATAAGGCACTAGTTATTGTCATATGTTTTAAAAGTGGAATTTTAAGAAAAGGATGTTATTGAGTTTGCTTTCGGAAAACTGTGGATAACTTAAGTGATTTCTATTTTTAGTTGCTTTTAATAAAGTTGGTTGAAAAAGTCAAAAGTCACTTAAGTGCCCTATTTAATGTTCATGTAAAACCCTAACTACTTTGTAACCAGCTTTTGGGTTATAAAAGGAAGTCAAGGGCTCATTTGTAAAGGGGGACTTCAAGAGAGGAGAAGAAAATACTTTTGTATGCAAGCTTTATTTTGAAGAAAGAAACTGTGTTCTTTTGAGAAGACATTTTGGAGTTAATGAAATATGAACTTTGTGTCCCATTCATTATCTCTTTTAGCATTTGATGTTCTTATGTTCATTAGATGTTAGTGTTTTAAATCTTGCATGCGAATATTGTCTTTGATCTTATTGTCATCGCTATTAATATGTTGTTCTAGTTCACAGTGATCAAGCTCTGATTATCTACTTGCTCAAGTGTGTTCCTTTTTACTCATTCTCGTTTAACTGATGCAAATTCCATTTTATTTGTGTTAGTTATTTATTGTTCTTCTCCATGCAATATTAGGCTCTGCTTTTACCTAACTCTTACATGTTCCTTCCATTCATTCCTTTCCATTCCTTTACTTCATTCCATTTCATCCCCCTCATTCACTTTTCTTTCCATTGATGTTCCAAAACACCCCCCACATACAATTTTGAATGTACAGGTGTAAATACAGTTTTGGTTTTCAATAAAGGCAACCTCACCTTCATTGAGGAGGGGTTTCGTTCCCACACCGTTGCATGTCATTTGCATGCATGCAAATCCATATGCTAACAACCAGGAAAGGGAATTTCAAGGGTGGGTTTGGTTGTCATGACCAAAATTTTAAATTTTGCATGTTAGACATTTAGCATGACAACACTAATGAATTGGATGAATGGCTCGACCAAATAGAATCATATTTTTCCGTCAATCATTTTTCTGATGGTGAAAAGATAACCTTTGCACTTCTGAAAGCATCCCTTCATGTCAAAAATGGTGGGAATCATACTCCCTGCAAGAGGATGATAATGATTACATAACAGTCGATACAAAACCTCCAGAAACATGGGGGATTCTATAGAGGCCATTAGAGAAGAATATTATCCAATGAATATCTATGAGGACCACTTCAAGAAACTACACCAATTGTGTCAAGGTCGTGTTCAAACGGTGCAGGAATATACCAATGAGTTTCATGTCCTATCGAAAAAATGGGTGCACGAGACACCGAGAAGCATCGGATTCTCAAGTATTGCAGTGGGTTACGATATTACATCCAGGAAGAGATGGAGTTTGCAGACATCAATACTCTCGAGGAAGGCTACCGATATGCAATCAAGAAAATGAACGCTGACACCAAGCAGCAAGGGATGCACCACCACAGAGACAAGAAAAGTAGGCATGGAAAGAAAAGCCACGAAAAAGACACAAGGATGTGATGTGAAAAGCACAAGAGTAGGTACCATGACACGAAGGACTGTCGAGCTATAAACAAAACTTTTCTAATAGATGTGTGGGAGCCAGATGCAAGAGAAGCCTCTATAAAGAACCAAGGTACTAAAATGGCCCTCTTCCTAAAATAACCAGTCAAAGACCCTTAGCCCAATTTTGTTTCCCAATGGCTAAGGGATGATTAAAAAGGGAACTTTAGTCTTAATTTAATTTAATTTAAAAATTAACGTCCAGAAGTAACCAAAAAGGTTCAAGGGACTACACGAGGAGCAAAGAGAACAAGACAATGCACGAAGAAAAAAAAACAAATACAAAACAAAAAACAAGAAGCTATGTGCCATGCTTAAGAGGTTCTATGCCTGGTAGATTGTGACTGTTGTGAAAAGCATCGTCTTACCCGTTTATGCCTCTGATTGTTGTGTAGAAGCTTGTGAGGAATGCATAACAACTTTTGGGACCTAAGGCCATGAGTGATGTTTGAGGAGGATATCTATCTTGAGGTCATCTAGAAGGATAACAAAAAGTTTACACACCTCTGGTCTTCAACAATGTTTAAGGGCACGTAATGAGCCTTGAAAAGTTTTCGACCGAGACATATTGTACTGTGCCCCTTTATCTCATAGTTCTTGAGGACAATGAAATATAAAAGCTCCTTTGATTCAGGTTCATTATTGCAAAGTGATGCTAAGTGCGTTGGTCTCTAGGAATGTAGTGCTCTGTCTCCATGCGAATTGTTGATCAAGATTGAAACTTCTAGTTGACCCAAGGGGAATCTCAAACCAAGTAAATAACCTGATTATTTGGGGGGAATGACACGTTCATCTTCAATTTGGGCATATGCTCCAAACAGTGGTGCATTTGTGTTGGCAATTGGTTTAATGGTTCAATCCACGTTGATTTTATGTAAGCTTTGTAGATCCTCAATGAAATTTCCCTTCTATCATGTGGGCAGAATTAATAGAGAATGTGAGAGGAGGAAGACGATTAATTTCCAATCCGTTGCTCTCCTAGGAAAGTTGTACAATGTTGCATTCCAAGTGGTTTGGATCCCAAATTCACATAGCCTCATGGATTTTTGGAGAGCCTTGAAGGGGTATTTATTCTATCCAATTGGTGTATCTGCCATACTTCTTAGTCTATGGAGTATCATCACAATCACCTGGAATACAGTTGAGATACGGAGAGGGTGCGTGCCAATCAGCCAAGATTTGCATGCGGAACAGTGTTTTGCCCGGAGAGTCCTGGATAGCATACAGACGAGTGCTCTATCAACACGAGCAACTACTGTGCCGAAGATCAGGGCCCCAAATGTCACAACTGAACATGGCACTGTTGGTGCCTATTTTTGAGGAAAATACGTTATTTGGCGTTCCATCTTGAACATTGAAGCTGGAAACATTGTCTCTCAAGTGTATTGAGGGCTGCATAACCTTTTACATAATCTCTCTTCTGATGCATGAAGCATAAAAATAAATTTTATCAAAAGCACTTATATTAATTTATTAAAGACTAAATAAAAATAAATAAAAGGGAAGTCACTTTATACTTTTCAATTTCCTCCTAGAGGAAATGCGACCCATGTAGGAGAGGGGTTATAGCCAAAAAAGAATTAAATGGGGGAAAAGAAAGATGATTGGTGGTTATGGGTGGCTACTAAGCCAAAATTGCTTATAAAAGCAAGTCGGCTTGCTTGGAAAAGCATCTCTTTTATTTTATGAAAAATCTGATTTTGGGTGTGAACTTGTGAGCTTTGCATAACAACTCCGAAGGACGAAAACACTTTTAAGTTATCTGCCGAGGACGAAAACCCTCTTGAGGATTAGAAGGAGAACAAAAACTCTTTTTCTATTTTTGTTTTCTAGGGGTGTTTAACAGTTGTATTTTGCAGATCTGAGCAAGGATTTGAAGGAAAATATTGGTTATTGTGATTTCCCTTTATTTTCAACTTGTTCTTGGTGGAGTGACCCATATAGAGAGGTAGTTTGGAGTTTTGGAGCTATTTAAATTCACATCTGGATTATTATTCCAACTTCTGATTTTTAGACATAAAATCAGCCACTTGGTGTAATTGATGAGTCAAGGAATTGGTGTTTCCAGATGTATTTCTAAAGGAGCAAACTGCAGATTTCAATAAATATTTCAGCCTTCAATTGGGTTCCAATCCAGTACTTTTCTTGTGTATCTGGCATAATAAAATCAGCTGGCCTGTTTGTGATAAGAATATATTGATTTTGATTCAATTTTTGATAATTCTCATCTTCTAGCCAAGTTGCCATTTTTTTATACATTCAGATCTGCACTTTTCAGATTTTTATATTGTTCTTTTTAAGACAGATTTGTAGAAAATCTATTGGAAGTGTTAAAGTCTCCATTAGGGGACATTACAGTAGTATCAGAGCGGTGATTCTCCCAGTTTGTGAAAAAAAAACCAGTTTTGCATGGACAAAGGTGAAGAGGGTTTCAGATATCACTATTCAAGAACTCCAGGAAAGGAAGATATGAGCAATAGAGAAAGACCTCCACCATCAGATGAGTTGAGTTATGTGAATGAAATATTCACTAAAGGTAACAGAGAGTTGCAAAACCGCTTGATGGAAGCTCACAAAGACCTAAGAGACTCCTTTGTAGGAGCCATTGCTGATTTGAGTAGATTCATACATGGGCTAAGCACTACCAGACAGAACTCTCAAGGAAATCAAGGCAATCAAGGTGAAGGAAGCTCTTCTACTTATCATGGAGGAAGGGTCTCAAGAAAGACTCCCTCTAAATTCTTCCATGCCATTTTTTTACAAAGAGCAGAATCACAAGTGGAGATAGAACAGCCACAAGCACATGGGTTTGCTGAAGAAATGGATCTATATGGAGAAGAATATGCAGCTTTGAATCACAACACAAGTGAGTTGCTTTCATTCAAGAACTTTTGCCAACTGAGGAGAAGCAAAGGACCAAGGAAGAATAAGGCGAGTCATCAACAAGAGCCAAGAAAAGATATCCAACATAGATTGGGTAAGATTACTCTTCCTACATATGATGGTACAAATAAATGTTCTGTTAGGACCTGGTTGCAAAAATTGGATACTTATTTGTCACTAAATCCTATGTATGAGGAAGAGGCCCTCAAATTTGTTACCTTGCATTTAGAAGGTGTGGCTCACAAATGGTGGTATCATGGTGGCTCACGAAGGACATGGTTCTATTACCACTCTTGAGGAGCTCAATCAAAGGCTAACAAAAATGTTTGATAGGAAAGATCCAGAAGTACATTTAAGAGAGTTGGCACAACTTAAGACAAGAAGCGTCAATAGAGAGGTATGTTCTTGATTTTCATAAAATAGCAATCATGGTTTCATATGTAAGTGAAAGAAGATTAGTTGTCTTGTTCATGGAAGGCTTGACTGAACCTCTTAGGAGCTTGTTGAAGGCTTTTGAACCTCCCTCTCATCAGGATGCAATCAAAAGATCACTGAATCTGGAATCTACGGCAATTAAGGGTAAAAATCTGTCCTTTGGACAATCAAAAGGAACTTCTTTGGGGCAGCATAGACCCACATATCAAGGGCAGCCAAGAACAACTCCTATTAACCAAGCAAGAAGGCCATTTCAGCAGGGTATGAATCCCCAAAGAGAGCCTCCAAGGAACAAAGATGTTGAGAATACAATGAATGAATTAAGGAGGAAAAATCTTTGTTTTACATGCAAAGATCCATGGACTCCCTACCATCATTGCTTAGGCAAGGGCCAAATACATTACATAGAGGTAATTTCTGATGGGGAGGAAGAAGAAGAAGCAAATAAGGAAGAGACTCAAAGAGATGAAGGTCAAGATCAAGAGAAGAAGGAAGAAGTTGACCACTTGGATAGTACTCTTGCCACACTATCCAAAGCTCCAAGGTACCACCCTTTTCGTGTTAGAGGAGAACTAAAAGCTAAGAGAGTTACTATTTTAATTAATAGTGGTGCCACTCATAGTTTCATAGATGTTGATTTGGTTAAGAAATTGGGGTTGCCAATAGAGGACTTCATAGGGTTTAATGTTACAATAGCAGATGGCTTCACCATCCCTTGTACCAAGAAGATATTACAGTTGAAAATCACTCTTGGTAAACATAAAGTGATGGATGATTTTTATGGGGTGGGTATTGGTGAAACTGATTTAGTTTTGGGTGTGCAATGGTTAAATTATCTATGAGAATTCACTCAAAATTACCAAATAATGGAGCTGAACTTCAAATCAGCAGACGAAGAAATAGTGCTACATGGAATGGCAAATGGAACTCCTATGGTTGTAACTGCAGAAAGGATGGAAAGATGATTTCATAGAGGGTAGATTGCTTGGGCTGCTGAGTGTTTAGTAACGTTTGCAGATTAGATTTTGGGACAACAATAGTATAATGAAGAAATTCAGGCCATCTGAAACAAGCATGCAAAGGTTTTTGACAACCTTCCTCATGGGTTACCTCCAAATAAAGGGTTTGAGCACACTATTTAGTTGGAACCAAGTACTAAGGTAGTAATTACTACTCCCTACCATCATCCTAGAATCTACAAAGAGGAAATTGAGAAGGCCATAAAAAAGCTCTTGGAGATGGGTCATATAAGGCCTAGTTCTAGTCCTTTTGCATCATCAGTTGTTCTTGTTAAAAAGAAGGATAGAACTAGATCACAGTAGAAGAGCAATCTTAGTAAACATAAAGTGATGGATGATTTTTATGTGGTGGGTATTGGTGAAACTGATTTAATTTTGGGTGTGCAATGGTTACATTCTCTTGGAGAATTCACTCAAAACTATCAAACAATAGAGCTGAAATTCAAATCAGCAGCCCAAGAAATAGTGCTACATAGAATGGCAAATGGAGCTCCTGTGGTTGTAACTGCAAAAAGGATGGAAAGAGCATTTCATAGAAGGCAGATTACTTGGTCAGCTAAGGGTTTAGTAACGTCTTCAGATCAGATTTTGGGACAGCAGCAGTATAATGAAGATATTCAGGCCATGTGGAACAAGCATGCAAAGGTTTTTGACAACCTTCCTCATGAGTTACCTCCAAATAGAGGGTTTGAGCTACGTTGCAGGGATACTTCAAAACCCCTCGCGAATCCTGTCTGAGACGTATTAGATACGGATACGCTCCGGATACGTCCCGGATCCGCAGCGGGTACTCCAAGATACGCAGCGGATACGTCTGTACGTATCCGCCGCGTATCCTGGAGTACCCGCTGCGGATCCGGGCCGTATCCGTCTTCAAAAACGTTTTTTTTAAGTTCTATTTCATTTTTTTTTTAATATTTGACTTTTCTACTCCCTTAAACCGAACCCTAAACACTAAATGAATAAAATAATACACCCTCTACCCCAAAAAGTTATAAAAAGCACCCATCCCTCTCATTTGAAATCACACAAACAATTTCATTGTCTTTTTGCAAGTGAATGAGCAAAGAGCCAAAGAAGAGTTGTGAAGAGCTTAGTGGAGGCAAAGATTGGAAGGAGGTTTTGCAAAGAGCTTAGAGGAGGCAAAGATTTGAAGGAGGGGCAGCGATTGCTTCTATTGTTTGGAGTCCATCATTGCAAGGAGGAGAACTTTGAAGGAGAAGAAGCCATTGTTGAGACTTGAGAGGAAGAGCTTGTTTTAAAATTTTAGAGGCAACCAGGATCTACGATTCTACACTACACTCTACAAGTATACCGTATTTTAATTTTATTTTTATTTTTAATTCATCCTTTCGTTTTATTTTTTTACGGTTATTTATTTATTTATTATGTTGCATTTTTTTTAAACTTTATAATTTAAACACATCCTAAATCTGTGTATGCTCTCACCTCGCGCCTTTATGGCGATCTTGGTGATCAAAAACAGATTAGGATGGCATAGTTTAGGGGTATTTAATTTATTAATTGGTAAAAAATCATTTTTTTTATTTTAAATGCATTGTTCAATGTTAATGTATTTTTTATTTTTTTTAGCTTCCTAAATCTGTGTATGCTCTCACCTCACGCCTTTATGGCGATCTTGGTGATCAAAAACAGATTAGGATGACATAACTAATTAGTAATTTATTTATGTTAAGGCAAATTGTATTTTAATTTTTTAAACATCCTAAACCTGTGTATGCTCTCACCTCACGCCTTTATGGTGATCTTGGTGATCAAAAACAGATTAGGATGGCATCCGCATAACTAATTTATTTATGTTAAGGCAAAATGTTTTTAATTTTTTAAACATCCTAACTCTGTGTATGCTCTCACCTCGCGCCGTTATGGTGATCTTGGTGATCAAAAACAGATTAGGATGGCATAACTAATTTATTTATGTTAAGGCAAAATGTTTTTAATTTTTTAAACATCCTAACTCTGTGTATGCTCTCACCTCGCGCCATTATGGTGATCTTGGTGATCAAAAACAGATTAGGATGGCATCAAGTTCTGCTTCGGGTGGAGTGCAAGGCCGAGCTGAAAACACATCAGTTCCTGTGAGACATGATCCTAATTCCCCTCTTTGGAAACATGTGACAGTGGTAGACAACATTGCTGGTGGTGGGTGTCCGGTATGGATATGTCATGGTTGTCAAACTCAGTACAGATCCTCATATAGTCGAGTGAAAATCCATTTGACTGGTGTTGGAGGTGTGGGGATAGAGAGGTGCCCAAAAATGAAATAGAACTAGAATAATTCCTTTGCAAATAAGGCCTTCACCACTACCACCCACACCTAGACCTACTTCTCATCCTTTCATTCAAAGTCGAAGTGAACCATTTGATGAAGAGAGTCCAGAGAGCTCACGAAAAAGGCCAAAAGGAGCATTGGAGAAAGCATTTAATATTGAAAAGAGGGAGGTTGCTGATGAGGTTGTTGCTCGATACATTTATGCATGTGGGCTGCCGTTTAATGTATTGAGATCTCCATATTGGCATCAAATGGTGAAGGGTATCAATGAAGCTCCACAAGGGTACAAATCCCCAGGTTACGAAAAAGTTCGAACCACACTCTTGGGAAAGGAAGTGGAACACATTCACAAGACTTTGCAGCCAATTAGAAACTCATGGAAGGAAACAGGGGTTTCCATCATTTCAGATGGATGGAAAGATGCTAGAAATAGACCCCTCATAAATGTTGTTGCAGTATGCCCTAAAGGGGCAATGTTCCTTAAAGCCATTGACTGTGAAGGGCAAGTCAAGGATGCACAATTTATTGCTGACATTTTAATAGAGGCAATTGAGTCAGTGGGCCCCCATAATGTTGTCCAAGTCATCACGGACAATGCTAAAAATTGTAAAGCAGTAGGAATGATCATAGAGGGTAGATATGAGAGCATTTTTTGGACCCCTTGTGCTGTTCACTCCCTTAACTTGATACTCCAAAAGATTGGGAAAATCCCATGGATTGAGCAAATTTATTTTGAGGCAAATGACATTCAAATGTTTATCACAAACCATCATATGTCACAAGCCATGTTTAGGAAATTCTCAAGGTTAGAGTTGCTGAAGGTTGCAGAAACTAGATTTGCGTCTCACACGCTTGTTTTGAGACGGCTTGTGAAGGTGAGAGAAGCTTTAATTAGTATGGCGATCAGCAGTGTTTGGTCAGTGTGGAGGCAGTCAAATACAGAGAAAGCTACAAGGGTAAAATCATGATTGGTGGGCCAAGGTTGAGTACTTGTTGAGTTTTACAGAACCCATTCTCTCCATGATCCGATATGTAGATATTGATGAAGCATGCTTGGGAGAGATATATGATGGCATAGATTCCATGCTTGAGCGTATCAGAGATATAATACAAAAGAAAGTTCTAGACCCAGAAGAGACCTTCTACAGTGAGGTCAAGACTGTGGTCATGAAGAGGTAGAATAAAATGACCACCCCATTACATCTCCTTGCTTATGCACTGACCCCAAAGTACTATAGCGCTGATGTACTTGGGCTACCAAACAGGCAAGCACCATTTTCTGACTCCGAAGTTGGAAATGGAACCAGGGCAGCATTCAGAAGAATTTTTCCTGATCCATCTATAGCCAGTGTGGTCAGAAGTGAAATGGGCATGTTTACTGGCTCAGAAGGCGTCATGGGATCGATTGAGGCTCTTTTTGACAAGAGTAGCTTGACTCCAACCACATGGTGGCGTGTACATGGCCATGATGCCAAGTACTTACGTCCTGTTGCTATAAAAGTTCTTTCACAGGTATAACATTTATAAATTTTAAAATTTAGAATCATTTCAAATATTTTAAATTTTATTAGGTTAGAACTTAGGATACTGACTTGTCTTTGAATTTCAATTTTCTTTGTTGTAATAGGTGGCTAGTAATTCTTCCGCAGAGCGGAATTGGAGTACTTATAGCTTTATTCACTCAGCTAAAAGAAACAAGTTGGCATCTAAAAAAGCTGAGGATTTGGTATATGTGCACTCCAATTTGCGCCTCTTGTCACACAAGTCTGAGGAGTATGCTAAAGGGCCTCACAAACTTTGGGATCTTATTCCAGAGACCACAGACTTGGATGCCTCCGTAGCCACGCTTGCCCAACTTTCATTATTTGATGGCGAAGATGACGCTCGAGGGAGTTCGTAAGGAGCGGAGAGTGGAGTTAATGAGAGTGGAGCTAGCGCAAGTGGCACACGTGAACTTGATTTTGAGGAAAATCTAGATGATATATTCTAGATTTGTTTGTATTCCTATATCATATGTATGGCAGCCACATGAACAATGAAATCATAAATGTAAAATCTTAAGTATATTGTTTGTTTTGAAAATTTGAACATGGATCTAGTTACTAGTATATTTTTCAAATTTCAAGTTTTGTTCGTATTCATGTTAACATGATATTCGTATATCATATGTATGGCAACCACATGATCAATAAAAATGCAAAGTCTTAAGTATATTGAATGTTTTGAACATTGATTCAAGTTTTGTATTACTATTTCAGTTTTTTATGGACTAAAAAATGAGTAAAATGAGTAGATGTACATAAATATATATATATATATATATATATATATATATATATATATATATATATATATATATATATATATATATATGTACGGACGTATCCAAGACGTATCATATCCAAGGCTTTTTTAAAATTGACGTATCCGCGTATCGTATCGTATCCAAACGGATACTCGTATCCGTATCCTGGCAACGTAGGGTTTGAGCAAACTATTGAGTTGGAACCAGGTACTAAGGCAGTAATTAATACTCCCTACCGTCATCCTAGAATTTACAAAGAATAAATTGAGAAGGCCATCAAAGAGCTCTTAGAGATGGGTCATATAAGGCCTAGTTCTAGTTCTTTTGCATTATCACTTGTTCCTGTGAAAAAGAAGGATGGAACTATGAGGATGTGTATTGATTACCGTTTATTGAACAAGAGGACATTCAAAAATAAGTATCTCATACCTAGGATTGATGAACTCATTGATGAGCCACGTGGAGCTATCTACTTCTCCAAGATAGATTTGAGATCTGGGCACCATCAAATCCGGGTAAGAAAAAAAGATGATTACAAAATTGCTTTTAGATGTCATTTTGGCCATTTTGAGTTTCTTCTGATGTCTTTTGGGTTAACCAATGCCCCTGCTACATTTCAATCATGTATGAATCATGTTTTTAGGGAGCATTTGAGGAAATTTGTAGGTGTTCTTTGATGAAATATTGGTCTATAGAAAAACATGGGAAGAGCATCTCCAACACTTGGATATCGTGTTAGGAGTTTTGGAGCAGCAGTCACTTTATGCCAAGGATTCTAAGTGTGAATTTGGTGTGACTGAAATTTTATACTTGGGGCATATTATCAATGCCCAAGGTGTCCATGTAGATCAACAAAAAACCTCAGCCATCTTGGATTCGCGTCCACCCACTACTGTGACATAATTTAGAGGATTTTTGGGATTATGCAATTATTACAGAAGATTTGTCAGAGGTTTTTCCGAACTTGCTGCCCCCTTGACTGATTTAACCAAGAAAGGAGCTTTCAGCTTGTTCAGAACAACCCAAGATGCATTTGACAACTTTAAAAAGGTAATGAGCACATGTCATGTACTTGATGTTCCATATTTTTCAATTCCTTTTGTTGTTGAGTGTGATGCATCCGGAGATGGTATTGGGGCTGTTTTGATGCAAATAAAGCATCCCATTGCATTTGAGAGTAGAAAACTCAAAGATATTGAAAAGAGAGATTCTATTTATGATAAGGAAATGTTGGCAATCATGCATGCTTTGGTGAAATTCCGCCAATATTTAGTTTGTAGCAGATTTGTGGTGAAGACTGATCATGATAGCTTGAGGTATTTCCTCAACCAAACTCATTTGAATGAACGAAAACAAAAACGAGTGAGTAAAATTCAGTCTTTTGAATTTGAGATTGAATTTATGAAAGGGAAAATTAATATTGTGGTTGATGCAATATCAAGAAAGCCATATTGTTGTTCTATGACAGAAATTACAGCGGATTGGAGGGCTGTTTTAACAGCAGAGTATGCAAAAAATCAGTTTATTAGTGTAGTCCTAGGAGAAATTGAAGATGAAAGGTACAAGATGATTGATAGCATCATACTCTACAAAAATAGTCTTTTTGGTTACGGAATCCAAGGTAAAACACAAGATTTTAGAAGTTATGCATGATTCTTCCTTAGTCATCCGGGCAACTTTACGACATACAAACAAATTTGTGAGAAATTTGTTTAGAAAGAGCTCAAAGGAGAAGTCCTTCAACACAAGGGAATGTCTCACATGCCAACAAAGAAAAGCTGAACATGAATTTCCAGCAGGTCTTCTACAACCTCTACCAATTTCAAATTAAAAATGGGACAGTATTTCTCTGGATTTCATTGCCGGTCTTCCCACGGTTCAAGGTAAGAGTGTTATTTATGTTGTGGTGGATAGATTGACTAAGTATGCACATTTGTTTTCTCTTCCCACTAAGTATGATGGACCACTAGTAGCTGGTATATTTTTTAAGGAAGTTTTTAGACTTCATGGGTGCCAAAGAACATTGTAAATGATGGGGACAACAGATTTTTGAGGAGTTCTTGGCAAGAACTCTTCCATCTTTTTTGCACAAAGTTGACGCCGGGTACAAGTTATAATCCACAAACAAATTGACAAACTGAAATTGTGAGCAAATGGATAGAAGGGTACTTAAGGAGTTTTGTTATAGGTCAACAATTAGCATGGATCAAATGGCTATATTTGGGGGAGTTTTGCTACAATACTTCCCGCCACATGTCTATTGGTATGTTACCCTTCAAGGATCTATATGGTTATGAAGCATTTTCTTTTGTGGATGTTGTCATCCCAGATAGTAGAGTTCCAGTGGCTGGAGATTTGGTACAGCAGAGTCAAGATATCATGAAAGCACTCAAAGACAACCTTTTACATGCCCAAAATCAACAGTAATTGTATGCAAACCAACGAAGGATTGACAGATCATTTGAGGTAGGAGATATGGTTTTTTAAAGTTGCAACCCTATAGAATATCTTCCCTCAAAGGGAAGGAATCTGAAAAGCTAAAACCAAGGTTCTATAGTCCCTACAAGGTCATAAGGAAGGTGGGAAATGTTGCACATGAGCTAGAACTTCTTGCACAAAGAAAAATTCATAATGTATTTCATGTTTCATACCTCAAAAAGGTATTAGGACAGCATATCCTTCCTTCCATGGAGCTGCCCCCTCTTGACGATGAAGGCAAATTGGTCCTAGAACCAGAAACTATCATGGATGTTTGTGAAAGGTAGGATTATCAGAGAATATTTGATACAATGTAAGGGTCTACCACTTCAAGATGCTAGATGGGAAGGTGCAACAATTTTGGAGCATCCAAGTTTGAAATTGCTTGAGGGCAAACAATTGGGGAAGAGAGGATTGAAATGTCCCTCTTCCTAAAATAACCAGTTGAAGACCCTTAGCCCAATTTTGTCTCCTGACGGCTAAGGGATGATTAAAAGGAGGACTTTATTCTTAATGAACTATTGTAAACTACATAAAAAGAAATTTTATCAAAAGCACTTATATTAATTTATTAAAGACTAAATAAAAATAAATAAAAGGCAAGTCACTTTATACTTTTTAATTTCCTCCTGGAGGAAATGCGGGCCATGTATGAGAGGGGAAAAAGCCAAAAAAGAATTGAATGGGGGAAAAGAAAGATGATTGGTGGTTGTGGGTGGCTACCAAGCAAAGATTGCTTATAAAATATGGTCGACTTCCTTAAAAGCATCTCTTTTATTTTATGAAAAATCTGATTTTTGGTGTGAGCTTGTGAGTTTTGCACAACTCCAAACGACGAAAACCCTTTGAAGTTATCTCTCGAGGACAAAAACCCTCTTAAGGATTAGGAGGAGAATAAAAACTCCTTCTATTTGTGTTTTCCAGCTGTGTTTGAGGGTTGTATTTTACAGATCTGAGAAAGGGGTTTGAAGCAAATTATTGGTTATTGTGATTCCCCTTTATTTCCAGATTGTTCTTGGTGGAGCGACCCATATAGAGAGTTGGTATGGAGTGTTTTGGAGCTATTAAAATTCAGATATGGGTTGTTCCTACTTCTGATTTTTAGGCATCAAATCAGCCATTTGGTGTAATTGTTGAGTCAAGGACTTGGTGTTTCTAGATGCATTTCTGAAGACGCAAACTGCAGATTTTTAATATATATTTCAACCTTCAATTGGGTTTCAATCTAATACTTTTCTTGTGTATTTGGCATAGTAAAATCAGCTGGCTTGTTTATGATAAGAATATTTTTATTTTTATTTTTTGGTAAAAATCAAAATTTTATTTCAAAAGAAAAATATGTTTACAATTTCGACTATGCCAACCTTGGAAACTATTATTCCAATCCTGAGCATTATAAAGGAAACCAAACATAATAGAAATCATCGAGAATAATCTAATTTCAAATAGCTCTCATGTCTTCCTAATCTCGTTGAGGCCACCAAAGAGGAGGATCACCATACCAGCCTATGTCATGATTGTCCAGAGCCCAATTTGTCAATGCATCTGCCACTTGATTTCTCTATCTAGGAATATGACTGATTTACATAGTTTGAAACTTAGCCTGTAAACCTTTGATTTTACTTATTTCTCTCGCAATCTGCCAATTTGAACTCCTTTTTATTCTTTGTACTAGTCAACATCTTAACAGTGATCTTGGAGTCTGATTCCACCTGCACCTGTGTCCACCCACACTTAATAGCCGCTTGCAAACCGCTATAAATAGCTCTCACCCTAGTAATATTAATAGTAGTGGTTCACAGATTTTCAGCAAACATAAAAATAACTTCACCATCATGAGTTCTTTCAATGCCCCCCATCGCCGCCTTTCCCGAATTTCCCCTAGAAGCCTCATTCGTATTCAGTTTACCAAAATGAATAGGAGGAGAAACCCATGTTTGTTGCTTGTCTTCTCTGTTTTCATTTTAAAGGTGGGAAGAGTGGAACTAGTAGACTGTAATGATAGCTCCTTGCATATATTAACCCATTCCGAAGTAAGAGTAGAGGGAAGGGAAACTATGTGCTTGATAGTTACAGCTGAAAGATCCCAAACCCCTTTCAGCCTGAATATTTTTTTTTATAGATTGCTCAGGCTAGGAACTGAACTGATAATATCAAGCAAAACCATGGAACAACATTCTCATACTGCATAAACAAATTAAATAATGCAAACCCTACAAACCAGGTGAATATAGAAAAGGCGCCTAGGGTTTAAAGAAGTAGATTTCTTCATAAATAATTCAGCAGTGAATTTAATAATGATTTATGTTGACAAATATTCACGACAAAACAATCATAAATCTGCAAAAGGATTGATAACAAAAGATTGTCCAAAACCTAGCCGTAAATGATTCAAACCAAATCAATTTGATATATAAATGATGCTGGAAGCTACAATAATAATCTAGCATGAAGAATACCTCAAATACTGCATAAAACAACTGTAGGATAAGTCACCCCACTCTAGAAGATGTCTGAATGCCCAATGCTGCAATTTTATTTCTCTTTCTGAACTGCTGAAATGATAAACAACCTGTGAATACAGTGAAGTTCCCTGAATAGGAACTTCTCTCACTGCTCCTGGGGTTTCTGTCCACAAGAGGAATAATCCAGAAGGTTTCCGTCCTTGGATTTTGTCTGCAAAGCTTCAAAGCTAACTACCAGGAAGAAAAATAATAATAATTTGCATAGTGCCGACACATGTCGCACTTTTCCCTTATAGCCAAAAAACCCTTCCAAAATGCAAGTCGCACTTTTTCCAAAAGAGCATAATTAATTTTTAATTAATTTATTCCCTCTCCAAAGCAAGTCACATTTTTGGCTTATTTAATTTCTCCCCAAAGCAAGTCGCACTTTTTGCCTAGGAAAGCACATTAAATAATTTATTCATTTATTTCCATGTAATTTCCTAAGTCAAAGTCGCTTATTATGTCTATTAATTCATTATATGTGCTTTAGTGATACTTTATTTTATTTCAAGCACGATATAATAAAATTAATAAACCGAAGTCACCCTTGAAATCACCCTTTGGCTGTCGGGTAGACATAAAGGGCCAAAGGTCTTCGATCGAACTATTCGAGAAAGAGGGACATTACAGTCCTCCCTTCCCGAGATTGCTTGTCCCCAAGCAACTGTAAAGCTGGATGCTGTAATATAGACTCACCCTCCCATGTAGCATCCTCTATTGGCAACTCTTTCCAGCTCACCGGGAACTCATGAATAACTCTATTCCTCAATCTCCTCTCTCGGCTATCCAAAATCTTCTCTGGCACTAAATACAACCTCCCTTCCTCATCCAAGGGTGTTAACTCTGTAGAAGAAACAACGTGCTGCCCCAAAGCCTTTTTCAAGCAAGATACATGAAAGACATTGTGTATCTTACTCTCAGAAGGTAATTCCAGCTCACAACTTGAGCTTTTCAGCTCCACTCTTCTTAAGAGTACTCTGTCTATAAGGCTGAAGACGTAGAAATACCATGTCTCCTACCTCAAATGCTCTCTCTACCCTGTGCCTATCTGCATACATCTTGTGTTGATTATAGGCCCGCTAAATATTACCCTTAAGTACCTTAAGGATGTCCTGACTATCCTGTAAGCTCTCCTGAGCCTTGGGAGCTCTATTGTCCCCAAACGCCAAATCAACAAAAGATCTCGCATCATATCCATACAATGCTCGAAAAGGAGTCACACCAATAGACATATGGTAAGTGGTGTTATAGAAATACTCACATAAATACAACTTTACCCATGCCTTCTGCTGTCGTGCAACATAGTTACGTAGATAACTCTCTATCCACATGTTCACAATCTCTGTCTACCCATCAGTCTGAGGGTGATAAGTAGTGCTCAGAGTCAACTCAATGTGAACAAAACGGAAAAGTTCCTGCCAAAATATGCTCATAAACCTACTATCCCAATCACTAACGATGTTCTTCGGAAGTCCATGCAACCTAAATACTTGACAAAAGAACAAAAGCCACATGAGGTGCCTTAAAGCTAGTAGGGACAGTAAAAAAGTGTGCATATTTTGTCAACCAATCAACTACCGCATAAATGCAATCATTCCCTTGTACCACGGGAAGACCTGTAATGAAATCCATCGAAATACTTTCCCACTTTTGCTCCGGAATCGGCAATGATTGTATCAAACCTGCTGGGAAAGTATGCTCTGACTTGTTTTGCTGACAAGTCATACAATTGCAGACATGGTGCAAGACATCATCTTTGAGACCCTTCCAAGAGAATCTCTCTAATTTGTCTATATGTTTTAAAATATCCTGAATGTCCTGCAAGCGGTGCATCATGGAAAGCATGCATAATCTTCTCCTTAAGCTCATATTCAAGAACTAGGTAAATTTTGCCCTTATAAAAATCAAATCAGCTATTACCTTATATCGGCCATCCTGAATTTTTCCATCCATAATGTCCAATGCCCAAGTATTTTTGAAATACTCAACTAACAGTTGAGATTTCCAATCTAATGAAATCTTGCTCAAAGAACATAGGGTAGCGAGATGGGGTATTCTGGAAAGTGCATCAACCACTACATTCTTCGTCCCCTTGACATACTCAATGTCAAAATCATATGCTTAGATTCTGCTAACCCATTTTTTTTTGCCTCTCATTGAGCTCCTTCTGTTCCAGGAAGTATTTCAAGTTGTGGTCAATTCTCACCACAAATTTCCCACCCACTAAATACTGTCTGAACTTTGCCAAAGCATGCATAATGGCAAGCATCTCCTTATCATAGGTGGAGTACAATCTCTCATTATCTCTTAACTTCCTACTCTCGTAGGCAATAGCATGGCAGTCCTGCATATGAACTGCACCAATCCCTAATCCCAAAGCATCACATTCCCAAATGAAGGGTCGTGAGAAATATGGAAGAGCCAAAACTGGACAGGTGCTCATAGTTACCTTGAGCCTCTCAAATATTACTTGTGCCTCATCTGTCCATTTGAATGCCCCCTTCCGTGTAAGATTTGTCAACGGAGCTACCAGTTAAGAATAGCCCTTCATGAACCTCCTGTAATAACCACATAAACCCAAGAATCCACGCAAGTCAGAGATATTCCTGGGTGGTGGCCAATCCTACATTGACTGTATCTTCTCCTGATGAACCTTGACCCCATTGGCCCCAGTGACGTGCCCAAGATACAATATCTCAATAAGTCCAAATTCGCATTTGGACATCTTAGCAAATAAAGACTAAGTCTCCATTATGCTAAGTACCTCATCAAGATGCCTCAAATGCTCATCCCATGTCATGCTATATATCAGGATATCATCAAAGAAGACCAACACAAACTGCCTCAACTGCCTGTTGAAGAGATGGTTCATACATGACTGAAATGTAGCAGGTGCATTGGTGAGTCCAAATGGCATCACCAAGAACTCATAGTGCCCGTAGTGACACCTGAAAGCTTTCTTGTGAATGTCCTCATCCTGAACGTGAATCTGATGGTATCCTGATCGAAGATCAATCTTCGAAAAATAGATAGCCCCATGCAACTCGTCTAAAAGCTCATCTATGCGAGGAATGGGATACCTATTCTTTATGGTTTTCTTTTTTAGTGCATGGTAGTCAATGCACATCCTCATGGTCCCATCCTTCTTCTTCAACAAAACAACTGAAGAAGCAAAGGGACTAGAACTAGGACGGATGTGTCCCATCTCCAAGAGCTCTCTAATGGCCTTCTCTATCTCATCCTTATATGTCTTGGGATGGCGATAAGGCGTAGTCATCACAGGTTTAGCACCCTCCTCAAGTTCTATAACATGCTCAAACCCTCTATCTAGTGGTCTACCTGGAGGAATGTCACCAAACATTGGGCCATGCTTATCCAGTATGGACTGGATGTCTATATAAAAGGGCTGCTCACTATCTGAAGAAGATTTTGATGAAATGAAACATTGGGCTGCCCATGCAACCTCTCCATGTCTGACTATAGATTCCATCTTGTGTGCTGAAACAACTCTAGGCCCACCGTCACAAAGAGCCCAAAGCACAATCTTCTTCCTATCCACCATAACCTTCAATTCCATCCTCCGGAAGTCCTGCACATATCTGCCAAGGGACTGTAACCACTGAATACCCAAGACTGAATCAATCTCACCAAGTCCAACAACATAGAAGTCATCGATCAATGTGTAGTCCCCCATCTGAATACTAAGCCGCAGAATCCTCTTAGTGCAACTAATAGCAAACCCATCTGCTACTTGTACACTAAACCCCTCAAAATCCTCAACCTGTAATTCTCGCTTCACAGCCAACCCCTCATCAATGAAGTTGTGCATAGCTCCACTGTCAACCAAACAAACAATCCGTTGTCCCTTAAGGACTCCCTTCAACCGAAAGGGATGGTACCTAGGAACACCTGAGAGTGTAGCAATAGTGACATCGGATGAATCCAATAACTCCCTCTCGCCAAGCTCTACTTGGGGCTGCTCCCCCTATGCATCATGGCCGTTGTCCTCATCCTCTGCATCTATATTCGGCGAGTGATCATCATCCTAATCTGAAATCACCTCAATGAGATACACCTTGCCTTTACCAAGGCAACGATGTCCAGGCTCCCAATGATCTTTGAAATGAAAGCAAAGCTTCTTCCTCCTCAACTCATTACGAGACTCCTGATCCACCTTAGGAGGTGGTGCACTTTTCTGCTGAATGGTAGAGCGCTGAAATGGCCTGGAGCTCATGGGAAACTTCTTATTGGGCTAATAAGAAGTGGGGGATGTGTCCAAGTCCAATGCCGTCTGGATGGCATCATGCAATGTCCTAGGCTTAAGAGCCTTGACCAATCCTCTCATCCTGTCATGAAGGCCCTCTATGAAAAACATCACTACCCTCTTCTCAGGCATCTCTGGAACCATGACTCCTATACGCGGAAATTCGTTGTTGTATGAATCAACGTGTCCACTCTGTCGAAGTTATGCCAAGTTCGTGTAATAGACTTCCATATCCTTGCGATCAACCTCTCGTTGAAGTCCCTGTATAACCGCAAAAGCTCATGATTCTGTGTAGCTAATCCATGGTGCCACCAATCATAAGCCACCCCCTCAAGGTGTAAAATAGCGAACTATATAGCCTCTTGTTCCCTCATGGGTTTGAGGCTAAGATATGTGTCAAGCTTGTGAATCTAAGCCATGGCACTAATCTTTCCGCTACCATCAAAAGTGGAGAGGGTTACCTTATTGGTAACCTGTTGCAATTCCCTGTTTTGCTGCGCTCTAGGCCTCCTGTCTTGTCCAACCCTCATGTTATCTCTCCTCTGAGCAAAATACTGCAGGAGGGGAAATACGTCCCTCACATGCTGCGGAAAACTCCTCCACTCATCACTAACTACCATAATAGTATCCGGAAAAGCAACTTCTTCCAGTCGCACCTCAATCTCTGGTGGGTCATCTCTAGGCTGGAAGTTAGGCTGCATAGGCCTATCTACAGTCCGCGTGGCCCTCCTCTCATCTGTATGAGTGTGCCTCCTCTCACGGCGTGGTGATCCCCTAGCACTTCTGATCTCTGAAGGCGATCTACTATGATCCCTGTAACCACTGGCAACTGATACGGATCTATCCCTCCTGTCATGTCTGTCTCGCGGCCTATCTAGTGCCAACTTGTCCAAGGTAGTGCCCATGCACTCTATGGTCTGTAACATCTGCCTCTGAGTGGCTGTCATATCCCAAATGAAATCCCTATCTGGATCTACATGCTCCTCCCGAGGACTCTACGGTCTATCACCCATAAAATCCATTATGTAACCTCCTACAATACCAGCTTCGAGTCGTGCCCGCCTGCAAGTGTAGTATCTGTGTGGGCCATCCTCTCTATGCCGCATTCAAAGCTGATATTTTCTTTTTAAAATACTCTCTGCTTCCTTCCCACACGGGCTGGGAGGATACACTGCTCTAATACCACTGAAAGATCCCAAACCCTTGTTTTCCTTAATACTTTTTTTTATAGATTGCTCAGGCTTGGACTGAACTGATAATATCATGCGAAACCATGGAACAACTTTCTCATACTGCATAAACAAATTAAATAATGCAAACCCTATAAACCGAGTGAATATAGAAAAGCCGCCTAGGGTTTAAACAGGGAGATTTCTTATAAATAATTCAGCAGTGAATTTAATAATGATTTATGTTGACAAATATTCACGGCAAAACAATCATAAATCTGCAAAAGGATTGATAACAAAAGATTGTCCAAAACCCTGCCGTAAATGATTCAAACCAAATCGATTAGATATACAAATGATACTGGAAGCTATAATAATAATCTAGCATGAAGAATATCTCAGATACTACATAAAACAACTGTAGAATAAGTCGCCCCACTCTAGAAGATGTCTAAATGCCCACTGCTGCAATTTTATTTCTCTTTCTGAACTGTTGAAATGATAAACCTGTGAATACAATGAAGTTCCCTGAATAGGAACTCCTCTCACTGCTCCTGGGGTTTCCGTCCACAAGAGGAATAATTCAGAGGGTTTCCATCCTTGGATTTTGTCTGCAAAGCTTTAAAGCTAACTACCAGGAAGAAAAATAATAATAATTTGCATAGTGCCGACACATGTCGCACTTTTCCCTTATAGCCAAAAAACCCTTCCAAAATGCAAGTCGCACTTTTTCCAAAAGAGCATAATTAATTTTTAATTAATTTATTCCCTCTCCAAAGCAAGTCACATTTTTGGCTTATTTAATTTCTCCCCAAAGCAAGTCGCACTTTTTGCCTAGGAAAGCACATTAAATAATTTATTCATTTATTTCCATGTACTTTCCTAAGTCGAAGTCGCTTATTAAGTCTATTAATTCATTATATGTGCTTTAGTGATACTTTATTTTATTTTAAGCACGATATAATAAAATTAATAAACCTAAGTCACACTTGAAATCACGCTTTGGCTGTCGGGTACACAAAAAGGGTCAAAGGTCTTCGATCGAACTATTCGAGAAAGAGGGACATTACATCAGCCATATTAATTATAGTCTTTTGCCATATGTACCCCCTCTCTGTAATCTCTTGCTTAAAAATTCTTTTATTCCTTTACTTCAATATATTCCAAATTAACAAAGAAATACATGTCCATAAAGCATGAAGTAAATTTTGTCCTTTTGGGATACCTTCTTGCCAATGTTTCATCAATTACCAAAGGAGGAGAAGGCTACAACAATTTCTCGTGAAAACCACCAAAGGTATGAGGGTAATTCGGATTTGTTGCTTTCTATCATGCCATTTCAGATTTACACTCATAGGCAATTTGTGGAAAATGAGGTCCTTGGGGCAAGTATGATGCTCCATAGTAAATCACAATAAATGGGTAGTCTTCATTATGTTAAGAATGGAGACAAATCAAAATTGCAAAGGGTTAATGGGCTAAGACCTTTGGGTGACCATGTTGGAAGCCACACATATAAAGAGAGTGCTTTTACGAGTGCTTATAATCACTTTCAGTTTGCCGGAAATTTCAGGACAGCAACCCATGGTAAGCAATTTCATCATCTTCTTAGCAAGGATTTGCTACATCACCTTCATGCTATGTCTTTGCAATATTTTGGTCATCATAAAGGATACTCTAACCACCTTGTGAAGATGAAGGGTACTAAGTGGGAAGAGAAAGAGACTGGTTCACAAAAAATGAGAGGTGAAATTGATAACATTCAACTTGCTATACTGTTCCTAACAAACGTTAAATAACAACCAAATTAATAACATTTTCAGCTTGGGAGAGGAGCCCAAAGACATTCCCTACAAGAGTGTTGCACCTAAGTTAAAATCTCCCTAAGTTAGAATCTCTAAGTGACAAGATTATTTGTTGGCTAGATTTTCTGCATAGCTAAAAACCTAGGCAGTCATGAGATAAATCTCCCTCATTTACCGGTGACGCTCCCGTGTGAGATTTGTCAATTAAATATGCTAGTATCTATTTTTGGGTATTACTTTAACCATGCAACTCATGAACCATAGCTGTATAGTTTTGCAGCAAGTAAGTAGCTATTAAAGAAAAGGAAATATCTAATGAAGAAGGAAATAATAAAAACATAGGAAACAAAGAGGGAAGTTATGCAACCCAATCAATAGATTACAGAGTTGATTGCATGCACATAAACAGAACCAATAGATATTAACACACAGAATTATAAGCAAAGGCAACTTTCAGATCTAGATCTAGAATAACACAGTTTATAAGTAGATCTAAGACAAAAATTTAGAAACAAAATGCATCGTCAACACAAAGTTCTCCGGAAATCTGCTCCTTTCTATTCCTTTGCTTTAAATAGCTATCAGGGGTTTCAGCACAAAGTCTAGAACACAAGAATGCTGCTTACAAATTCTCATCCTTAACCCGAAGGTTCTTCCTCTACTTATAGAATGTAGAAGGGAAATTACAAATGGGAAACTTAACCGAACTAGAACATAAACAAGAAGTAAAGATAACATCTGGAAATCATCTTCCTTTAATTCCTCTTCAAGTGACATGCATCTGGATCTATAGTCAAAATTATACACATCTGTCACTTAACTTATAGAATCATTCCACACAACTTAAAGTAATGGTTTTCAAACCAACTTTAAAGTTTTACAATTACATTCGGGAACGTAGAAATAGAAGAAGAAAGATCCGCCAGCTGTAACATTTACATCTTTTTGTTTTGATACTGAATATACTTGTCAAACATGTAATTCAGCAACTTCCCATCTATTTTAGCCACAACGTATTTTTCTGTTCTGAATTGCAGCAAGCCTTCATTCAAAACCCTGATGCACACTTCTACATCCTTCAAGCTAGGCCCGAACCTCTTAATATCTGACTGCAACGTTACCAGCTTACTGATGGAATCCATCGTGAAAGGCCTAACAGCGCCATCAATCCTCTCTTGCACCATCAGAAGAGATCCTTCTAGGGAATCAGGCACTTTGCTAGGAATGGTCCTTTTGTATGAAGAGATGTTCCCAACCACTTCCTCATTGGTGAAAGCAATGACATTGTCTGGTAGTGATGATGCCATACTTTCAAGCGCCTGCATCCTTTTCAGCATGATTCTGAAGATCTCCAAGCGGAAAGAAACTGCAAACTCAAGCTGCTTCCTCTTTTCAACTGACCCATCGGGCACAATTCGTTCCGCCGTCAAAACCTTCCCCGGCAACTTATTTATCTCAACCAAAGTACTCAGGTTACTTTCATATACTATGTTCATGTCCATCGTGCTTGTCACTAATTGCTTCAGCTGAACTGATGCATCCTTCATAACCTTTAAACAAGCCGGCACCTCCTTGAGTTGTACAGAAGCTTGGCGAATGATTTGACTCTTCCATTCATCAATAGCTTTAACCTGGTTACCTACATCTTCCACTTCCTGCATCAGATGATCACTCACCTGCTTATGTGCTGAAATTGGTTGAGTGGAAGATTTGACAACTTTGGCAATAATCTCGCACAGCTGAGACATTTGCTTTTGAAGTTCAACTTTTTCTACCTTTTCTTTGTCAAGCCTAAGGAATAAAACATTTATCAATGTCTGCGTGTCTTGCTTCAATCCTTCAGTAGTGGCTTGACCTATGGGTACTTCGGTCACTATTATATCCGCTGTCGTGAGCTCATCCTTCTTCTTTCCTTCTGCTGGAACTGATACCTCAGCGAACTTCTGCCCTAACTCCTCAATAATCAACCTTGAAGTCACCTTAGCAACTTTAGGTTTTCTGTCTTTTCCGCCCAAACTCAGGAGCAGCTGCAAATCATGTTCCTCCAAGTTGATCTCCTCTCTAGCCTCTAGGACTAACTGTGAAGCCAACCACTCTAAGAAATTGCTTCTCGGAGAATGATAAGTTGCCAAATGTACCACCATCTCGTGCTTTGGTTCCTCTCCATCCGAAACTGCTAAAGTGTTGTGGTTACAATCCTCTGTATTGTCCAAAGACAAAGCTCTTTCAAATTCTACCATCTGCAACTTCAGCGTTTCTTTAGGAAGAAGTGCTGATCGGAGTGGCTGAGGAGAAAATACAAATGTTGCCGGATTCAACGGAGGAACGACAGTATCTTGCTGAGGTGCAACAGTTGGTGAAGTACTTGACGCTGGAGAAGTCGAAACTAGCACCATAGCCGTAGAAGTGATCTTTTCCCTTGAATGAGACTTCTTGTGCACTTTAATCTTTTCAAGCCTTCTGTTGTTTTCTCCCTCGTGCTTCCTTTTGAGGGACTCCCCTGTGCTGAGGTTGCTGTGATTTGATTCATCAAAGCTTCATCAAGGTAATATCTCTTTGTCAACAACCAATTTGAAGTATTGACCAGAACAGCAATAGACCTCTCCTCGATCATGCGGCAGCCACCAATGTTCTATTGAAGTACAACTCTATCTCTTCCCATCTGATGGTATGCATCGAGTAACACAGGCCCATCATCTTTAAGATCTGAAGGTATCCGTGTTAATCCATAATCAAACGGTTGTCGCGCTGATAACCTGTTGAAGTCTTTCTTCCTAACTTCGTACTCGCTTCTGCACTTCATCAAGAAATCTTCCAACGAAGGCACATGCACATACTCCTGGGAGATTGTGTTCCTTGCCACCCCATATGGATCGAAGTTCAGCCGTGCTGGGAAGAACTCATGCTCATACTCAAAGAACATCTCCGCTTCAATTCCTCTGGCTTTGAGAAGGCTCTGACAACTATAATAGCCCACTTTGATCGAGAAGAAGCCTATCGACTTGTGTCGTTTCGACTGTAGGTCATGCATCTCCATGAGCTGTCTGCTCAACTCCATGATGACCAATCTGTCACTTGGATATCTAGGCAACTTGATTGGTTCTCCCGAAAAGCCGGTGACCCTGAGGTATGTAAAGCCCGCAAACTGGATGAAGATACTGCCAATCTGGGATACAGCTTCCTTGCTTACCCTGTTGGTCTTTAGATCACCGTTCAGCCTGCAAATGAATCCGTAGAAGAATACATCGTTGACCACCTTTTAATCTTTATTGCATGCAGGCACAATAAGCTACGGATAGCACTCAAAAATAGGATCCTTGGAGAGCACACCACATATATCCATCTTGAAGAAGATACCCTGCAACACTGCCGCATATACCAAATATGAAGTCATCTTGAAGCTATAAGTCTGTCTTACATTCCGGAGCTGCTCACTGATGTTGTCACTGACGATTTCCGACCAATTGATTATAGAATCTGCTTTGTTGATCTCAATGGTCCTGATGAAGGCATACATCCATGAGCGGAAGTTGTGAGGGTTCGTTTCGCCATTTATCCTACATAGCAATTTGGTAATGTCATCCACCTCCTGCACCAGATTGGATCGTGGAAGATTCCTCAGGAACTTGGATGGAGATTTGGGCTTCTTCATATACCTGTTGTTCATTATACCCACACAGTCGACTTTATGCTTCTCCCATCTGTTCCTAGTGTCCAGCATGCTGATAGTAGTCACCACCTGTCGTGTAGGAATCTTCAGACAATAATTCATGAACTGTGCGTCCAGCCGGATTATTGTCTTACCTGCAGCATCTCGAACTGATCTGGATAGTGGGTGGTACGATCTTGCACTCCATGACGACTTCTAGCAACTGCGCTGTGAATGGGAATGCTGAAGTTCAAATGATTCCACTGCTTTTGACTGCACGCATGAGAAAAGTCTTTCTAGCTCTGGATCTGTCAATCAATTCGGAAAGAGGTTTTGGACCTAGATCTATGTCTCTGATGTCAGCAAACCTGGAAGTAATACATGATTCTATTGAGCTTTCTCTTTCATCCCGCTTTGCCATGGCCGGATTTGTCTTTGTCTTAGCAACTCTTTTTCTCTTTATCCGGCCGGAATTCTTTACAACTGGTGCAGATCTGAGAATTTCTTCAGATTCGAAGGATATATTCAATGTATCTGACATTGATTTAAGCTCCCTTTCAATTATATAAGCACCTGTAATGAATACCTGCAATTAATTCAAACAAAGACGGCAACCAAAACATGAACACTTGATTTTTATCATAAAAATCTGCATATATAAAGCCCGCTGCCCTAAAATTTGAGATTTTGCTTGCATGCAAAGCAAGCATGAATATTTTCAACTTCACCTGAGCACCTGTACCACTATGCAGATAATTAACCAAGCCTAAAACAAGCTCCTCAAATCCTAGGCACCAAACCTTGAAGCTTTCCGACAGTGAAAAACACTTCTTTGAGCAAAAATCCTCCTCCTTTGGGCGCCAAAACTGTCTGGGCTGCACTCCTTTGCTAAAAGAATTAATTAATTCATCATTATGGGAGCCCATGCTTATATAACCTTCATCATTCTATAATTAATAATTGTCTCTCTTATTCCTGACAATTAATTAATTAATAAACATGTTTTTCTCTCCAAATTGGGCGCCTATTTTGTGTATACTCATAACTGTCATTAAATAAATTAATTTAATTTATTTTTAGCCCTCTACTTTCACTTAACATCATGCTTTGACCTTCTATTTCTCCATGCGCCAAAAATAGGAATAAAAAACCATTAATTAATACTTCAAAAAGTATTATTTCTCCTCCAAATGGGTCGCACTTTTTAGCATGCTCTAGGGCTGCATTAAATAAATTAATTTAATTTATTTTTAGCATTCTACTTCCAGTCTTCTTTGACTTCCCTTTATGATTGACTTTTCCTCATCCCTAGGCGCCAAAATTGGAAGAGAGACTATTAATAAATGCCATTAAATAAATTAATTAATGCTCCAAAGGGGTCGCACTTTTTGATAAAGGCTGGTTTCTATTTTTAAAAGTCAAATTTGATGGGATTATTCACCCTCCATGGCAGCTCCAAAAATCCCATTATCCACTTAAGTTGTTTGACTTCCACAATGGGATTTTTTACCCTACAAGGCAGGTAAGAAATTCCCATCCATGCCTTAAGTGATTCTTTCTTTATTTCACAATGGGAATTTTCACCCTGCAAGGCAGATAAGAAATTCCCGCGTGCCTGTTACCTCTAATTTTCCCATCATGACTTAAATGACTTTGCCTTCATGGGAAAAAATACCCTGCAAGGCAGGTACAAAAATCCCACCTGCCTGCTGCAACCAAAAATCCCACTATAGCTTAAATCTATTCATTCCAAAAAATGCGACTTGTCCAGATCAAGTTTTTTTGTGCACAACTTCGTCTTTTTAAAGAGAATCTAACTTCCAAAGGCTAATTCCTTCTGGCATGGCGGTCGTAGATGATCTCCAGATACTCCACGTAAGAAAACCGACTATACTAGCGAAGGAATTGACCTAGGGGAATTTCACAGAGAAAAATACGAGAAAAATAACAAAAACGCAAAACATTGCCAGAAGTCATAGATAAAGCCTAGGATCCATTCCTGATGAAAATCCTACTGGTATATGTGAATATTGACATGCAAATTTTCAACAGGGCTAAACCGGAGCACAATTTACTTCAAACGGGGCTCAAAATAATTAAATAAAATTTTCCCGCAGACAAAACTTGACGAAGGGATAAAACAATTTTCGGTATCTAGGTATTTGTCGAAATTGGCTCCTATGACTCACTGGGAATATCTAAATGCAATACAAACATCTTCTAGCAATAAAAACACAAAACGACCCATTATTTTAAAAGTACGAAATTTTTTACATGGGGTAGTCTCAGATTTCAGGGTCAAATCTGGGGACACCATTATTGTAAGCAACCCAAGGCATCATATGTCAAGGGATGGCGAGGTAAGAAGTACCTCTTGTGGCAAAGACCGTATGGATATTTGGATTCAATCTCAAGATTGTTTTCACATAAGTGTTGTGTTGAACCCTACAAAAAGATGGATTGTTGATTTCAAAATCAGTATGGGGAACAATTCTATCATGGTATGTTTTGGGAATCACGGACATTCTGATTATCTTTTTCATAGATTGTTAACCCATGGTTCCATGGGAGGATCGGAGAGAAGGTGGAAAAAGAGGAGCAATCGTGATGGGATTGCAGTTGTACATATTTTAGACATAGGGGAAATTGATGGTCTGTGTTTCTTGAAGAATGCAATAGGCACAAAGAAGATATTCCAGTTGCTTATCCCCATAGAAGGTATGACTTGGAAGGTTGCAAAATTTGATTTTTAGGATTTTGAACTTGTTGTTATCGACTTTTTCAGTTTTTCCTAAAATATGTTTGTTGTCATCAATAAGAGGACAGCCATGAGTGGAAATAGTTCCCAAATTCCAAAGCATTTTCAGCTACTAGGGATTGGTCCCTTCTCACCTCATTCATCATTGCAAGGGCAACAATGTATTTGACACGGGAAGATGGTAATCATGGCAAAAATCATTTGGTTGTTGATCATAACACTGCTGTCATATGCACTTCCAGCTTGCATAGTGACATATTTGTAAGCATATGGGTAGATTCGGCCATGGGAAGTGTTGGTTTTCAGTTCATAGCATTGTTGGCAACCAATATTAGATCATTTCCAGCTCTTATATCACTTTTGTATGTGTATCATCATGCATCTCATACTACAAAGAATGATGAGATAAGAAGCACATCTTTGATTCAATTTCAAGTTTGTTTCCGTATATGGGGTATGGGTGTTTTTGTGAGGCTTGTAAAAGGAGAAATTTCTGATTTCAAGATCAGCACTACTGATGATTTTATCATTATGAGTGTCCGAATGAAGGAAAGATCAAATGAATCTTATGGGGAACACAAGCAATATGATCATCTTCACATGGGAGGTTGTTTGCATCATTTTTATGCTATGCAATTGATGTGTTTGGGTCATCAAGGTAAGGATTGTACTTCTGATTTTCCGATCTATGGTTCCATGAAAGAACTGAACGGAATGAGGGGTGACAAATACCTTGACCCAAGGGTCGATTGGAGGACTGTCCAACAGAGGAGGCTTGTTGTTTGGTGCATTTTCAGTTTGTTCTTCTCAAAGTATTGGAGCATAGATAGGCATCTTAATAGTTGGGAGTTGTATTCACTACATACTACCATACTTGTACTGTCTTGTGCTCGTAAAAGTGGAATTCCAGCCACCTTCAATTTGATTTTTGGAGGAGAAAGGCAAGTTTACATTGGTGTTTGGGGCAGCATGAGGGAAATTGGGAACAACTGGTGTTTGGATGGTAATTATGAGGCTTTGGCAAGCAAAGAAGAAGAGTTGGTCATCATATCCACAAGGAAAGAGCGGATGAAGAAGGGGATACATTTTTTCTTTAATAAGTTTGCTTAATGTGCAGGTACATCAAAGATGGGGCAGATGAGGTTTAGTTGGGATCCGGGTACCTGGAATTGCTTGGGGGCAAGCAATCTTGGAAAGGGGGGAGTGTCATGTCCCTTTTTCGAGACTAGCGAATTTGAAGACCTTAACCCATTTTCTTCCCTGTGGGTTTAAGGAAGGAAGCAAGGGGAACACTTAAATGACATTTTTGTCATTATCTAAGCAGATATTTTTAGTATCATTATGTACACAGTATTCCTGTTGGGAAGCCCAACGCACCAATAGAAGAACTTATTTAGAAAATAAAGTATTTTGAGCATGTAGGCTCCAAATACAAAGTAGATAATTAAAAAGTACTTTTTATTTGGATCATCCATCATTTGAAATGTAGCACCTCTTATGGTTATAAAAGGAGGTTGTTTGGCCATTTGATAAATATATGTGAATTCTATTATTTCGGAAAGATTGTTTGTGAAGCATCTCTCTCCCTCTCCTAAAGACGAAAAACCTATGTTCCATGGGGACACGTCCCCGACATATTTAGACATGTCCCCAATATGGGACATTTCGGGGACGCAGGAACAAGTAGGAAACGTCCCCTACCCATCCCCAATTCACACAAAAAATAGGGGATGTCCCGGGATGCCAAAAAAATGGGGGGGTGGCAGGGGACGCCCAAACGTCCCTGATATGGCCAAGGGACTTCTACAAGTCCCTTGACCGTACCAGGGACATCTAGGCATCCCCTACGTCCCAACAAAGGCATTCTTTAATTTTATTTTTAAAAAACTCAAAGTTAATAAAAAAAGGAATGTGGGGGCCCACAAGGACCCCCACACTCATTCCTAACTAACCTAAACCTACAACAACCTCTCTTACAACTAAAACAAAAAAAGAAGTGCATTTTTGTCATCTCCCATCTTGTGAAGGAGAAGACAAAGAAAGAAAACAACAGAGAGAAGAACAACAATGAAAAGAAGGCAAGAAGTACTCTACACTATTTGAGGTATGTTGATCCCGAAGATGCCATACAGGTTGATGAGGAGGCATAGGTAGGATTGGTTGGGGTTCCATTGGATGAGGCAGTCCCTCGTAATTCCAGTGACTCAAACTCAAGGTCTGATTTTGATGTCATTATCGCGGATTTTGATTAGGGACAGCAATATATTTTCATTTTCTATGTTTCAAACATTTTTTAGTTGAAACTTGCACCCCTTGGGCATTTCATTGTAACTACTATTGTAATTGAAACTTGAATCTTATGTAGAATCTCAATTCAGCTCCAATATTATGTATTAAGGTTTTATAATGTGTGTGACCAATGCTTTATCAATGTTATCATATGAATTTTTGAAATTTCCTATATTTTTAAAAAATTTCCTTATTTTTTAATAGTCGTCCCCCGTCGTCCCCTGAAAAAAGGCCTAAAAAAATCCATCTCGGAAACACATCCACTGTCGTCCCCGTCCCAGAAACTTGGTGTAACAGACAAAAACCCTTGGAGAGCCTTGTGAGATGACAAAACCCTTCACCAAGACCAGGAAAGACTTCAACACGAGAGTCTCCACCCCATTGAGGGATCTCTTTACTGCTGTAATCTTCATTTCCAGCCCTAGGCGAATTTTCCTAAGGAGCTCAATCGGTCATTAATTGAAGATATTTGCACTACTTATGATCGTTAATGCATATTTCGCCTCACTAGAGTGGAGCAACCAGCTTTATGGTGTAATTTAGCATATGTATTGGTTGTTCCATGTAAGGCGACCAGCTTAGAGGAATAGTTTGGTGTGTTCTTGAAACAATTTCATGCATTTGAGATTAGAATCACGTTCTTGATATTTTTGGAGGCCAAGATCTGAAGTTTTATTAATTTTCGAAGTGTTTTGCTATTTTTTCAAGCTCTTTCAAGTTAGTTATAGTTCTGGAATATTAAATTAATTTCTACAGTCGAGGGTTTTATCATAAAAATCAGATCTATCACTTCCAAGCTTATAAAAATCAGTTTTCTTGCATGATATGATTGTTGGTAATATATAACAATTTTAGAGACTTAAGGTTGGCTAATTTCAAGAGTTTTGAGGGCAGAAAAGTGAGTTTGAAACCCCAACAAGGGTCATTTCCCTGGAAGGGTGTTTCCTAGCAGCAGTTGAGGGTTTTTATATATTTATTTCAGTCACTAACAGCCTAATAAAAAAACTGAAACATGTTGTTTATCTTCAGCTTTGCATGGTTTCCTGTGAGTCCCAAAAAAGGGACATTACATGGGTTGAGGGGACTCAATCGAATCATTTTTGGATTTCATGGACTCTTCTGCAAGACTTACCAAACATATCAAGACGGCAAGATCAATTCTTCCTCTTGAAGAAGTAGCTGCCTCGTAATTCCACCTACTGTATGGGATTCCAGTACCAGCTGCACCATTGGTTGCAGATTTGGCCACAGATTCCACTTCTTTGACTTCAGCTTTTTTGGCTTCCATTTCAGCTTTGGCTAATGTTTTGCGCTTGCCTCGAGGGGTTTCTAGAGGTGGCCACCTCTCAAAGCCCCTGTCTTCGCTCTTGTTGCTCCAAGAGTCTGGTAGACCACTGAATTTTTTAGTCAATTCCCCTACCATGTTGTCTTCTTCTCCTACCTTTGTTCAAGCTTAATGGCATTAATCCCTTCTAGTTCAATGTCGTTCTTCATATCTCTCCCCTTCACGATGACACCTCTCCTCGTACTTTTGTAATATTTTTTGTCATTATACTTTAGAGTCATGTTCAACACAAAGGTCTTGAAAAACAATATAGTGCCTGGTGGCAAGGGCTCTAGATAAATAATCAAGTAATCGATTCACTTTTCCATCACCGCCAAGTTGCCCCAAATAGAACTTTATGCCACTTGGGTCCTCTCAAATCATTTCTTAACATGCTCAACTACAAAGAGGTCCCGTGGATACTTGAATTCCCTCATGAACTTCTCTTCTCCTTGTTTATTGATTTCAACTACTTGTTGAATTGGTCGACCCATTATATTTCCATCATGTATGTGTCACCATCAATAAGTATTATCAACTGATGCACACTTGTGAATGGAATTTAACTTGAACTGGCATGCACTTTTGAATGGACTTTAACTTGACCCAATGTTCTTAAAGGCGATGGTGTCGGAATGTTTGCCATACAAACTACACTGCCAAAGGAGCATCAATTACAAACTAGTAATTACATAACACAATGCAGCATAGAAGAATATCAGGGTAATCACAATTTTATTTCATAGATAGTGCTCAATACAAGTTGTTCAGTACTGGGAGGACTTGATACATAGTGCCCTTACCCCGACATGTAACATGTTATGTGTATCTTAAGACTCAACCATTGTTAGTTAACACAACCATCAACAGCCAAACTTAAAGTCATTACACCACTACCCAATGCTAGTAAAAGATTAACATCAAGGTCGGCTACAAACTATACACTTATTCATAATGACAGCCTACGATAACATGGAAATTTCACACAATATGTCCTAAAGTGTTAAGGGTATTATAGTTTTATTTTAACATTCATATTAAGAATGTAGGGATGAGAATTAAATGTTTGCATTTATTCAAGTCTTAAAACTTTTCTCATCATATATTCTAAGAAGATGATAACTAACCTCCACATATTGAAGTTCATTCAATTGTGACTCCGATGGAATAGTTATTGTCTGAGAAATATGAGCCCGCTGTAAAGTCATATCCAAGAGATGATTAGATGATTTGTAAATACCATGCAAATCTAATGCAGCAATGAGAAAAAAACTGAAGAAACGTCTTATATAAAATTGACTATGATGGCTTACATAATGGTCAAACAATTTGTGGAGCTCATATTGGACTTCACCTAGCATTTTTAAAATTCCTCCTGGTTTTACCACCGCAGATTAAAATGTGAATAAGCATCAATATTATAGAGAATAGTTTTGTCAAGGAATCACTGAATAGGAGCCTCTAAAGAAAATACATCATCAACAAGTATATGATCAAGTATCAACATAACTGGAATTTTGATATTAACAGATTAAAATCTTACCACCCTCCTCATTGGCATCCAATGCAGTCATCTTGAGCAGACAGATTGCTGTGTCATGCAGCGCCTGTGAAAATTCTGCAGTACAAATCAGTACCTTTATCGTATCAGTTGTGGATAGTCTAATGCATAAATTTAACCTCAAGAACAGTGCGACATTTGGAAAAGAAAAAAATCGAAATCATAGATAGATGAAGAAATAAATTTAACTAATGTCAACAAAAGACTGAAAATTGTCTTCGAAAACATGCATTGTTGTTTCCAATTTAGAAGTGACCATTGAGGTTTTTTAATATTGGAAGGTGGAATTACACGGTGCTGGCCTAGATGGAGTATTGCGCACAGAAGACATGGATATTATGCATTCCATGTATAAGTATATTGAACCCTGGGTTAGGAAGTGAAGACACATGTTATCAAGAGACAGTGAATTTCTTAGTGAGCTGCCACAATATACTCATACATACAGACAATGCGCTACTGACAAAACGAAACCTTCTAAACATCTCAATTTGAAAATTCAGAAATATTTCACCAGAAAGAAATAGAAATTCAGAAAGTTTGCCAACTAAAATCTCGTATCAGGAAGGCATTGAATTCTTGCAAGACAAATCTGCATAATTCATTTGCAATGATACTATGATATTGATTAAGTATGAATGCACAACTCCTCCATCATGAAGCTGCAAAAGTCTTACATGACAAAACCATAAGCAACCTACATACAAAACTTGTGGACAATATAGATTCTGATGGCATGGAAAGATACACACTAGAGTTAATAAGGAATTCATATGGTTAAATGTCGATCCGTTAACAAAGATCGACACAATAACCACCCATATATTCACAGCTCAAGGGCTCTTCAATGCAATGTTCTACATGTAAATGCTTACTGAAATTCAACTATTCTATAAAAAAAATTAAAAATTTTGAAACAAAGCCAGGTAAATGGTACAAAAGGGAATTCTGAACACCGCTCTAGAATCCAACAACTAATACAAATTTTATCCTTAAACAGTTCTTTTTGAATATGAAATTCAGTAAACAAAGACGACTTCCATTACTTACATGCTTCAATATTACAGTCTTAAGTGTGCTCTCTCTCTATTCAATTAACTCTTGAAGTTTTTAGCTGTCTAGATATCTGAATCTATCCAAAAATTCAGCTAAGAGCTAAATTTATCATATAAACAACTAACTGAATTACAATGTATATCAGAGCATTTATACAACAATTGGTGGATGGCAGCTACATATGTGTCACACCGCATGGCTCAGTTACAAAGCGTAATGTCCATTTTGTAATATCTCATTCACGAAAATAACAGGTCAAAGACTCTGAGCCTGTTCTTTGTTTCCCGATGGCTAAGGAGGTAGAAAATGAGGAAACTGATCCTAATAAATAAATTTTAGTGCATAGTGATTTTATTATAAGCACTTTAATTATTTATTAGTGATAAAGTAATCAAATAAATGTCCCCTTTATTTTTATTTTCCCTAAAGAGAAAATGCGACCCATATGGGGAATAAAGCGAAGGAAAATAAAAATATTAAATTAAAATGACTTTCCCCCTTGCGGAGCGAACCCATTGGCTAAATTTTCTGCACAGCTGTAAACCTAGACAGTCATAAGATAAATCTCCCTCATTTACCGGTGAGGCGCCCGTGTAAGATTTCTATCAATTATGGATCTACGTAACTATTCGTGGGTTTTATTTTAATTGCAAAGCTCATGAGCCATAGCTAAGCAATTCTGCAGCAAGTAAGCAGCTATAAAGAAATATTTGCAAAACAAAAAGGGAAATAATTGAATCCGGGAAGAAAGAAGAGAAGATGTGCAATCCAACCAATAGTTCGCAGAGTTGGTCTCATGCACATAGATAAAACAAACAAATCTCAAAATACATAATTTAAAAGAAAGGAAAGCTTCAAATCTAGATCTGAGATAACACAAAGTTTATGCAAAGATCTATACAAAAGTAAGAAACACAAGCACTGTTGACACAAAGTTCTTCGGAAATCTGTCTCCTTTCAATTCCTTAGCTTTCAAAAAAATATCAAGGGTTTCAGCTCAAAGTCTGGAACAAAACAAAGTTGATTACCAATTCTGATCCTTTAACTTGTAGGCTCTTCCTCTATTTATAATGTATAGAGGGCAATTACAAATAGGAAGTTTTTAATAAATTCCCGCATGCGGAAGCTATAAAAAAGGGGACAGCTGGCAATCTTCCTCCTAGAATTACTCTTTGCATGAAATCCATAATTTTAAACTGAAAAATAGAACCCTTCTATTTTGCATGTCTGCCACCTATTTCCAAGTAATTGACTTCTTCCAGTAACTTGAAGTAACGGCTTTTAAAACAATCACTTAAGTTTTACAATTTAATTGATTACTCAATTACTTTGTCGGAGAAAATAAGAGAAAGAAGAAGAATGAGGAAAAAAAATTAGAAGAAAGCTGCAACACTCCCAATCTTGTTCTTTTTCCATATTCTGCATGCGATCGACTCTTTTGCCTTTGATTCTCACCAAACTAGATCTGGAAGCAGCTGACTGTGATTTGCCTGCAGGTGCTACCTCTAACCTGTCTTCTCCTTTCATCCTTGAAGCTTTTCCAATTCTTCTTCAGCATATGCACCACTGCAATGTTTGTCGTAAATAATTCAGACAAAACTCATCATCTTTTATTTTTAATTGTATATGAGCAATTTTAAATTCTGGAAAGCACTCTGGGTGAAAGCAAATACAAGTATTTTCAATGAAGGCTTCAACTGGAAGATTAGGAGCACATGTACAAGCTCCTGGAAGGAATTTTCCATGCAATGACTTCTACTTGGGCTGCATTAGAAACAAGAGGATGATTTTTTGTCGGAAATCTTTGCAATTATGAGATCTGGATCTATTTCTCCCTCTGATTTTGAAGATATATTCAATGTATCAGATATTGACTTCTACTTTCTTCACCAATATGAGCATCTGTGATGAATATCTGCAATTGATTTAGACAAATATAGAGTCCATACATGAATACTCAATTTTCATCACCAAAATCTGCTTATAAAGCCTGCTGCCCTCTATTTTTAGACTTTGTGGTGTCACTCAGATTTCACCTTGAAATCTGCGACTACCATATCCGAAAAATTTTCGTACTTTTAAAATAATGGGTCGTTTTGTGTTTTTATTGCCTGAAAGTTCTTGTATTGCGTCAAGATAATCCCAAAGAGCCATATTAGCCTTTTTTGTCAAATACCCAGATGCCCAAAATTGTTTTATTCTGTCGTCGGGAATTGTTTGCGGAAAATTTGTATTTAATTATTTTGAGCCCTGTATGAGGCTATTTGCGCTCTGTTTTAACTCTATTATGAGCGAATATGTTATTATTCCTATGTGCCAGAAGGGTTTTAACTTATTTTAAGTTTTGGGCTTTATTTGTAACTTTTGGCAATTTTTCGTGTTTTTGTGGTGTCCCGTTTCGTTTTCTGTGAAATTTCTCTGGAGCAATTCCTTTGCCGGGAAAGCCCAATTTTTGGCCTGGAGCAGTTGGAAAAACATATACGCACATTATGCCCGGAGGAAGTCGCCATCGGAGGTCTGGATCACTGGGAAAAAGCGAAGTCGTGCACAGAAAAGCCACAGCGGGGATGGGCGCATTTTTGGAATACAAAGGATTTACGCTGCGATGGGAAAAATATAAGCCGCAGGCAGGGTGGGAATTTTATACCTGCCTGGCAGGGTACTTTTTCCCGTGTTATAAAAGTCACTTAAGTTGCAGTGGAAAAAATAGAGGCTGCAGGCAGGTGGGAATTTATTGCCTGCCTTGCAAGGTAAAAATTCCCATGATATAATAAAAGGAAAGTGACTTAAATGAAATCATGGGATTTTAGTGCCTGCCTTGCAGGGTAAATAATCCCATTGACAAAGTCAAATCACTTAAGTGGATCACCGGATTTTGGTGCCTGCCTTGCACCGTAAAGAATCTCATTATGAAAAAATTCTTAAAAATAGAATTACATGTGCAAAAAAGTGCGCCCCCTTTGGTGAGAGAATAAAAGCCTTAAATTGATTATTTTAATTGATCTATTCTCTCAAAAAGTGCGCCCAAGCTTGGAAGAAGTCAACAAGTCAAAGATGAAATAAAAGAAAGGGTTTAAAAGTATTAAAATTAATTTATTTAATGGCTACCCTCTTCCTCTCAAAAAGTGCACCCCTTTTGGGTATTATTTAATGTTTTTTAAGGTATTAAAACATTAAATTAATTTCTATTTTCAATGGCTATGGTCAAAGCACACTGTGAAGCTTAAGTGAAGTGATGCGTGAAGAATTAAATTGGATTAATTTAATTTATTGGATGGCTGTCCTTAAACATGCTATTATGAAAAGAGAAAAGCATGATTTTTAATTGATTAATTGCCTTTAATTGTTAGGGCAATTATTAATTATAGAATTGTGAAGGTTATATAAGCAATGGGCAGCCATATGGGTGAATTATTCAAATCACAGGTGAAGAATTGCAGCCAAGTGGAAAAGTGTGCCCGCATTAAAGGAAGGATTTTGTTCAGACAAAGTGCTAACAAAGGATAAAAGCTTCTAGATTTGGCGCATGCTTTAGGAGGAGGTTGATCTTCGTCTGCATAATTGTTTCCACAGGTGTTACAGGAGCCTCAGGTGTTGATTGAAAGGATTCATGCTCTCTTTATGTGCAACATTAAACACCAATTTTTGGGGCAGCAGGCTTGAAAAGTGCAGATTTTTATAATTTAAATTCACTATTCATGCTCCGGTGGCCATTTTTGTCTGAATAAATTGCAAGAATTCATTACAGGTGCTTTACAAAAGAAAAGGAGTTTTTATCAATGTCCAATACATTGCAAATATCTTCTGAATCTGAAGAATTGTCCAGATCTACACTAGTATTGAAGAAATCCGGCCAAGTAAAGAAAAAAATAATTATTCAGACGAAGATAGACAAAGCCATGGCGAAGGGAAATGAAAAAGAAAGCACGATGGAGTCATGCATTGCTTCCAAACTTACAGACATAGGAGATACAGATCTAGGCCCGGAACCTCTTGCCGATTTGATTGATAGATCCAGAGCGGGAAAGACTTCACGCATGCGTGAACGTGCGGTCAAAAGCAGTGGAATTATCCGAGCTGCGGCTTTTCCATGTACAGCCCAATTGCCAGAGTTCGTGATGGAGTGTGCTAGATCTTATCATCCTTCATCCAGATCAGTACGTGATGCTTCGGGAAAGACAATAATTCGTTTGGACGCAGAGTTCATCAATTATTGTTTGAAGATTCTAGTACGAAAGGTGGTGACTTCTATTAGCATTCAGGATGCTGACAGTAGGTGGGAGAAGCATAGAGCTGATTGTGTGAGCATCATGAATAGCCGGTTCATGAAGAAGCCTAGATCCCCTTCAAAGTTCCCGAGAACTCTGCCACGGTCCAATTTGGTGCAGGAGGCAGATGATGTCGTCAAATTGCTATGCAGGTTGAATGGCAAAGCGAATGCCTACACTTTCCATACATGGATGCATGCTTTCATCAGGACCATTGAAATCAACAAGGTTGATTCTATAATCAATTGGTCGGAAATTATTAGCAGCAACATCGGTGAGCAACTTCGGAACGTGAAGCGTACTTTCAGCTTCAAGATGACTTCAAACTTGGTGTATGTTGCAACTTCACAAGGTGTCTTTTCCAAGCTGGATAGATGTGGTGTTCTTTCCAAGGACCCCATTTTCGAGTGCTACCCGCAGCTTATTGCACCTACAGGCGAAAAAGACTTCAAAGTGATCAACGATGACTTCTTCTACGATTTCATCTGCAGGCTAAACGAAGACTTAAAGGCCAACAGGGTAAGCAAGGAAGCGTGGGAAGCCGTGTCCAAGATTGGCAGTCTATTTATTCAATTTGCAAATTTCATACCTCAGGGTTACGGGCTTTTCTAGAGAACCAATAAAAATGCCCAAGTATCCAAATGATAGATTGATCGCCATGGAGCTGAGCAGGTAACTTGTGGAGTTACACGACCTTCAGTCAAAGCGGCACAAGTCTACGCGCTTCTTCCCAATCACTGTGGGATATTACAGCTGCATTAGCATTCACAGAGCTCGAGGGATGGAAGCACAAATGTTATCCGAGTATGAGCAAGAGTTCTTCCCTACACGGCTGAACTTCGATCCATTTGGAGTAGCCAGGAAGACAATCTCCCAGCAGTACGCACATGTGCCTTCGTTAGAAGATTTCTGGATGAAGTGCAGAAGTGAGTACGAGGTTAGAAAGAGAGATTTCAGCAGGCTGTCAGCAAAGCAAGTGTTCGACTTTGGACTAGCGCGGATACTTGCGGATCTTAAAGACGATGGGAATGTGGTACTTGACACTTACCATCAAATGGGAGGAGAAAAAGCCATACTGCAGAATAACATGGGAGGCTGCGACACAATTGAAGAAAGGTCAAGAGCTGTGTTGGTGAATACTTCGAACTGGTTACTAACGAAGGGATATTGCCTTGATGAAGCATTGATGAATCAAATCACGAGCAACTTCGGCACAGGAGATTCCCTCAAGCGAAAGCATGAAGGAGAAAGCAGCAGAAGGTCCGAGAAGTTGAAAGTACACAGAAGATCTCAAGAGAAAGAGAAGATCACTTCTACGACCATAGCTTTGACTCCGGCTTCTCCAGTACCCAGTACTTCACCCACTATTGCACCGCAGCAGCAGGATGTTTCCATGCCTTCATTGAATCCAGCAACGTTCGTCTTTTCTCCTCAGCCACTTCATTCATCACCCGTTCCAGAAGAGATGTTGAAGCTGCAGATGGCAGAGTTCGAAAGAGCTTTGTCCTTGGATGATTCAGAGGATGGCAGTCATAACACTGTGGCACTTTCTGACGGAGAGGATGCAGAGCGGGAGATGGTAGTGCACTCAGCGACTTCTCACTCTCCGAGAAGTAATTTCTCGGAATGGTTGGCTTTGCAGTTTGTTGCATAAGCAAGAATGGAGATGAACTTAGAGGAGCATGACTTGTAGCTACTCTAAGATCTGAGCAGAAGAGACAGAAGGCCTAAAGTTGCTAAAGCAACTTCTAGGTTGATCATTGAGAATTTGGGAGAGAAGTTTGCTGAGATATCAATTCTGGTAGAAGGAAAGATAGAGGAAGAGCTCACAGCGGAAGATGTGACAGTGACCAAAGTACGACTCGGTCAAGCCACCACTGAAGGATTGAAGCAGGACACACAGACATTGATAGACGCTTTATTCCTTGGGCTTGACAGTGAAAAGGCGGAGAAAGAAGAGCTGCAGAAGCAAGTATCTCAATTATGTGAGATCATAGCCAAGGTTGCTAAACCTTCCATTCAGCCCATTTCAGAGCAGGTGAGTGATCATCTTATGCAGGAAATGGAGGACGCAAGCAATCAAGTAAAGGCTATTGACGAATGGAAAGATCTGATTATTCGTCAAGCTTCTGTACAACTTGGGGAAGTGCCAGCCCGCCTAAAGGTTATGAACGATGCAGCAAATCAACTAAAGCAACTGATGGAAAACATAGAAGGCATGAATACAGTTGCAGAGAGTAACCTGAGTATTTTGGCCGAGATCAACAAGCTGTCGAGAGATGTATTGATTGCGGAACAGATTGTACCAGACGGATCAGTCGAGAAGGGGAAGCAGCTAGAGTTTGCAGTATCTTTCCGCTTGGAAATCTGCAGAGTTGTGCTGAAGAGGATGCAGGCACTTGAGAGTAGAACATCAGATTTACCAGACAGTATCATTTCTTGTACTGAGGAAAGTGGACGGAGGTGTTACTTCATATGTGCGGATTGTTTCTAAGTGCCTAATTCCCTGGAAGGTTCTCTTCTGATGGTACAAAAGAGAATTGATAAAGCTACCAAGCCTTTCACGATGAATTCTATCAGTAGACTGGTGGCACTACAGGCAGACATTGCAAGGTTTGGGCCGAGTTTGGAAGAGGTGGAAGCGTGCAGCAAAGTGTTGAATGAAGGGTTGCTGCAATTCAGGACAGAGAAGGAAGCAGTGGCTAAAACAGATGGAAAGATGTTGAATTACATGTTCGATAAGTATATCCGATATCAGAACAAGAAGAAGACATAAATGATACAGCTGGCATGACTTCTTCTATTCTTTCTTCTTCTATTTTCTATGTTCCCGGATGAAATTGTAAAACTTCTAAGTTATTGGTTTTATAACCATTACTTGAAGTCATGTGGAACCATTCTATTAGTTAAGTGATACATGTGTCACTTAAGAAGAAGTTAGTTGAGGATGATTGTCAAATGTCATCTTTACTTGTTGTTCATGCTTTAGTTCAGTTTGAGTCTTCTATTTGTACTTTCCCTCCTACATTCTATAAGTAGGAGAAGAACCTCCGGGTTAAGGATCGATCAGAATTTGTAAGCAGCAATCCTGAGTTCTAGACTGTGTTGAACCCCTGAGAGCAACTTGGAGCAAAGGAATACAAAGGAGCAGGTTTCCGGAGAACTTTGTGTCACTATGAGCAAAGGAATACTCATATCAACATGCAGATGCTCTAAATAATAAAAAGAAAGCTTCTCCAACCCTAGGCGCCAAAACTGGATGCTTCCTGGCAATTTACAAAAATCAGCTTTTAGACATTTAGCTATGCCAAAATGGGTCACACTTTTTGGCTAGAAGTCATGTTAAAAATAAGAAGTCAAAGCAATGGGAATTTTCACCCTGCAAGGCAGGCAAGAAATTTCCGCTTTCACTTAAGTGACTTTACTTTCATAATGAGAATTTTTCACCCTGCAAGGCAGGCAAGAATTTCTCGTTTTTCACTTAAGTGACTTTACTTTCATAATGGGAATTTTCACCCTACTAGGCAGGTAAGAAATTCCCGAAATTCCCGCCTACCTGCCACCTCTAAAATTTCCATTCACAGCTTAAGTGATTTGACTTGTTAGGGAAAAGTAACCTTCTATGCAGGCAAAAAATTTCTGCCTACCTGTCAACTCTAAACTTCCCATTGGAAGCTCAAGTGATTCCTTCCAAAAAATTGCAACTTGCATGAAAGATAGCTCTTTTCCAAAAGTGCGACTTGCATTATTACTTCCGCCTTTAAAATTGCGTGAAAATTCGTCACTTAAGGCAGCGTGGAAATTGGACACGGAAGGCAGCCTTGAAAATTGCGACTGGCATGAAGACAACATTTTTTTCCTTTTTTGGATCTTTGGTGAAGAAAACAAGCACAAAATAAAATTTTCCATTTTCGGAAAGGGTTCAGAAAGATGTAGCAAAAAAAACTTGCATGTACCATAACTTCCATTATGTGGCTCCGTTTTAGGTTTCGTTTTCTCTAAAAGTGCATATTTTCTCAAGCTCTACGCATTGATGGCAATATTTTTCTTGTTTTCATAAAATTCAATTTTGCATCCTTTTGGACCAAGCAACTTATTGCAATCTTCTGAAAGAATCCTGAGCTCTAATCGCCTGTAGATAAATTAGTTATTTAAAAAAAATCGATAACTTTTCAAAACCCTAGGTCTGGGGAAAGATCTGGCAAGAAGAATGAATAGCCTACGAAAATTGCCGAAGAAAACAAACAGAAACAAAGACAAAAAGAAATAAAACAAAACAAAAATAGCTGCGGGCAATTGCTCGAAAAATTTCTCCATTTAGCTGATCTGCTAAAATTCTTCCCCCCATGTGAATGTTTTGTGGTAATAATGATGGGGTGAAGTGTTTTATATAACCTAAATCCTCCAATTTTAGCTCAATCTATTTTTAAAAGAACTTTATTTATTTAATAAATAAATAAATAAAATTCTCTCACACAAAACCTGGTGAAGGGATAGAGTGAGTTTTAGTATGTGGGTATTTGGCAAATTTGGCTTTTATGACTCTCTAGGGATACCTTAGAGCAATGCAAACAATTGCAGGCGAAACAAACACAAAACAACCGGTTACTTTGAAAAGAACGAAAAAAATTTAAAAGGGGTAGTCCCAGATTTCAGGGTGAAATCTTGGGGACCCCAGAACCATTTGGGCCTTTTGTTTGGGCTCTTGTGCCACTTACAATTATAAAAGGAGTTCGCCACACTTGGGAGAGGACATATTTTGGCTATTTTGATATTTGATTTTTGATTTGGCTGATTGATATTTCATTTCTACATTGAAGGACGAAAACCGTTGAGTGTATTTTGCATTAGAGGACGAAAACCATCTCTTGCCAAGGTTAAAGAACGAAAACTCTTCATCGTTTGTATGAAGATCCTCCATTTCAGGAGTTACTAGTGAGCTTTCAAGGATAAATTCAGACTTCCAACAGTGATTGAAGACCCAAATTGCAGATTTGAGGCATCTCCAGCTAGGGTTTGAAGGCAAAGGTGTTTTAGCCAATTTATACCTTCATTTCCAGCCTTGTTCCAATGTAGCGACCCCCATGTGGGTGAAATTTGATCATCCTAGGGCACAGTTATTCCAGATCTGATCATTATCAGCCTTGCCATAATTTCAGAGGCCATTTTCAGCTTGGTTTCAGTTGATCTGGGCTTGGAAAACCTTCTTTCCGACCATTTTTGTAAGTTGTACTGCATATTTTTAATAAATTTTCAGCTCTTATTTTTGGGTCCAAAAATTATATACTTCGGTATTCATACATGCATGATTAATTTTGGTTATTTTGGCAATAATTTGGTTAAATTTAGATCAGATTTGATGGTGATTGACCTCTAGAACAACTTGTCAATTCTAGGGAAATTTCATATCTGCAAATTACTTTTTTTTTATAAATTTTCTTGAACCAGTTGGCTGTAATAAATCAAGAATTTCAGGTGTTCTCTTTGGGCTTTGAAAACATCCCATTGCGGACATTACAAATGTATATCAAAGTATTTCTACAACAATTGGTGGATGGCAGCTACAGATGTGTCACACCACATGACTCGGTTACAAAGTGTAATGTCCGTTTTTTAGGGATGAAACTGAAAATCAAGGAAATAGCACAAACCCAAAGTGAAGTAAATGACAATTTTTATAACAGCAGATCTAATATTCTTTGAAACCCTAGTAACGAATTGTATAGGGATTTCAACTCACCATTCAACCATGCAACAACAGCTAAAAATGCTTCTAATTAATTATTTCAAGTACCGTAACATTTATCAATCCAAACTTCATCAACGAAATGGAGAAAACAAGAGATTATACCCAACTGTAATTAATTTTATGACAGCATCAGGGCAGCCACAAACAAGGGCTGAAATTAATAGATAAACTCTTCCAAAAATTACTAAATTGTAGATTCCATCCTTATTCCACATCAAGAGCCCTCCCGATTCATTCATAAATGATGATGAGGATGTCATTGATCCCTCATATGATGCAATTGCTTTTACCCCATTGCCTCGAATCGACTGAACCAAAAGAGATGAATTTTCTCTTGATAGCAAGAATCAACCAATTATTGAAAGAAGCATATCTTGGTACGACAGAGAACTTGCCAAGTTGCAATCAATTCAAGATCATGCTTTGAGATCACAAAAATTGCCAACATGAGGAGGCCTCCATTCAACCAAAGTCTCTTCTCGATCAACCTCTGTACCATCCAATCATACAGAACAAGCAAGAAAGGAGTGGTTGCCAAAATCCACTTCACCAGGTAATGTGTCACAAGGAGAAAGATCTAAAGATCCTAACCCCAACGAAGGAAGAAAGCGTGTGTCCAGATTTTCTACCTCGAGTAGAGATTCTTCTACCCACATCATTAATAGTGCTCAGAAGCTAGTGGCAAACGATCCTCAGTCATGCTTCGAACAAGTGTCCACTCAGGTCCAGGTAATTCAAATATCAAACACTTCGGAGCATGTAGTTCATGAAAGGATTTTAAGTAATTTCTATTTTTGGGTTGTCTTTAATAAAGTTGGATAGAAAAAGTCAAAGGTCACTTAAGTGCCTTATTTAATGTTCATGAAAAACCCTAACTACTTTGTAACCAACTTTTGGGTTATAAAAGGAAGTGAGGGGCTCATTTGTAAGGGTGACTTTGAGAGAGGAGAAGAAATACTTTTGTGTGCAAGCTTTGTTTTAGGAAGAAACTTTGTGTTCTTTTGTGAAAACATTTTGGAGTTAATGAAATACGAACTTTGTGTCTCATTCATTGTCTCTTGTACCGTTTGATGTTCTTATGTTCATTAGATGTTAGGTGTTTCAATCTTGCATGCAAATATTATCTTTGATCTTACTGTCAACATTAATAATCAGTTGTTCTAGTTCACAGTGATCAAGCTCTGATTATCTACTTGCTCATGTGTGTTCCCTTTTACACATTCTTGTTTGGCTAATTCAAACTCCTTTTTATTTGTGTTAGTTATTCATCTTTCTTCCCCATGCAATATTAGGCTCTGTTTTACCTAACTCTTGCATGTTCCTCCCATTCATTCCATTTCACTCCTTTCCTTCATTCCATTCCATCTCCCTCATTCACTTTTCTTTCCATTGATGTTCCACAACACCCCCCACATACAATTTTGAATGCATAGATGTAAATACAGTTTTGGTTTTCAATAAAGGCAGCCTCACCTTCATTGAGGAGGGACTTCGTTTCCCACACTGTTGCATGACATTTGCATGCGTGCAAATCCACATGCTAACATACTCAGAAGTCCGAAATGTGGTGGAGGGATCGGGTTTTCAGAATTCAGAAGCTGGGGTGCAGACTGCATGCAGTCTGCACTTCAGACTCCGAAGTTTGAAATGATAATGCGGAATCAGACTTCAAATTTCGGAAGGTACACTACATGCAAAACGTACTCACAGTTCCGGCTTCCAATTCCAAAGTCTAATTGAGCCGGGTTTTGGGTTTTGGAACTCAATGTGCATTTTTTATGCAAAATGCATGTTGACTTCCAAAGTCTGAGATCCGATCCGAATGACACTGAAGCAAATTTTTAAAACAAAGTTCGTAAAAAATTGAAGAACGGTTAAGGTAGAAAATTTGCAAGAAAAATTTTGAAAATCCTCCTAGCAAGGTGAACTTGTAAAGTTAACAGTAACCCCTTGGCATGCCATGCGCTACAAGTGGGAGTCATTAGTAAATTACACAGTCATAAAGTACACTTAAGATTAGTACTTATATATTTGAATTATCTTTTCTTATGTTTCCCTCGAAAAGGGGATAAGGTCGGCCACTCCTATGTTGCACCCCTTAGCTTATAAAAGGAGGATTCACGGCCTTAGAGAGTTATGGTGAACATTTGAAAAAACAAATTTTGCATGCTCAAAGAAAATCGGATGAATGCCCAAGGGGTGTATGCCCAACGGATGTATGCCCTAGATTGCTATTGTTGTCTTATATTTGCCAATCGATTTGGAGCTAGATTAAAGATTGGATTTGAAGTTTATTTTACAAATAAAGTGTGTTATCATTGTTGGTCTGTGCCCTAGCTGTAGCGAATTTCCTTGGGGAGTTATTCTGCATATTCTTGGAGTTCACAGTGTATATTTCCTATTCCATGTGGAGCGAATTACTTGTGGGTGTTGTGCATGGTTAGATCTACCCTCTAGGGCTGAAGTGACTTGCATGTGTGGGGTTTTCATCCATTTTGAGGGTTTTTATGTTGGGTGAATTAGTAAAACTGCAGCTTTGGGTACTTTAGAGGGGATTTCTCATGATTAGCATTCATATTCTGGTTCTCCTTATTTTTGAGAGTCTATGCATAGTTTATTTGTGTGGATCGTAGCATTATTGAGTGAGTTATGAATTTTTGAAGCTGCCATAATTTTTTGCAGACAAGGGTTTGACATAAAATCATATCTCCAAATCTAAGGCATGAAAATTCACTTATCCCGAGTGAAGTTGTTGCTAATATTTATTTAAGATTTTTGGGCACACTTATGCAATTTTTGAGGTTGAATTAACACTAGTTTCAAGGGTTCGAAGTCCCCAAACCAGCCGCTCCATTGGCAAGAAACTTCAGTTGTGTAAGGAGTTGTTTGGTAGTGATTAAGGAGAGTCTAAAATCAATCTTCAGTTGTTGTTTTATGATTATTATTTTGAGATTATGAAATTCATAGCTGAGGTAGGGTTTATGGAGGTTAAAGCCCTCAGATCTACATAGGAGGATTTGCTATACTTGGGAGGATTTGTTGATTGGTTTATGGTTGTTGCAAGATCATTTTTATGCTATAATATTTGTGCTTTACAGTTGTGTGTGATCAGATTTGTGGCGATTGCATCATTTCCCAGTGTGCCCTAGAAAAGGGCATTACAATGGTATCAGAGCATCGATCTTCTACACCTGTGAGGGTTTGTGTTTGCAGATCTAGATACATAGTCTATGAATCATGGAGTTAACAAGTGAAGGCGAATTGAGATCAAAGCTTTCCGGATTGGGGAAAGGGCTTGAGCATCCACATCATTCGAAAAATGTTTTGCTCGATATTTTGGAGGAAGCAACAAACTATTTGTCCATGGTGGGAAATCATATTATAAGTCTATGTTTATAGCAATGAGTCTTTTGGTGGTTCATTTGGCTAGACCCAAACTTTTGAGACATTTAGATTTGGATGTGAGACATGTAGTTGTCACTTGTATCAGTGAAATTATGAGGATAAAAGCTTCAGAACCACCATACAGTGACAACATCATGAAGGAAATATTTCAATTCACGGTGGAAAGTTTTGAGGGTCTTGGTGACATCACAAGTCTTTTTGCTAAGAGGGTCACTATTCTGGAAACTGTGGCAAACATTAGATCTTGGGTACTAATGGTAGATCTGGAGTATTGTGAACTCATTTTTCAAATGTTTGATAATTTATGTACTACTAGTCATGAGGATCATGTAGAAATTGTTCTTTCCTCAATGGAAACAATCATATCTTCGATTTTGAATGAGAAAGATGAGATAAGCATTAACTAGAAGTATGATAGATCTGTGTAAAGAGAAGTTATCATATTTGACAAATGAGAAACTTGCTTCGAGTGAACCATCAAATGTAGATCCACAAGATGTCATGCAAGGTAAAGATTTCTTATTAGTAAAAGATGTTCACTTATCTTCTGATGATTGCATATGTGATAGTGAAGTTTCAAAAGAAGGGTTCAAGGATCTTGAGCCTAAGGAAGAAAAAAAATCAAATCTACAAGCGGGTAAAGAGAGTTTGGTTGTTGAAACCACCATTCCAGGTGATAATGTTGGCAATCAGTTTGTTGTCCTTTCCGAAAAAGCCATTGTAAATGAGCATGAAGAGGGTGTCAACCCTATATCAGAACTTCCTGATTCGGCCAAAGGGGATAGATCACATGATGACATTTCAAAGTATGAAGAGGTTGATTTATGGTTGCATACTTTTCCATTTCAGATTTGTTTTCCTCATGAGGAACATGTAAGAGACAGAGATAAAATGAGGATCATGGGCTACGAAATGGGGTAAGAAGACTCTTTGGGTCAAGGTCACTCATATGGGCACTCTAAAGTACGGGAACCAAGTGATTTTCCACTATCTACAAAGATTGTCAGTTTTGATTTTGTGATTTTTACATCTGATTTCATGGGAATAAGTGAAAGTTCAGAATTATCTGTGTTGGCCAAATTTTCTACACAGTTGAAAACCTAGGAAGTCATGAGATAAATCTTCCTCATTTATTGGTGAGACTCCCGTGTAAGATTTTGTCGATTATATTTTCTAGTATCTATCTATTGGTATTACTTTAACTATGTAGCTCATGAACTATAGCTAGACAGTTTTGCAGCAAGTAAACAACTGTAAAGGAAAGGAAAAATCTACAGAAGAGGAAAATAATAGGAAACGGGAAGAAAGGAGAGAAAATGTGCAACCCAATCAATAGTTCACAGAGTTGATCACATGCACATAGATTAAAACAAATAGATCATGAAATACAAAATTCAAAGGAAAGGAAAATTTCAGATCTAGATCTACAATAACACAATGTTTACGAATAGGTCTAGAAATAAATACGACACGAATGCACCGTTGTCACAAAGTTCTCCGGAAATCTCTTCTCTATTCCTCTGTTTGCAGAAAGCTATCAAGGGTCTCAGCTCCAAGTCTGGAAGACAAGAATGTTGATTACAAATTCGGATTTTTTAACCCGTAGGTTCTTCCTCTTTTTATAGTGTATAAAGGGCAATTACAAATAAGAAGCTTTAAAAAAATTCCCGCATGCGGAAGCTATGAAAAGAAAAACAACAGGCAATCTTCCTCCTGAAATTCCTCTTTGCATGACATGCATGATTTATAACTGAAAAATAGAACCTTTTATTTTGCATGTCTGCCACCTATTTCCGAGTAATTGACTTCTTCAAGTAATAACTTTTAAACCAATCACTTAAGTTTTATAATTTTAATTGATTGCTCAATTACTTTGTCAAAGAAAATAAAAGAAAAAGGAAAAGAAATAAGAAGAAAGTTGCAATCCTCTCAGTCTTGTTCTTCCATGTTTTGCATGCGGTTGACTCTTTTGCCTTTGATTCTCACCAAACTGGATCTGGTAGCTATGCATGACTGTGATTTGCTTGTGGGTATTGCCTTTGACCTATCTTCCCATCTATCCTTGAAGCTTTTGTAATTCTTTTTCAGTACATGCACCAGTGCAATGTTTGTCATAAATAATTCAGACAAAACTCAACAATTTTTATTTAAAATTGTATATGAGCAATTTTAAATTTTGGAAAGCACTCTGGATGAATGCAAACACAAGTAAATTCAATGAAGGCTTCAACTAGAAGATTGGGAGCACATGCACAAGCTTCGGAAAGGAATTCTTCATGCAATGACTTCCACATGGGCTGCGTTAGAAACAAGAGGATGAACTTTTGCCATAAGCCTTTCCAATTATGCGAGTTGAATTTGTCAATCAAATTGGTGATAGGTTCAGGGCCTATGTCTGTATCATTGACTTCAGAAAATCTGGAAGCTATGCATGATCCTGCTGATCTTTCTCTTTCATCATGCTTCAACATCGCTGAAACAATCTTTGCCTGAGCTCTTTTTCTTTTAATTTTGTTGGAATTTCTTGCAATTGGATCCCTTTGTGCAGATCTAGCAACTTCTTCAGATTCGGAACATATATTCAATGTACCCAACATTGATTTGAGCACCTGTGATGAATACCTGCAATTTATTCAAACAAAGATAGAGTCCATGACATGAATACTTAATGTTTATCACCAAAATCTGCATATAAAGTCTGCTGCCCTAAAATTTGAGGTTTGGCATGCATACAAAGCAAGCAAAAATATTATTTAATTTACCCGGGCACTTATACCAACATACAGATAATTACCATTGCAAGAATCAAGTCATTCCAGCCTTAGGCGCCAAACCTTGAAGCTCCCTGGCAATAAAAAACACTCTTAAATGCAAAAACCTCCTTCCTTTGGCGCCAAAACCTATCCGGGCTGCAATCCTTTGCAAAAAGAATTAATTGCTTCTTTATTGTGGCAGCCCATGCTTATATAATCCTCAACATACTATTTTTAATAATTGCCCTTCCTATTTCTGGCAATTTAATTAATAAACAATCATCTTTGTTCACCCAAATTGGGCTCCCAATTATGCATGCAACTAGTTGTTTTTTTAAATAATTTATTTTATTTATTTTTAGCATGCATCATTGACTTCTCTTTAGCACATCCACTTGCATTACCTTTCCTTCTAACTATGGCGCCAAAATTGGGTGAATAAACCATTAATAAATATTATTAATTGCATTGTTATTCACCCAAGCTCGGTCGCATTTTTTAGCAAGGGAAATTTCTAAAAATAGGAAGTCAACTTTGATGGGAATTTCTACCCTGCACTGCAACTCCAAAAATCTCATCTTTCACTTAAATTGTTTGACTTTTATAATGAGAATTTTTACCCTGCAAGGCAAGTAAGAAATTTCCGCCTACCTACCACTGCCAAAATTCCCACTGACAGCTTAAAGTCTTCCTTCCAAAAAGTGTGACTTGCATTAAAATTGGCCTCCTTTGATAAAGTGCGACTTGCATGGGTGAATAAATCTCTTTGGTGGGAAAAGTTAGCATGTCAGGTAGGTAGAAAATTCCCATCGGTGCTTTAAGTGATTTTTCCTTATTTTATAATGGGAATTTTTATCCTGCAAGGCAAGTAAGAAATTTTTGCCTGCCTACCACTTCTAATTTTCCCATCACAGCTTAAGTGACTTTGACTTCATGGCAAAAAGTACCCTGCAAAACAGATAAGAAATTCTTGTCTACCTGCCACTACCAAAAATCCCATTGCAGCTTACACTCATTAATTCCAAAAAATGTGACTTGCCAGGGAGGGGCTTTTTGTGCATGACTACATATTTTTTGGTTAGAAGTTTGCATTTTGAGGCTGATTCCTTCTAGTGTTGCATCAGTAGATGATCTCCAGATGCTTCAGGCAATTAAACAGACTATACTGGACAAGAAACAAACTTATGGGAATTTTACAGAGAAACTGCGGAGAAGACCGGAGAAAAATGCAGAAGAAATAAATAAAAGCGAAAAACGGTACCAAAAGTCGCAGACAAAGCTCTAAATTCATTCCCGGTGAAAACCCTATTGAGATGTGTGAATACTGGCATACAAAACATCAACAGGATTCAACCGAAGCACAATTTACTTCAAACAGGGCATTATTTATTCAATAAATAATTAAATAAAAATTTCCCGCAGACAAAACTTGGCAGAGGGATAAAATGAGTTTGGGCATCTGGGTATTTGTCGAAATTGGCTCATATGATTCACTGGGAATATCCTAACATAATACAGACATCTTCTGGCAATAAAAACACAAAAAAAAAAACCATTAATTTTTTTTTTTTAAATGAATTTTTTTCAAATGGGTAGTCCCAAATTTCAGGGTGAAATCTGGGGACACCACTATGGCAAGCATGATTGGGCTTTAGGAGATCTGGAAGTAAGAAAGAAAAGTATTTTTCAAGGAGCTAATGATGATTTTTAGATTGGGAAACTTGTTATGGCAATTGCTAAGGGTAAGCACTTTGATTTGTTGTATTGTCATCATACTTTGGCCTTGCCTTGCTTTGTTCGTCATGAATATTGTGCTAACAATGAAGACAAGATGAAAGGTGCTCAGTGGATAAAGAATCTTCCTTAGGCAGCCCCGGATCATTGGCAAGAAGGCCAACACCTTCTAAAATTCAGTCCAAGTGAAAGCAAGGGCAGCAAAGGAGTGATTTCAAGATATGGTAAGATACCTAGTTTTATTTCCACTCAATTCAGTTTTGAATACATTACTTGGGCTAATGCATGTGAGGAAAAGATTGAGGTTACATGCAAGAAAAGTCGGGGGCTAGACAATGTGTATGACAGGGCAGCCAACTTCCGCTTTCATATAATTTGTGGATGGGCAAAAGAGGAGTTCACGAAAAGGAATTACAAGGTGATTGCACGCCCTAAAGAAGAGGGCTGGCCAACTACTTCAAATTTTGTCATTCAATGGGCAAAAGAGTTTCCTACATGTTTTGATGATGGGAATATGCTTGGCACAGAAAAGGGTAAGATATGTTTCAGATTTGTTACTCCTCATTGCATGCTTGGCTCCTACCAAGGTTGGGAAATATCTCATGTAGAAAATGCCATTGTTTCTATCATTACTGATGAAAGAATGAAGGTTGTTTGCAAATGGTTGTCTGCTGTATTTTGCATTTTCAATCCGTTATTCTCATACTTTTTGGTTGTAGAAAGGCAACATAGCCATGGGAACTTGCGTCCTCCATTTCGTAACATGTGGATAGTATTTTGGGCGATTAATAATCATTTTTTAGTACTCATATAGCCTATAAGATAAGTGCAGAAATAGCATGCCACAGCCAAGTCATCCAAATGTTACCCAATTCTTATGACGCTATGGTGTTAGTAAGGGACAGCCTGTGTACTGACATGATGTGGTGGACTGCTGTATTTTGTGTTTTCAGTTTGATACTTATCCTCTCCATGTTGCAAAAATGGTACTTTCACACTTCGGAGTTGTTCTTCTCGACACCTATTATCCTAGAGATGCTAAAAGATCCCCAAAGGGATCCTTGGATCAAATATACATTTTTTCCACTCAACACAATAGCAAAATACAATGGCAAAATATAAAATTCGAAAGCTAGGGAAAACAGGATTGATTTCAGCCAAATCGATTAGGGTTTTATGTGCAACACACCCAAAATCAGCATACAATAATTATTTTTACTCCCAAACCCTTGGAACAACCCTAGAGAATTTATGGCGAAAATCAAATTCTACAACAGCTGGAAAATAATTTAAATCTGAAACCCTAGCTGCTGCAATCTTCAAAATAGCATAACTTTCTCTACACAACTCTGATCTAGGCAAATGACATATGCCCGAACTTGGAAAAATACAAGGAACAAGATGATGTAAACCAAATTATAACAGCAACTACCAAACATGCAGATCTGGCTCTCCTACTATTTACGACATCAAAAGAGCTCCAAAAATTATTTTCTCTATCCTATATGCTTGCCTATATTATTAGGAACTCATTCATATAAAAATCAGAATTTTCGAATGCCAAATCAACTCATAAATCAGATCTGAAATCTAATTATAAAATTGGCAAATAACCCTCATAAAAATTATGACACTTGGGTATTTTCATTCACAGAAATTATGAGATATTAGACAATGATTTGCAGATCTAAATACCTCAATAATAATGCCCAAACAGTCCCAAAGTGCGTCAATCCAATAGAGAAAACACTGCTGCAATTTTATTCACCAAAATACTTCGAAAAGTTTTCAATAACACTGCTGGAAAAATCCTAAAATAGACTGAAAATCTGATTACAATCAATGGGAATTTCTAAGTGAAAACCCTCTCAAACTCTTGGGGTTTTCGTCCACAAGAGGTAGAATTCACAACGGGTTTCCTCCTTGGAATTTTTTATGCAAATGCTTAGAGTTCAAATGCAAGAGAAATATGATATAAAAATCTGGATTATGGAAGAGGCAAGCCGACTTCCCTTTTAAAGGAAAAGGGCCAACAACCAACCTCCAAACCAGCCAATGAGCACATGATTTTCCCAATGCAAACATTTAATATTTTCTCATATTAAATGTTTTTCCCAACAACATTTCCCTCCTAGTGCAAATCGCATTTCTCTAGGGGAAATACATAAATTAATTATGTTTTTATCTTTCCTAGGCTTCATTACTCCCCTTTGGCCCAAGTCGCCATTATCCTTTCTAGGAGGAATAAAATATAATAAATCCCTTTACAATGACCTTTGCCCCTTAAGGCAAATCATATTTTCCATAGGGATTACAATTTATTTTTATTAAGCTAAATAAATTAATATAAGTGCTTTAATAATTTTATTTTATTTTTTTATAGCACTTTATAATAATTTATTATAACTTAAGTCACCCTTATATTTTTCCTTTGGCCATCGGGTTGACAAAATAGGCCAAAGGTCTTCGATTGGAAAGGGGACACTACAGATGCATTGGGCAGATTTGATAAGATTCTATGCCAATCTTGGGAGGATGGTTAGGAGCAAGGAGCATTATGACAGCAATATGAGGGGCAGCAGAAATAAACTTTGGAAATATCACCTTTGGGGGAAGAGTTGTGCGCAGCTCATGCCTTTGATACATGAAGAAGAGGCTAAAAAGTGTTTTTCAACACTCATGTTTTTTCTAATATATTTGCTTCATGTGCAGGACTAAAGTCATGTGAAAAAAGGTTGTTGTCCTATATACTCCGTGACGACATTCTTGCGTGGGCAGCCTTGGAGCTTAGAAAAGCTCATATAGTTGTTGATTCCTCGTACTCTGATGAAGGTACAGCAGTTTAGAGTACATACTGGAGGGCTGATTACACTCATGTTTGGATTGGATCGAGGGAAGCAAACAAGAGGAGCACGTTCTGCCAAGTATTTCACCATTTAACAAACACCAGATCAAGACTTTGGGAGCACCATTTCATGTCTTCCCTTTAAAACGTGATACTTGGACCTATGAGCTTGCAATTGCTTGAGGGCAAAGCAATTTTGGGAAGAGCGGACTATAATGTCCCCTTTTTTCAAACATAAAGAAAGTCGAAGACCTTCACCCATTCCATTCCCCGTGGATTCAAGGATTACGCTAGGGGAATTCTTTGAGATATCTGTTACATAATTTACTTGCATTGTAACCCCTCGGCATGCCATGCACTACAAGTGGCAGTCATTAGTAAAGTAGGCAGTCGTAAAGTACACTTACGACTAGTACTTTTATATTTTAATTATGTTTCCCTCCAAAAAGGGATTAGGACAGCCACTGTTTATATTGCACCCCTTAGCTTATACAAGGAGGATGCATGGCCTTAGAGAGTTATGTTGAACATTTGAAAAATTGAATTCTTCATGCTTGAAGAAAATGGGATGTATGCCCTAGCTTGTTATTGTTGTTTTCTCTTTGCCAATCGATTTTGTAATATCCCCTTCTTCGGGACCAATAGAAATTAGGCAAACAACCAATCTCTTCACCGGATCAATCAACTGAAAATAGTAAAACTCAGTCAAAACTATTTGAACCAATCAAATAGATGACTCAATAAACCCTATAGAAGGGGTTTAATGGCCTCTAATGAATGGCTTACTTCCAACTGAAGCTAAACTCTTCAGGAATCAGACTTCTTGATGGATTAACTATAAATGAGCTCATGCAAACATGCTCTAAAAGTAGTGCTTAAAGCATCAAGGAAACATACCACTCTCAGCTGTCAAGGTAAGGATGTCTTAGTCATAAAAGAGATGCAAACAAGTTGCGATCCACTCCTACTATGGTTTGCTGCTATGGAGCTCCACAATTCTATTAAACCAAGCCTCATCAACAGCAAATGATATCCAAACTGATCATTAAACCATGCAATATTATATTCAACAAATAAACCCAGATCGCAGCCTTGAAGAGGCCCAAACTTACCAACAAATCATGCAATTACCAGTCGCTGGGCTTAATAAAATTGCACTAACAGTTTGCTGCTTATGTTAGGATCAAAACATGTAATAAATGCCCAACTTTCACCCCTAAAGAAGTCGCTGTTTGATGGAAATGAAGGCAGCCTACAGATCGCTATTACAAGGGCTCCAAAAACATCATTAAATCATCAATAAGTGAATGGCAGAGATGCATACCAACCCAGATTTATACCTCTCACACAAGTCGCTGAACTGCTCCAAAGGCACATATTAAATCTGATCCAAACTTTATCTATGGATCGCTGCAAAAGGGTTGATTATCCACTAAACAAGCATACAAAATCATATCCGAGTCTCCCTATCCAAATCACTGCTATTAGAGGTTGCAAAACACCATAATACCATGCACTAATCAGATCACCATACTCAGAAATAACAATCACATAGAAGACATGCAAATGAGATGGAAAATCGCTGCTAATATGTTCACTTTGCACTCCGCTTTATCCTCTAAACCAGTCACCAACAGAGCATGCAATTCGCTAGGGTTTTCGCTGGGTTATAGAACAAAATATTGCATTCAAACCAGTAGCTTCAGTCGACACATAAGCACCATAAAAGTCGCTGGGCATAAGAGACTTTTACTACAATGAAAATTGACTTGATAAGGCACCCATAAATCCTTTAATTTGCTATTCAAAACAGTTGCTACAGTGACACTACAGTGACGTCGCTACAATAAAAGGGCAGATTTCAATAGTAAATTTCATTTAAAAATTGTCCAAAGCCAAAGACATGGATCTCACAAAGAAATACTTCAAATTAATCTCAAAACCAGCTCAATACAATCTCCCACGCAAGAGAGAGAGGAAAAAAACATCAATGGGCATGCATCCCAACTCCAAGCATGGAGTATCAAAATAAGTTCATCATAACATAATAATAATAACCCTAGCACTCCTTTTATAAGCAAGGAGGCAAAAATTTGAAAACCCTAGGAGAAGGAAATTATTAAATAAAAGCAGTTTGTTCTCCCTAGGTGTGACGTTCCCTTTTCAAAGGGTGATTTTAACAATAAAAGCCACCTAAATGTTTATTTAATTAATTCCCCATTTAATTTTTATATTTTGGGAATTAAATTAAATAATCTTCATAATTAAATAATTATTGCTCCAGACAATAATATTTAATTATTTAATAAAAATGTTCCCCTTGCACATCCCGAAGCCCACGGGGACGTATAGGCTAAGGGTCTTCAGAAATGGGGACATTACAAATTTAGAGTTGGATTGAAGATCGGATTTGAAATCTATTTCTGCAAATAAAGTGTGTTATCATTGTTGGTCTGTGCCCTAGCTGTAGCGAATTTCCTTGGGGAGTTATTCTGCATATTCTGTGTTCACAGTGTATATTTCCTATTCCATGTGGAGCGAATTACTTGTGGGTGTTGTGCATGGTTAGATCTGCCCTCTAGGGCTGAAGCGACTTGCATGTGTGGAGTTTGCATCCATTTTGGAGGGTTTTTATGTTGGGCGAATTAGTAAAAGTGCAGTTTTGGGTACTTTAGAGGGAATTTCTCATGATTAGCATTCATATTCTAGTTCTCCTTATTTTTGTGAGTCCGTGCATAGTTTATTTGTGTGGATTGAAGCATTATTGAGTGAGTTATGAATTTTTGAAGTTGCCATAATTTTTTGTACACAAGGATTTGACATAAAATCATATCTCCAGATCTAGGGCATAAAAATTCAATTTTCCTTAGTGAAGTTGTTGCTAATATTCATTTAATATTTTGGGGCAAACTTATGCAATTTTTGAGGTTGAATTAACCTTAGTTTCAAGGGTTCGAATTCCCCAAACCAACCGCTCAATTGGGAGGAAACTTTTGTTGTGTAAGGAGTTGTTTGGTAGTGATTAGGGGGAGTCTAAAATCAATCTTCAGTTGTTGGTTTATGACTGTCATTTTCAGATTCTGAAATTCATATTTGGCGTAGGGTTTATGAAGGTTAAAGCCTTCATATCTACATACGCGGATTCGTCATACTTGGGAGGATTTGTTTGTTGATTTATGATTGTTGCAAAATCATTTTTATGCTCTAATATTTGGGCTTTATAGTTGTGTGTGATCAGATTTGTGGCGATTGCATCATTTCTCAATGTGCCCTAGAAAGGGACATTACAACGTCCCACTCTGCAATGTTAAAACAATTAGAAATAAAGCAATTTCTTACTTTATTCCAATTAAGCGGGGACTTTATTATTTCTCTTTTTGTTTTTCCTTAATAAAGTCACTTTTAGTTAATAATAAAACATAAGTGCATATGATAATATTTATTTTAGCACTTAAGTTGAATTATTTATTTATTTTCCACCCCATTAGCCCACAGGAAAATACAAATATATTAAAAGGGTCTTCTCTAGAACTTAAAAGTATAGCACTAATCTTGGTACCCTGGTGCAAAACTTTATAAGAATGCGTGCAAATGCCAATGTATGTGATATCCTTGTATTCTAACGTTGGAAAGAGGAATGTATGTATACTCATGTTGCCTTCTTTAAAGAAGTGTGAAGATTCCTCATACATAAGAGTAGATCGCAGATGATGTGTATCCATGTTAGATGGATGTTGCATGCTCAAGAGCATAGCAAACTTTGTGCAAGAGTGTAGCTTGACTAGAGACTTACACGGAAGTTTGGTACTCATGTTGTAGTGGTGTTGATTATGGGGTAGACCAATCAAAAGAGCATGAATTTGTTACCAACTTTATTGTAGCATAGACTTTGAGGTAAGCCCATCATAATCACACAAGTGATACCAATGTTGTTGATCTCGGGGTAATCCAATCGGGGTCACCTCTCATACCAATGTTGTCTGGAGTTGCTGCAGTAGGAGTCTAGTGTCTAATACTAAACTTTGCGATACAAGAGTGAAGTTGAGAAACCCCTTGTGCTCTAGCCTTAGAAGAACTATAAAGCTTCATGTGTGAGTGTGAGGCAGATTTCTACATCAAAATATGATCTGTTAACAGTGGACAACCATAGCCCATGGAAACAAGGTGCACTATGCAAATACCAGTGTGTGCATGGATGTAACACAATGTGTCATTATCCAATAAGTAACTGATGTTGAAGGTTTGGAGCCTATAAGGGGTCTTGAGTGAGAAGATAATCTTACCCAACTATCAAGGTCCATCCACCCACAATGTAGTTTCACAAAGTGGCCAGTTCTCTAAACAAGGATGTTAGATAAATAACAAGTAGATCAAGAATGACTGTTTCTGCCATAAATTCCACAAGGATGAATATCCCAACACCGTTGAGTTGTATGACCATTGTGCTTGCAATGGCTGCATGTAACTACAGTGTGTGGTGTGTGTCTTCGCAGTTGGCTCAGATACCATGTTTAATTTTCCATGTACCAACTAGGACTTGAACCTAGGACCTTCCAAGCACACAATTGATGCTCTTACTGACTAAGCTACTAGTCTTCTATATAATTCAAAATGTGCATTTTTCCAACATCCCAATCCCCCTCCCACGCCTTCCCACCCAGCAGGGGCAGGGCAATGATACACATTTTTTCAGTTCTAAGAAAGAAAGAAAGTACATGAATGTCCACAAATGACAAAATTAGTTCAATGTGACTCAAACATAGAAATAGAAAAGTGCAACAAAAGAAACAAAACAAGAGGGTAAAGTGAAAATCATTAAAAAACCCGAACCATAACTTCTAAGCATGGTTAGCTAGCTGAGGGAAGGACCCCCTAATGAAGCAATGAGGAATGGAGTTGAATATCAAAATGCGTGATCGAGGATGAAAAACAAAGTTGTGACATGGCTACCACATGGCTTGTGCCAGAACAACCAACAACATCATTGTTGACCGCTACGAAATCACCCATGCAAGACTTGACGTTGTCAAACACTGAAAGGCTAGGATTGTTGACGCCTAACCAAACAGTCCTAGGAGGAAGCAAGATAGTCCCCCTAGAACATCTCCTAGCAATTGAGGCTGAGGAACTTCTGGTGACAGAAAAGAAACTAGTAACATGCGTTGGCCCTTGGGACCCTAATTGTGGGCCACGGGATTAGAAGGCCCCCGACACCAAAACAAAATAGATCCACAATGCATAGAATGAGGGTAAGAAGGCCAAGGTGCCCTAGTGGTAGTGTGCAGGGATGAGCATTGTCTCACTCCTCTATCCCCTGATGTATGCAAATTGAGAGCATCCAAAGGGTTCTTAGTGGATATACTCGCTGTGACGATGGGCTGAAAGATGGCGATCAGCCTAATAGCTCTAGGGATCCCTTGCAAGGTCCTATACCTGTGAGTGACAACCTCTCGAAAGAACAGAACCAAATGTCTCTAATCAAATTCGAGAAGGTGGATAGAGAACAACCCAAGTCTCTAAACATACAATGACACCCCACCCTGAATCTCAAAGTAGACGAGACACCTAGAAATAAAGTGCTCCTCAGTCTCAACCTCCTGGAGACACGATAAACAAATATTTCAAATTCAGACGACTCTAATTGCAGCTTTTTTAGGTAATATTGTTCCCTATGTGTGATTGAATTTATGTCTCTGCATTTTGATTCTTGTTTACATTCATTTCTGCTATAACACACCAGAATCTATAATTTATGTGCTGTTCCCTTGATTGGTCTAGGGACCAGGATCACAGAGCTAGTTATCTTGCCTGCATTTAATAGGATCAGTCTGCCCAGTGCATACAACAAATTAACAGCTGTCCATGCAAGAGAATGGTAAATACAACATCCAACAACCCACATCCCACTGGAGATGCTTGGACCATCCAAAGAACTTCAAATATATTCTATGTAACCACCTATCACTTTCTGCACTATTTGCATTGCACTGGCATTAGATGCAATTTTGACCTCTGCATTTTTTCAGTCCTTAACCCTATCGTAATGTCCACAAATCCTCCCCTTCTATGCTTAAGAATTTGTTGTCCCGTCTGCTGCTTGGCCAGACTTCTATGAATCACATCATCTCTCATCTGGGTGAAAGGCATTAATTACTCTATCTTAAGCAATCTAAATTGGTTGATGAGCCATGCCACTTTCCTTCTTTGGGTCATTTTACACAAGTTTCCTATAGCTTAGATATCATTGTACATCCTGACATTAGTTGGAACAACTTGTGTCCCTCTATAGCATAGCATGTAACATTGTAATTCCTTGCCTTCATCAAACTTTACATTTTATTCCTTGATAATTCTAGTGCATCGCGACTGGATAATGCCATTAAATTCGGACTTTTTAGTTCTCAAAAAGTATCTGCATGTACATATTTTGAAACTTTATATTTGCAGACCCAGGCTCTACACAATCTTATCAGGCACGAGAGTGAAAATCGGGTATTGCACAACTAAGAGTCGCATGAAATAAGTAATGCAAATTATCTTAACATAGAGAAGAACAAAGTTATGCTATTACAGTTGGAGATGATTTGTCAAATCCAATACATACAGAAGCAATGACACATCATAGATAAACTCACAATGAATATTGCTATACTCTGAATTTCTAGTTTAAAGAGGCATTACAAAATTAATAATGCCAATCACAAAGTCAACAGCCCAAAGACTCAACTAAACAAGAATTAGAATATACAGACTTAACAAGAATTACAATTAGCAATCCTTCAAGACAAGTACAGTATCTATAATATCATTATACTCACAGACTGCAATGGAACAAGAAATGCGTACCATGAGCACAATTGGCAATCATTGCAGAAGCAGAAAGCAAACTCTCATAGCATCCCTTCATTTCTTCAATATCCTGCATTAAACAGATGGATTGAACAGTATTCTAACCAAAGTTGGAAACTACCCATTGTTAAAATTTATGCAACACTAAATTCTCAATATTTTCATATTCAGCCCAACACAAGTTATCAGAAAGATGCAAACCATAAATGGAATAAATGCTTGGGAAATGTGTAATACCCCCTTTTCCAAGCTAGTTCGAGTTGAAGACCTTGGGGCCCATTTCTACTTCTTGTGGGCTTTATGGGAGAAAATAAGGGAAGTACATTCATGCTATAATTGTAATTTGCTATTTTCAGCTTTGTAATATTTTTTTGTAAAAAGGCAAAATGCCAGTTATAGCACTAGATAGTAGGTTGGTAGCTAAAAGTGCAAAGTGCCAACTTCCAAACAGAAAGGAATGTTTATAAGAGGAGGTCATCCCTCATTAAGTGGGAAAAGTTAATGTTAAAAAAGAAATAAACAGGCCCACATGGAACGCTCCACGAGGAAAAAGGAAAAAAAAGGCTATAAAAGCAAATGTCGGGGCTTATTGTAAGCATCATCTTGGGAATTATATACTTATTTTTGGAAATTGAAGCATTGAGCTCTCATTTTCACCCTTTGAGGGTGAAAACCCGCATTGGATCCTATTGGGGACGAAAACCCTAAATAGTCACAACACTTGCGGACGAAAACCCTCATTTGTTGAAATGGTGGCTTCATCCAGGAGTCACATTTGAGCTTCAAATTTCAGAATTTCATAACAGCAAGGGTTTCTATCAGTGCTAGGGCACACATTCCAGCTAGGGCACAATTTTTTGGGCCTACCACATTCATTTCCAGCTTGATCTACCCATTTGGAGATTTTAGGATCACTTTTCAGTGGGTTTCGGTGGTTGGAAAAATCTTATTCTAATTTTGTTTGATAGCTGCCATTTTTGTGGTCATTTTGAGCTATCATTTGCATTTTATCTCCAAGTATTTATGAAGATATGGAATTTTGAAGTTTCAGTTGTTTTTGAGCAATAATTAATTCCAGCAGTCTATGATTTATTTTTATTTTTTATTTTTTAAAAATAAGAATTTATATTAATGAAAATTCAAAGGATATATATTCTACTATGACAAGCATAAAAACTATTAGTCCAGGCCTACACATTAGACACAAATGCATGTTCATGCATAACAATCATTGATACAAATCTAACTCGATAATTTGTCTAAGGCATTGTTGAAGCTTATCAGACCACCATACTGGTGGTGTCCCTAGATTTCACCCTAAAATTTGGGAGTACCCTATTTCAAAAAAAAAATCATACTTCTAAAATAATGGGTCGTTTTGTGTTTTTATTGCCAGAAAGTTTTTGTATTGTGTCAAAATATTCCCAAGGAGCCATATAAGCCATTTTCGACAAATACCCAGATGCCCAAAATTGTTTTATTCTGTCGCTGAGGTTTGCCTGCAGGAAATTTGTATTTAATTATTTTGAGCTCCGTTTGAGGCAATTAGTGCTCCGGTTTAACTCTGTTGTGATCGTACACATCGTTATTCCCATATACTAGTAGGGTTTTAACCAAGAATTAATCATGGGCTTTATTTGTGACTTCTGGCAACGTTTTGTGTTTTTGTGTTTTCCCGTTTCGTTTTCTGTGAAATTTCTCTCGATCAATTTCTTTGCCAGTTTGGCCTGATTCTTGGCCTGGAGTATCTGGAGATCACCTATGCACGATGTGCCAGAAGGAATTCACCATCGGAGGTTTGGTTCTCTCGGAAAAGACGAAGTAGTGCACCAAAAAGCTTCTTCTGGGCTGGCCGCATTTTTGGAAAAAGAGGATTTGAAGCGAATCATGAGATTTTTGGAAGCAGCAGGCAAGTGGGAATTTTGTATTTGCCTAGCAGGGTAAAAATTCCCATGAAAGCAACGCCACTTAAGTCACAATGGGAAAATCAGAGGCAGCAAGCAGGTGAGAATTTCTTACCTACCTTGCAGGGTAAAAATTCCCATTGTGGAATAAAAGAAAAATCACTTAAGGCATTGATGGGATTTTATTACCAGCCTTGCAGAGTAAATAATCCCATTATGAAAGTCAAACAACTTAAGTGGATCATGGGATGTTTGGAGCTGCGGTGCAGAGTGAATAATCCCATTGTTAATTGGCTTTTAAAAATAGAATTCACCCTTGCTAAAAAGTGCGACCCACCTTGGGTGAATAATAAAGCATTTAATAATATTTATTAATATTTATTCACCCAATTTTGGTGCCCAAGCATGAGGAAAAGTCAACAAGGGAAAAGTGGATAAAAGAAATTGGAATTATAAATTCTAAAATTAAATAAATATTATTTATTTAATGCAGCCCCTTCATGACAGAAAAGTGCGCCCCATTTGGGAGAAAAATAATACTTTTTTAAGTATTAATTGATTTAATTAATTCCTATTTTCTGTGGCTAAGGTCAAAGCATACTGTGAGGCTTGAGCTCACTAGAAGCAGAAGTCTAAAATTAAATAAATTTAATTTATTTAATGGCAGCCATGAGCATGCACAAAATAGGCACCCCATTTAAAGAGTAAAGCTTATTTAATAATTAATTAATTGCCAGGAATAGGAAAGGCATTAATTAATTATAGAATTATGTGGATTATATAAGCAGGGACTGCCATAAGGATGAATTAATTAATTCAAAAGCAGAGAAGTGCAGCCCAGACAAAAAGTGTGCCCCATTTGAAGAGGATTTTTGCACAGAAGGTGTAATTAATGTTGGAAGCTTCCAATTGTTGAGCACAAGATAATACTGAGAGGGGGGGTAAATCAGTATTATGAATTTATTTCAAACTTTAATACTTGAACTTAGATCTATAATCACGAGCAATGTGAATATATCAAATCAATCAAAGAACACAAAACGTAATGCAAGTAGACACAGATATACGTGGAAACCCTTTCGGGAGAAAACCACAGAGAAACTTCTTTCTTTATATATATTTCTCAAAAATTTGTAGGCGCCAACCTATTGGAGACACCAATCCCCAAATTACAGTTTTGTAGGCACCAACCTACAGGAGCACCCACCCCTTTTGCTAAGCACCAACTCAGCAAGAGACACCGATCTCTTCGAATATGAAGGCACCAACCTTCCTTACAAAATTTTCTTTCCACTTTTGAACTTGTTGCTTCCTCAACGAATAATGAAAAATTCTTCTTCTTACTTTCAGATTTGCTGTTCTGAAATTTTGCCCTTACGCTTCCTCTTCTTCTTCTTTTTCTTTAAGCTATTCAACTTGAATCCATGCTTTATAAGTCTCATATGAATCTTCTTATATAGCCTTTCATACCTTTTCGAAAGGGCATTACACCTTAAACCATCACACCCTTTCATTAACATTAGTCGGCCTTTATTTATTAATTTATTCTTTCTAAACAAATCGCTGCCCCCTTTGAATTAATTAATGCACACATAAAGACTGCCCCAAATAATTTTATTATCACCTAAACATTCAATGCAGCCCCTTAAGACATGAGTGCTGCTCTCTAAGCAAGTCGTGGGCCCTCTTTTGTGCAAATCGTGGGCCTCCAAGGATAAATCACGGTCTTCATGAAAAAGCGCTGCTTTCTTCTCATCATGGTCAAGATCTTCCTCTTTCTTGAATGTTGTTTGCTTTACACAGATACTGTTGTATTTCTCCTATAAAGGCGACCCTTTTCACATATATAAATATCTTATTTCTGCTCTTTTTGCTACTCTAAATGTTGCTGGTTATTTCCGTTGACATACTCACAATTCCGTTAATAATTCCGTTACTTTCTGACAGATTTCCGTTTACCAATTCAGCACCTCTTTTGACATCAATAACAATATTTCCAACAATCTCCCCCTTTGTCATTGATGGCAACCCCAAAAAAAATAATCTCCTCTTCTGCAGCTTCTTCTTGCAGTAGCTCCCCCTTACTACCATTCTCCCCCTTTGACATCCATGGCAAAGGGTCATCCTAGGAGCTGAAAATATTTGCAAAGTTTTAGCTCCCCCTTAACCAGTGCTACCCTTGACTCTTTAACGTAAAGATGTAAAAGAAATTACTCCTAGCTTATGTCGTAGATATTCAAATGTCTCCTTTGGAAGTGGCTTAGTGAAAATATCTGCTATCTATTCGGATGTAGCAACATACTCCAACTTTACCTGTTTCTCTGCCACCTACTCTCTTAAGAAGTGATATCTTATGGGAATGTGCTTTGTTCTGGAATGCATAACCGAATTCTTTGAAATACTTATTGCATTAGTATTATCACATAATATGGAGATGGGATGATCATACTCTACTTTGATATCCTTCAAGGTCTGCTTCATCCATAAAATTTGCGTGCAACATAGTACTGCTGCTATATACTTTGCTTCTGATGTGGATAGGGATACAGAATTTTGCTTCTTACTTAGCCAAGAAACCAGGCTGTTTCCAAGGAAAAATGCTCCTCCGCTTGTACTTTTCCTGTCATCTACACATCCTGCCCAATCTGAATCTGTATAAGCTGTCAATGTGAAATCTTTTCCTTTTGGATACCACAACCCGTATTCCATAGTTCCCTTTAGATATCTGAATATGCGTTTTACAACTTGCACATGTGTTTCTTTCAGCCTTGCTTGAAAACGTGCCACCATACCCACTGCTTGCATGATATCTAGTCTAGATGCTGTCACATATAGTAAACTCCCAATCATTGATCTATAGAGAGATTGATCAGCATCTGGAGATTCATCATCTTTGCTTAACTTGGTTCCAGTGATCATCGGTGTGCTGACAAGTGCACACTCCATACCAAACTTTTTCAACATTTCCTTCACATACTTGGTTTGGGATATAAATATTCCTTTATTAGATTGAGAAATTTGCAATCCAAGGAAAAAGGATAACTCACCCAACATAGACATTTCAAATTCCTTTTGCATGTCTTCTGCAAATTTTCTAGACATTTCTTCATTGTCTCCTCCAAAGATTATGTCATCCACATATACAACCACAATTAACTAGTGTTCATCTTCAGTTTTGATGTAAAGATTACTGTCAGCATGTCCCCTCTTGAATCCTTGGTCCTGTAGATGTTGATCAAGCCTTGAGTACCATGCTCCGGGGGCTTGTTTTAATCCATACAATGCCTTTTTCAACCTACACACATAATATTCATTTTCTGATAATAGGAACCCTTCAGGCTGTTCTATGTAAACCTCCTCTTCTAAATTCCCATTTAAAAAGGCTGATTTGACATCCAGTTGGTAGACTTTGAAATTTTTAAACACTGTGAAAGCAAGGAACATTCTGATTGCTTCTAATCTGGCAACCGGAGCAGAACTCTCTTAAAATCAACACCTTCCACTTGAGCATACCCTTTGCATACCAATCTTGCCTTATTTCGAGTGACTTGATCATCTTCATTTAGTTTGTTCTGAAATACCCACTTAGTGCCAATCACACTATGACTCTTTGGTCTAGGAACCAGTTCCCAAGTTTTATTTTTCTCAATTTGATCTAATTCTTCTTCCATTGCCTTCAACCAATGTTTATCATGTCTTGCTTCTAAAAAGTTCTTAGGTTCTACCTTAGATAGCAAAGAAAAATACCCTTGCTCATAAGCATTTGTAATTCTTCTTTTGGTTTGAACCCCGGTATCAAGTTCTCCAATAATCTGACTTTCATCATGATTTTTCTGAACGAAGCGAGATGGCGTCTTGGTATCCTGCCTTTCTGATTTACTCCACTCTTCAATATCTTCTTCTTCCTCTTGTTCTTCTTTCACAAGACTTGGTATTTCTATAGACTTCTGAATTTTCTTGTCTTTAGATCCAGACCCTAATCCACTCTGACACTTGCACTTTCTATGATAGTCCGCAACCTCTTGTTATAACATCTTAAGGCTTTACTTTTAGTGGAGTACCCAAGAAAAATCCCTTTATCGGATCTTGAATCAAATTTTCCTAAGTCCTCTTCAGTTCTTATAATGAAACATCTGCTCCCAAATACCTTAAAATATTTGACCGAGGCTCGTCTTCCTTTCCATAATTCATATGGAATTTTGTCATGGTTAACTCTGATTTGCACTCTATCCAAAATATAAACGGCAGTACTTACCGCTTCTTTCCAGAATCTATCTGATAGCTTAGATTCATTCAGCATTGTTCGGGCCATCTCTTGAACGGTTATGTTCTTCCTTTCTACTACTCCATTTTGTTGTGGAGTTCTTGCAACTGAGTATTGTCTTTTAATTCCATGGTCTTCACAATATTCAATAAATTCATTTGACATGAATTCACCTCCACGCTCTGACCTTAGACATTTTATCTTCAGCCCTATTTCATTTTCTACTAATGCCTTGAAAGCTGTGAACTTTCCAAATGCTTTAGATTTTTCTTTCAAAAATGCTACCCATGTCATTCTAGTGTAGTCATTAATGAGTAACATAAAATAACTCTCACCTTGAATACTTTTCGTTCTAGTAGGTCCACACAAATCCGTGTGAATTAGCTCCAATGGTTTGGTGGATGAATACTCCTTTGTTTTGAATCTTGTTCTGGTCTGCTTCCCAAGTTGGCACTGCTTGCATAGAGTACTCGAAGGCTTTGTTATTTTAGGCATGTCCCGTACGGCCTGCTTATTGCTTATCTTCACAAGATTATCAAAATTTATATGTCCCATCCTTCTATGCCATAGCCAACTCTCCTCAACTTGACTTAGGCGACATTTTTCTTCTTTTATTTCTCCGAGCATATATAGATTATTTGCAATTCGGTGGCAATCTGCAATTAGTTCTCCTGTATCTGCTTTCCTTATTTCACATCCTTCGGCATAGAACTTAAGAGTGTGTCCCTGATCACACATTTGACTCACACTCAAGAGGTTATGTTTTAATCCTTCAACATACAAAACATTCTTTGTTTTTGTTTTTCCATTATTCAGACTCAGCATACCTTTGCCAACGATCTTCGTTATAGCATTATCACCAAATTTTTACTATACCCTCCATTTACTTTCTTTAAGGAGAGAAACTTACTTTTATCACCAATCATATGTCTTGAACATCCGCTATCAATGTACCACTGCTGTCCATCTCGAGCATGAAAAGTTGTTTGAACGAGCATGGATTTTTCTTTGTCTAGCCCATCTTTCTCCTACTTTCTTGTCCAGGATTTCGTAGCCTCCCTTTTCTTTGTATCTAAGGGCTTTGTCTTTTGATCATGTATCGAGTCAAACACACTTCTACAAAAGCGTGCTATATGTCCATAATCATTGCACTTGTAGCAGATAATGGCTTCCTCGTTATAATAGGATAGTGGAGCAAATGAGTTATAGTTCATATTCAACACTCTATGAGCAGATTTTGGTTTGTTCCAGGGCTTCATTATCTCTCATTCGCTTTCTACACTCTATCTTTTTATGCCCATATATATTGCAATAAAAACAATAACCATGAAAGGAACTTTCGAACCTATTCATATTCCTATGTCGTGGAGTAAATGGTCTTTTGATGTCGTTCTCTTTAACACCTTCCTTGTGGATGGAACTGGTCTTCGTAGTTTCCTCTTCCTTTCTGCTTTTATTCTTCATAGGTGCATTTAGAATTTCTACATAACTTTTTGCCTTTTCTAAACCTTTCTTCTCCAGAATCTCAATGGATTTTGAAGCTTTCTCTAGTTTTTTCTTCATATCCGAGTCCTGATTTGTTGGATGGTGATCTTTGATTTTCTAGAATCTCATCTAGAACCTTAGTACTCTTTTCAAATTTCAAGTTGTTCATTAGTTTGGTATTTACCTTTTCTAAGTCTTTTCTCATCGCAGCAATCTCTGACTCACGCTTTTCACATTCTTCTTGTTTCACCTTGCTCTGACTTATCAAACCTTCCTCAATTCTCTTTGCTTCTTCAATCTGGGTCTTCAGGTCAATGATTAAATTCTTTGATTCTTCAAGACTCTGTGCTAACTTAGCTTCGAAAGATTGATTTGTTCTTCATAATTCTGGAGCTGAAGTCTTTGCTTCTGATTCCTCTTTTTGAGTGCTTTTATTTCACCCAACGCACAAATGAGTTCTTCTTCGAGGTTTACCTCACCTTCTTCTTCTATGTCCTCGATTCCTTCCAAATCAACTTTGCTAGTTGATGAATCTTCTTCTATAGCCATAAACAATGTTTCTTCATCATCACTGTCTGAATCACTTATTCCGCTTTCTTCGGATGAGCTGCTACCTCTTTTTGAATATAGACTCTTCTTTTGCTTTTAAAATTTTTTCTTGCCTCTGCTTTGCTTGAATTCTCTTTTGAAATTGGGCTTGCTTTATTCATCTTCGCTATCTTCCTTCTCTGGGCATTTAGCTGCAAAATGACCAATTTTACCACAGTTAAAACATTTAAATGATAACTTACCTTTGTATCTCCCGGATCCTTTCTTTAGCTTTCAAATGAATAAAGCTTCCTTTTCATCTTCTTCGTTGTTTGATTCATCATTCGCTTCAGATTCCTTGATTGCCTTTTTCTTCGAGACTTTGAATGCGGCTTCCTTCTTTGCTGGTTTATTAGATTCGGTCCTCATTTCATAAGCCGTCAGTATTCCATGTAGTTTGTCCATGCTTAGCTTGTCAAGATCCTTCATTTCTTCGATGGCAGACACCTTAGCATCACATCTTAATGGTAAAGATCTTAAGACCTTCTGGACGATCATCGGTTCTTCAATCTTTTCTCCAAGCCCTCTTATGGCGTTGACAACTTCATCCGCCCGCAGAAGATAAGCTGCAACATCTTCCTCATCCTTCATTTTTAGGCTCTCAAATTTTCTCCTATGGGTTTGAAGCTTAGCTTTTCTAACCTTATCATCACCTTCATATATTGTTCAAACTTTATCCCATATTTCCTTTGTCGTGTCACATTGCATTATCTTGACAAATTCGGACTCTGACAGACCACACAAGATTGCGTTCATCGCCTTGGCATTGTTTTCAAAAGCCTTCTTACCGGCTTGGTCTATTGGCGGAGTTGATGGAATGATATATCCGACCGCTCTTAATTGCCAAATATCAAACCCTAATGCCATCAGATAGGTTCTCATTCTTACGCTCCAAATGCATATTTGTTCCATCAAACAACGGAGCCTTGTTCGAGGAAAAACCTTCTTGTACTTGACTAGCCATATGTGCTCCCGAGATCTACTTTCCAACTGTTAGATTGTTCTTGAAGGAACCTGCTCTGATACCAATTTTTGAGCACAAGATAATACTGCGATGGGGTGTGAATCAGTATTATGAAATTATTTCAAACTTTAATACTTGAACTTAGATCTATAATCACGAGCAATGTGAATATATCAAATCAATCAAAGAACACAAAACTTAATGTAAGTAGACACAGATATACGTGGAAACCCTTTCGGGAGAAAACCACAGAGAAACTTCTTTCTTTATATATATTTCTCAAAAATTTGTAGGCACCAACCTACTGGAGACACCAATCCCCAAATTACAGTTTTGTGGGCACCAAACCTACAGGAGCACCCACCCCTTTTGCTAAGCACCAACTCAGCAAGAGACACCGATCTCTTCGAATATGAAGGCACCAACCTTCCTTACAAAATTTGCTTTCCACTTTTGAACTTGTAGCTTCCTCAACGAATAATGGAAAATTCTTCTTCTTACTTTCAGATTTGTTCTAAAATGCTGCCCTTACGCTTCTTCTTCTTCTTTTTCTTTAAGATATTCAACTTGAATCCATGCTTTATAAGTCTCATATGAATCTTCTTATATAGCCTTTCGTACCTTTTCGAAAGGGCATTACACCTTAAACCATCACACCCTTTCATTAACATTAGTCGGCCTTTATTTATTAATTTATTCTTTCTAAACAAATCGCTGCCCCCTTTAAATTAATTAATGCACACATAAAGACTGCCCCAAATAATTTAATTATCACCTAAACATTCAATGCAGCCCCTTAAGACATGAGTGTTGCTCTCTAAGCAAGTCGTGGGCCCTCTTTTGTGCAAATCGTGGGCCTCCAAGGATAAATCATGGTCTTCATGAAAAAAGCGTTGCTTTCTTCTCCTCATGGTTGTCAAGATCTTCCTCTTTCTTGAATGTTGTTCGCTTTACACAGATACTGTTGTATTTCTCCTATAAAGGCGACCTTTTTCACATATATAAATATCTTATTTCTGATCTTTCTGCTACTCTATATGTTGTTGGTTATTTCCGTTGACATACAATTTCGTTAATAATTCCGTTACTTTCTGACAGATTTCCGTTTACTAGTTCAGCACCTCTTTTGACATCAATGACAATATTTCCAACACTAATTTTGGTGCATAGGTTGAAGGAGGTTGATTTGTGTCTGAATAATTGTCTGCATAAGTGATACAGGTGCTCAGGTGAAGTTGGTAAAATTCATGCTTGCTTTGCATGTGAATAAAACATCAAATTTTGGGGCAGCCAGCTTGATATATGCAGATTTTCATAATTAAAATCCAGTGTTCATGTTCCGGTTGCCATCTTTGTTTGAATTAATTGCAGGAATTCATCACAGGTGCTTTTATAAGAGAAAGGGAGCTTAAATCAATGTCCAATACATTGAACATATCCTCCGAATCTGAAGAATTATCCAGATCTGCACCGGTTGTGAAGAATTCCGGCCAAATAAAGAGGAAAAGAATTGTTCAGACAAAGATTGCTCCAGCCATGGCAAAGCGGAATGAACGATAAAGCTCAGCGGAATCATGCATTACTTCCTTTGCTGACATCGGAGACACAAATCCAGGCCCAGATCCAAATCCAGATCCAGATCTTATAATTGCAAAAGCTTCTGGCAAAAATTCATCCTCTTGTTTCTGATGCAACCCGTGTAGAAGTCAGTACATGGAAAATTCCTTCCAGGATCTTGTGCATGTGCTCCCAATCTTCCAGTTGAAGCCTTCATTGAAGTTGCATTCACCCGGAGTACTTTTCAAAATTTTTAATTGCTCGTATATGCAATTAAAAATAAAAATGATGAGTTATTTACGAGCAAACATTGCACTGATGCATGTACTGGAGAAGAACTGCAAAAGCTTCAAGGATAAGAAGGGAAGACAAGGCAAAGGCAAACATGGTCCGTAAGCAACAATTCCAGATCCAGCCGCTTCCAAACGCTTCCAGATCCAGCCGCTTCCAGATCTAGCCGCTTCTAGTTGTTTCTAGATCCAACTTGCTTCCAGATCCAGCTGCTCCCAAGTCCAGTTTCGTGAGAATCAAAGGCAAAAGAATCAGCTGCATGCAGAATATGAAAAAGAAAAAGACTGCAGCTTTCCTCTTTCTTCTTCTTCTTTCCTCCGACAAAGTAATTGAGCGATCAATTAAATTATAAAACTTAAGTGATTGGTTTAAAAGCCATTACTTGAAGTCAACTACTTGGAGATAGGTGGCAGACATGCAAAATAGAAGGTTCTATTTTCAGTTGCAAATCATGCATGTCATGCAAAGAGGAATTTCAGGAGGGAGATTGCCAGTTGTTTCCTTTCCGACTTCCACATGTGCCAGTTCACTAAAAGCTTCCGACTTGTAATTGCCCCTCTACATTCTATAAGTAGAGGAAGAACCTACGGGTTAAATGATCAGAATTTGTAAGCAGCATTCTTGTGTTCCAGACTTTGTGCTGAAACCCCTGATAGCTACTTGAAGCAAAGGAATATAAAGGAGCAGATTTCCGAAGAACTTTGTGTCACGGTGCATTTTGTTTCTAGCTTTCTATCTTAGATCTTTTAATAAACTTTGTGTTATTTTAGATCTAGATTTGGAGTTGTCTTTGCTTATAATTTTGTGTGTTGATATCTATTGGTTTCTTCTATGTGCATGCAATCAACTCTGTTATCTATTGATTGGGTTGCACATCTTCCCCATTTCTTCCCTGTGTTTTATTATTTTCTTCTTCTATAAATATTTCCTTTCTTAAACAGCTGCTTACTTGCTGCAGAGCTATACAGCTATGGTTCATGAGCTGAATAGTTAAAGTAAAACCCCCATATAGATACTAGCATATTTTAATTGACAAATCTGACACGGGAGCCTCACCGGTAAATGAGGGAGATTTATCTCATGACTGCCTAGGTTTTCAGCTATGCAGAAAATCTAGCCAACATAGCGGCAACTGACCAAAACAAGCATCTTCAGCCATTGTCAATCGACCGATTGCTAAATGCATAAAAACCTGCCACTTTGTTCACTCTTCTACTATGGAATATTATGGAAAGCGGCTTATTGAAACTTTTCAAATATTGAAATAATTAGTAATCTCTCTAGAAAAATTTCCAAATAACAAAATACATTGCAGAGAATTGAAAGCAAGAACAATTGGAAACAATAGTCAATAATTTCAAACTGAATTCTCTAGGAAAGAAAAAAAAGTAAGAGGATTCTTGTAAAATTAGAAGAAATTAGCTCTTATTTCAGCTAAATTATTTAAAAGGCATACCCAAGGTTTTCAGAATATATGGTAAAAAAGCCACACCCCCATCAGAGAGTTTCCCAATTCCACCCATACTTGCTTTCCATGGATTACCCCTAAAAGCACCATTTGTGTTCAACTTACCAATTCCGGGACTTATTTTAGACCACTGTATTTTCAATGGCCGATCCCCCCTTTGTCTAGTTTGCCAGGCTGCCATTATAGTCGCTTGAAGGGCATATTTTTTGCTGTCCCTGAGAAAGGTATTACTGATAATATTCAGAGTGCGTGTGATGTGTGAGAGAATCCGTAGGTCCACTTTCTATGAATCGTGATATTCAACATGAATTAAGCAACTGTCAAGAAATGTCCCTTGTTTCTTATTGCAAAAGTCTGTTTATTTCAGGCTAGTTCAGAATGATGTCTTGCTAACTATGACATAAATAAAGTGAGATTCAAGCTCCTAGATCAGTGCCCCAGGAAAATAACTATCTTTAGTGCCAAGTGATATGCTGCAAAGTCCCTAAAGGAATGCTAATGTAGGTTGTAACCCAGTTTGAAGTTAATCCAATCTACTAAGCCAACTGCTGCCATAAAGTGCTCACAAAGGATTGAAGAAAACAGAGAGGAATCCTGTACTTAACAGATTGGGTCAAGCTGCAATACTTATTATGAACAGACCATGATTCCTGCTTTTGAACAACCTGTCACCTGTAAGAATTCTTTTCTCGTCTTGTTTGCATATAAAAAATTCCTTAGGCCATATCGCTTCAAATTGCCATAGATGGGTGAAAAGATCTTTCTTAGGGGTGGGGATGCCTGGCAAGAAAACCATAATTTTCAGCTGAAACTGTATATACCTGTTGTATCATTCCCCCAGCACAATGATCTTGTCATTATTGAAGATGAAATTTTGCAGTTATAACAAGGAAAGCATGTAACTGCTAAAGACAAAATGTCTGAAATTGTGAGAGCTGAAGAGGCCATTAATGAGAGAGGAGATCCAGTTTTTTCACATTCCCAATAGTGTATGGTGGTCCCTACAATAATTGTGCATCCAGTTTACCCATAGACTTTGCACAAGTTGTTCTTTAGTCATTATCCTTTGATCACAAATCTGTGTCATGATGATATTTCTCAATAAGTGGTGGATCACCATCATATGAGTCAGACCAAATATGTAGCAATTTGAGCAAAAAGTAGCTTCCATGAAGCAATGTATCATTATCTAATAGCTTCATTACTCTACTACAAAGCATAGGAATCCTTTAGAAAGGGTCAAGCAAATGATCTTCTTAGGAATATTATGTAGGTACTAGCAAATCTAGCTACATGAGATTGGAGACAACCCATCAATTCATTTGCAGCCAAAACTCTCCAGTAAAGTTTGGCTTATACGCCTTCTTACACTTACCATATGCGAGCAATGAAATCCTGGAAACCTTCTTCTGATTTAGGTTGCATACAGGGTCATCCTATTTGAATACAGACCATTTCAAGAGTCTCCAGGTTAGACTCCAAATAGAATTTATGTCATATTAATCACAATTGTTTCAAAATTGTCACAAGAATATTTTTGATGATCTTAAATTGGTTAAGGAATTTTATTTGCACCAAAGTATTAAACTTCTATTGTGATCCATTTTTGTAACTAGACTTGGTTTTATTAACTAGTTCATATGCCATCTTAGTTTTGTTTTGTTGTCAGAGGTAGCAAAAAATTGAGCAGCAAAGTGCAGTTAGCAATATTTCATTGGCAGTTTAGAATCTGGGTTTCTTGCTCTTTGAATAACAATGAAGGAAAAGAAGTATGCTAGATTAATCCGACATACGAAGCTGAATTATCATGTGGCTCTAGTGAAAATATGACTCTTATTCATACGAATTGCTTCTCAGGGTAAAATCCTTTGTGTTGTGTTGTGGAGCTTCCTAGTTTCTGTTCCTTGTTTAAGAAGCGTAAAGTCATCCAATCAATTAAAGATTTCAGAAAGGATTGGCTCCAGTAGCCAATTTGAAGTTAATCCTAGCAGTATTAGGCTAAGCAATTGTTGATCATTAAGATCTTCCCAGAATTCAACCAGATATTAGAAAGGAAGGGAAAAGGGGATTATAAATCCATATTAGAAGCCCAAGAAGATTTAATATTTTTGCCACTAACCAAAAGTTTCTGAAATTGTCGACATGGTAGCTTAAACTATGTTATCTGTCTGAAGAGAAAAACTTGCCAACACCTGTCAACCTAAAATCTCCAAGGACACTCGAATCATATGGCTTTGGAAGAGAGGTGAAGCCTCACGTGAAGGCATTAGAGGGAGAGTTACTATCTTTGATTCATGTGTAGAATGAAGATCTTACACAAGAACTATCTCATCATGGATTCACCAAGCTTCAAAACAAATCTATATCCCTTGTAAATATGGAGATGTTCAATACTATGCAAGAGAGGTTTCAACCGGCCTGACATAAGTTTTGCCTACGAAGAAGATACAGAACATTACATAATTCCATGGGATGAAAAGAGCTATCTTCCAGCTCTGATAAATGAAAAAGCAATAAAGTTTTTGTAAAAAAACATTAGATGGTCTTAGCACTTTCACACTTCTTGAAACAACTTGCAGAAACTCCCTTTTTGAAGGATCCCAAGTATAGTCTTGAAGCTAGATAAATAGGGAATCATCATGGACTAGGTGTACTTTAATGTTTTCATGTTAAAGGCACAAAATCTTTAATTGCATGTCTCCAAGAATGGAGATGGCACTGCTCATTATTTGGTTAGAATGAACCTGTTATGGGTAGGATCTCTGTTGATTGGAAAAAGCGGCTAAGAGAAAAATGGTTGCTAGATGGGATGATTCTTGAAGAATTGTTATTGCAATCCATTGTATCCAAATGGACATGTCTCTTCTTTAGTTGTTTTTAAATATTTGAAATAATTATTACCTCTTCTCGCCAGCAGGGATTTGTGAAAAAAAGCAATATTTTTGTCCCCGACTTATTGAGCGAACTTGAACTCTGGACTTGGCTATTGCCAAAGAATCATCCTTCCTAGGTCTTCATCAAAACCAGGAAATGAGTCATGTTTAGTGAGCCTTCAAAGAGATTTCTTGATTCGGACTAATGTGCATAGTACTACATTGAACAAGGAGGAAATTTTTCACACAGTTGATTGATGATTTGTTGATTTCTCTCAAGCAATGTTTGTCACCAAACTATGACCAATGGGCACACCTCCAAATTGGCTTTGATGTAAAGGAGTAAGTGGAAAGGTAAGAATAATGTGTTCACAGTATTTAGCATGGCTTCTGTCCACCATTGGTGAATAAGACTTGTAATATTCTCATGACACAACCACGTTAACAGATATATTTTGCATGAATTCATCAAGGGTTTCATGTTGATGATGTATTCTCGAAAATTTGGGTGGCTACGAAAGGCTAAAATCTGGAGTGTTAACCTCGGGTCTTGCTATAGGGGTTTGGTGGACCTGAAAAGGTCATTGCCCTAATTCTTGCATAAAATCAGTTTGCTGTCATAAAAATCAATTTTCCTATTGTTATGATCTTGGTATGTGAATTCACTAATGCCTCGAGGTTTTGGTGTAATAGTTTGTTACATTTGGTATTGGAACAACCGCCTAGGTTTGAGTCTCGGCACAGATGGCTACACCGGCATTGCAATGTTTGCCCGGGGCTCATATAGGGTTGGGCATGGCCCCGCTATACGGGGGCAAATCTAGCCCAGGGTCCGAGCTACGGAGCGTAGTGGGATTTTATGATCTTAGTGTGTGAATTTGCTAATGCCTCGAGGTTTTGGTGTAACAGTTTGTTAGACCTATATGTGGTTGTCATCATTTCCGGCTATGTTCCATTAGGGTTTTGGGGAAAATCCAAATTCCTCAAATTTCAGCCTGAAACGGACATTACAAAATGAATCTTCCTCCTTAAGAATACACACACTTTAATTCAAAAGCATATGGAATCTGTTCTCAAACAGACTATGCATTGAAGAAGATCAAAAATATATGTATCTTTTAATGTGCAAACACCTTACAAGATCGAATTCCTGCTATTATTTTTTCCTTAGATTTAGTTAAGAATGTACAAAAAGAAATATTTCCATCAAGATGTTAAATCTTCGTCATTTATGTCTTAGTTTAAGTTGATTTCTATCTAGTTTCCATTGCCATAAAAAATGAAGCTATATGGCCCACCTGGATTCAATTATGAAATGAGTATTTCCAAATTAGCAGAGCAAACACGTGATACTTTTCATCAGACTTCTATATACGTATCTAGCAACCAGCTTCTTCTCCAAATGAATGTCATGTTTTCACAGAAAAACAGGAACTCAATGAGCTCATAGATGAAGCTTATACAAACTGCAAATCCGAGATACACCTGGCCCCAAATCAATTGATGAAGCAAAATGGAACTGAAATCTGACGAATATTGGGCCGGATGAGCAAACGAAAAATGTCACATTAAATGAATACGTTCAACTTTCCATGGCCCACCAGAATAATACATAAATATTTCACCTGTTAGGCTCAGGGTACTACGGAGTGCTATGTTCCATCTCTAGAAACTAAATCTACTGCGTTCCTAGAAGCACAATGGAGGGCATACACTATGATGAAATATTGCCACCAACAAAATCTAGGTTGCCAAGAAACAGGCACAGGTACGGGTTTGGGTACAGATTCGAAACGTTGAAACGCCAATTTTCAAAAAACCCTTGGGTATGAAACGGCATGAAAATGTCCGTACTGTATATATATATATGCATATATATATATGCATAATACTCATTTTTCCAGAAAAGATAAAACACTTTGTCTTCATGAAAGCTCAAAACATTCAACATGCTTAAATTTGTATGTGCACATAATTATAATCTACATTCTAGAATATATCATCTAGATTCCCCTGAAGTACTGCTGAAACAAAAGTAACTAGTTTTTATATTTTTATTTTTGGCATTTAAAAAACAGCAGCACTGCTGAAACAGTACAGAAAACGCCCCCAGTACAGCCTAAAATGGTACAGAAATGTCTGGGGTACGGCAAAGCCGTACCCGGGACTCTTTTGGAGTTTCGGAAATGTTTCAGGCAAGTACCAGGACCATTACCAGTACCCGGTACATCAATATGCAGGTACACTACCTTGGTTTAAATTTCAGGGTAACATAGAACAAAATCAAAATCAAAAAATACATGAAAGCAGAACAGCTTGCAGAAGATGAAGCAAATCTAGAAGAACACGGTCTGAAAAGAAGATGAAATAAAATAACCAGGTAAAATTCAAGCAATGAAACAAGCATTTGAAAGTGAACAAACTAGACATACCACAGAGAAAAATGATGAATACTGCAAGGCATCCACAGTATGAACCAACCTCAAGAAATTAAATTTGCAGAGCTTAACAGGGCTGCAACCACCCTCTAAGCAAAACATTTATCTTCAAGGACATCAATCACCTTGAACAATCACCTAAAACTTGTTTACACACGCACGTGTGCGTACACATGGACACACACATACGCACGCACATACACGCACCCACACATACATGCATGCATGTGCGCATCCACACACACGTGCCCACGCATGAGTACACCCAAAAAACGTAGAAGAAATATAATATCCACCAATAGAAAACGATTACATTTGAGGGCAATCAGCATGAGGATGCACATAGTAATTACTTGGTGTGTTGAAGAGTCGCTAAGAAGCAAACTAAAGAAATCACCGCCCTTTGACATGGCCTTTGCCTCCAATTTTCTGTTTGGAGGCAAGAACACATTCAAAGCTCAAAAAAATCTTGATATTTTTCTGTTCAAGAAAATGTTTGATATTGAACCCTTGAATTACTAGATCCAACTATAACACCCATGTTCATTAAAAAACAAAATACAAAAGTTTCAAAAAAATATGAAATACATTTGAGAAAAAATTGGGAAAAAATTACAAAAAGTTGACATAGAATTTTTTAAAGCAAATATCTTAAAGGCTACTTAAAGCAAAGCTTCCTTCAAATGGACTTTTCTGTTTAGGGCAACAAAAGTAAAAAATGGAGGTCAATAAGGTTATAGAGACGATGAATCAACATTGACCTGATATCCCAAGAAAAGCAAGCATTTTATCTAGATAACCAAAGCAATTGATTTTTTTCTTATCGAAAGATGTGAACAAAAAAGGAATGAAGAGAAACTAGAATGCACACATTGTAAGTTGTGTTTATCATTTTATTATGCAAGAGATAACTACAAAATGGTTGAAGTGGTTACAACCGTTCATTAGTTAATACATAACTAATAATGACTTTATAATAAATTATAAGCCTTATATTGTTATATCCCCTCTAAAGGCTAACACTACAGAAAGCAAAAAAAAAAAAAAACATACTGATAGAGGAGCTATAATATGCACTGAAGCGATTTAGGAAGATTGTGGGAAGATTTGGAGGTCTAGGAACAGACTGTGTAAAGGCGGGTTTTTCAGGTGCAAGGAATGAAGGGTCAAAATATGCACCTGAACTTCTCCAGCTGATTCTGAGAGCTCTGTAAGGAGTTAGGAGGCAATCAAATAGCAATTGGAAAGCTGAAAGAATTTTATACATTGTGGAATCATCAAATTTGTTCCAAGACCTATGTGTTTCTCAAGACAACTCAATCTTTGCAGGAACACCATACTATCCCGAAAAAAAGGAGCCAATTTTTGGAGATGCAAGCAAGATCAGGTCCTGAAGCCTATTCCATTGATCTTGAAATGGTCTTGGGAGTCAAAATCATATAGAATTTCATGTAAAAAGACCATCTGGAGCTCCGGAAATTGTGTCTTCAATTCCTCTCTAGTGCAAGGTGTGTTTCTCATACTTAGCCAGATTTTGAAACGACACATGTCAGCTTCTGGCTCCATGGAGAACTTTTGTGTCCCTCTTTTCCCTTTTCCAATGGGGCAAAGGGGACACAAAAATGCGCCCCAACTCAGCCCCTCTCTTTGGTTCCTCATGCGACCCTCCTCAGCTCGACGGGGTGCTTAACGGGCTAAGCTCGCTTTCCCAAACCTGCACCAGATCATGCCAAGTGTCACAATCTTGCTCAAAGCGCATTTTCTTGTCCCTTTCCCAAGGGGACAAAGGGGACACAAAAATGCACCCAAGCTCAGCCCCTTCTGTGGTTTCTCATGTGACCATTTTTTAGTCCCCAGGTGCGCAAGCCTGCTTTTCCAATCTTCCTCACATTGCACCACAAAGTGACAAGTGTCAGCATCTTGCTCAAGTAGCATTTTTGTGTCCCTCTTGTCCCTTTTGCCAAGAGGACAAAGGGGACACAAAAATGGGCCCATGAGCAGCCCATCAAACCATGCTTTTAACACCACCATGCTTCCATTAACCAATGATCAAACTGCAGTTAATAGGAAGCCAAGGAAACAAGGTAAACTCATTTTTAAGCTATTTCCTCTGCATTGTTCATCCATTCTCCATTGGTGCACCTGAAAAACCTTCAAAAAACATCTGAGTATGAAAGAGGTTCTTCTCAACATCTTCTAGAACAACCATGACCATGAAGACTGAATGTTGCACATACCTCTCCATCTGAAAATTGAAGCAAGAGATCCTTGTATGAAGCAGAACACAAGTTGAGCTCATTGTTTTCACAAAGTTGGTCACTTGGGTATATTTTTTGTTGTCGAAGCTTCAAGCCTCCATTAATGGCTGCCATGACACATCAGCGAAAGGACAACAAGGCCCTTCTTCACTTCTTGAAGATCCGGCAAGCAGAATTGCTTGAAAATTGGAGAAAACGATCCCGAAAAATCTAGTTTCACGTGAGCTAGTTTTCATGCCATGAAGTACCTATTTTTTAGGGATATTGAGGACTGTATTTTTCATCAGCATTCTGCCCTCGAAGAATTTTTCAATTCCCCAAAAATCCTGCAAGCGAAATCATCCAAAACTCGGAGCGAAGGATCTTCGAAAAAACTAGTTTTATTTGAACTACATTTCGCACAATGGAGTTGCTGATTTTTCAAGATATAGAGGACTGATTTTTTCTCAGTATTCTGCCCCCTCTGATGAAAAATTCATTTTCCCGCTCGTTTGGATGAAGGAATCATCCGAAATTTGGAGCGGGGAATCTTGGAATAAAACTTATAATTTCAAGACCGCTTTCGTTGCAATCCGACACCCGCAGTGCACTAACTAAAAATAGCATGTATCCATGGCAAGTATGACTAAAAATAGTAACTGGTCAAATTAGGTGATTTCTCGATATCTGTTGTCCTCCATACAGGGAAGAAACATTAGGGAGTGAAAACAAGGCAAAATTGCCAAAAATAGCAGTCATGGCTAGTACCTAATAAAAATAGAAAGTTTCCAATTTCTGTCCAGAAAGTTGTGGCAACTCTAATTTTGCTTATATTGTTGCTTTTTGATGTCATCGCAAGGTTGGGAAGTCGTATCATGGTCCGAAAAAGAAAGAAGTCGCTCTGATCAAAGTCATCCATGAAGGGAGCATCATGAGGTCTGAGACATTGAGAGCTTCATTCGAGTCCAATTCTCTGAGTGGATGATTGTCATGAGCTTGTTGTGAGAAGCTCACTGTGAGTGAAGATGGAGGCCACCTCAAGCAATGCTTCTAAATACTTGATCCATGTTGGATGAGGATCTCACATCATGCGAGTCGGAGGAAGGTAGAGTTTGCAGTGTTTCAATGTAGGGTGTGGGACAAGAACATGGAGCTCATTTTCCATTCAAGGATCAGTCTTGCCATCATGAAGAAGGAACCTATCTTCATGAGGAGCAATTGAGATATGTCTGAGTACCATAATCATGCTTCCACCCAAGTGGTATCTCAGTCGAGGAAGTGAGTTGTGAAGTAGGAAAGGATGTCATCATGATCAAAATGAAATGAGAGATTCATGGAGCAAACTGAGGACAATCTCTCTGAAAAGTGGGTTGAATTAAGCTAATTGAGCTATCAAGGCACTCAAGATCATCATGTGCAAATAATCAAGGAATCACCTCGTTCCATTCCAACCAATGGCCACTTCTCAAGAATCTCACTTGGATGTAATCCTCTATCCACAATGTGAGGGTCTGTTTCGGTGAGTGAAAGTTAAGCATCAAGAGGTTTGTACATCATGGAGTTGGTTTGTGATTACTTATGTCAATTGTGAAAGCCTAAGGAGCAAGAGAGTGATCCTCACTCTCAATGTGAGACCAAGAACGAATCATCGTGAGTGATGCCCGTAGTCATCTTAGGCTCACATCAAGAGGTCTCACAACAGTGTTCCTAAACACTCATTCGCCAATCTGAAGTGTCCACGCATCTTACAGAAGGAAGAGATTGTGATCGCCATGCCTCAAATCAGCAAGTTCTTCATCAACAACAAAACAGTGAACTCCCTTCTTCTCTCTTCCTCTCTCTTTCTTCTCTCCCCTTTCCTAATTCCTCATTGTACGTAATCATGAAATTTTGTCTTTTTCACTTAAGTGACAGTACAATATTTGTAAAATTACTCTCTCAAATTATAAGAGAGGTACTTAATTCGTCTCTTCTAAGGGCAATCAAAAGGTCACAAGTGGAATAGGAACTTGAAAGGTCGTGTGGGGGGTAGATGAGAGGACAATTTGCAATAGTATAAATTGAAATGGCTTCTCCATTCCAAAGGAGCTTGAAAGTTAGTTTTTCTGTAGCAATTGTGGATTGTTGTAGGTTGTTGAGCCTTGTATCACCACTACACAAGAAATAGGAGTTGCATTTCTTACATTTCCTTTGCTTATGCTTTCCTCTATTCTCTCTTTATTCTACAACTTTGCAAGCGCATAGTGACCGTGACTAACCAAGAAGGAACTTTGTATCCTTAATTGATGAATCTAAAGAACTATGTGTCTCTAGTTTGTTAGTCTTACTAATTGCTTACATTGTTGTTTTCTTCTAATCAAATGTGGACCTACACAAAAAGGAAGGGCTTAGCCCCGTGACCGTTGGTGGAAATACATAATTTGCAACACGACAAATTATTTCACCAACAGGAAGAAGATTCGGAAAGTGGCTGACAACTTGAGCTTCGGTGTATAGACACCTAATTTGGCAACTTTTCATTTGTCAATGACAAGTTTGGCTTAGTTTCTATACTATGACTTCCGCACACATCCTAAGCTTTATTAACATACCTTTCTCTCTATAATGTCCCTAACTCGTCGGTTAGCTCAAATTCGCCAAATTTTAACAATCAACACAAACCCGAGCTATTTCTAATCACCGAGATCCCGATGTGGGCAAGATGAGAGGATAAGGAAATCGAGATGTGAAAGCAAATAACTAGCGGTGAATTGCACAGAAAGTTACAAGCATTACAGAATATCAATGCAAATTGATAACATCAATGATTACAAACATAAAACCAAATGTTGATCACAATCTCAACTAGTTGAATCAAACCCTCATATACTGATATAAACCCTCAAATGTATCAAACAATAGATCTAGCATGTAGATGATCAATTCCAATCAAAGTGTTTGCTGATTTGTGCATGAACGGTAGTATCAAACCCTAGAGAAACAACAGATCTTGAGTATGTTTGCTGATTTGTAAATATACAACGTAAACCTTAGAACAACAATTAATCATGGATGTACTTGTTTCTTTAAAAGAGAACAATGATCAAACTCATTAGATGTGGAAATTCACAAAACCCTCCAAAAAGGATGATATAGCAGCAGATATGGGCAGCGGCAATGATATACAACAGCGGTGGCACCAGGAGGAATAATGGCGGTGTATGGTGGCGATGTATAATAGTAGCAAACCCTGAATAAAGTCTAATTTTTATAGTAACAAAAGTAAATAATAAATATCCTCAATTTAGCACTCCAAACAATGAATATTGAATATGAACAATAGCAATATATGATAATAAATTCTAAAAATCGGCAATAACATTTATTTGCTTGCAAGTAAAATTCAATCCAATCCTCTACAAGCTGAAATCTTCCACAACTTACTGTAACGACACTGTAGCAAGCTAAAAATGACTTCAATTCTTTGAGCACAAATGGGATCCCTATTTGGAATCACTCTTATGGACAAGGGTTTACTTCCTCAAATCCAACCTTGGAAACCAAGAGGGTTTTCGTCATCTAAGATCTTCGAACAGCCAAGGATTTTCATCCTTGGGTGTCAAATCAAGCCAAAGCTCTCACAATGAAGAAATGTCATACAAAAAGTGATGCCCAAATGAGCTAAACAACCCCACTTTTATAATTTCACTTTCAGGGAAATGCACTCATAAAGCAATGTCCCCTCCTTTTATTTTAATTTTGTGTTGCTTTAATAATAATCACCTTTTTAATAATAAAACATAAGTTGTCTTTTTATGAATATAACTTAAAGTTACTTTTTGGACAACTTAAGTTAAATTATTTAATTATTTCCCTTGCAGTTTACCACTTTATTCACAAAAAAGGAAAGAGATAGGCCCACCCCTTATAACTGGAAATTCCTTATTTGATAAGGGGATCTTGTACACTCTCCCGCATAACTAGGCTTACCTTCATGGTACAGAATGTGTCTTTTACATCTTGCACTTTATCTTAAGTTATATCACTTAAAGATGAATTTATAATTGAGTCACTTAAGTTTTACAATAAATACGCCTATCCAACGAACCAAATAGAAATGGGACTTAAGTGCCATGAAAACAGTTTTTGCCAACAAGTATAGTCATGTCGATCAAAAGTTTTCCAACAAAGAAATAAAAAGTTCTTAAATGAAGAGGAGAAATTTGAATATTCTTTCCATCCATGAAGTCGTTTCTTTTCCTGATATTTGAGCACTTAATGCACCTTCATACACTTGCACCTTGAATTCTCAAGAGCATACATTTCATAATAGATTCCTTCTCAATGAGACTCAATGCTTTCAAAAAATAAACCTCCCAATATTATGCAGCACATATTTTAGATCATCAACACACTATGAGGACTTTGATGCACTGAATTCAAATTGATAAATCCTTCCTCTTAATACAAGCCATCCAAATGTCCTGGAGTCATCCTCCGATAGCAGTCCACAAGTCACACAAAGTCATCCTTGCCTTGAATTTTTGATGAATCAATGATCAAATTTTCCATTACCCATGTGAAGCATGATCATGAATAAAATTCACTATCATGCCATGATGAAGAATCCATTCCTTTTATTCGATGAGTAAAAAATAAACTATGCAAAACAAGCTCTTCAAATGTCAAGGAAACACGAGATGAACACTTCTAAAATGGTTGCCTTAGATTTGCATACACTATCGCACCTACACCAAGAGAACTACATCGAGTTTGCTCCTGTTTGCGCAAGGATGTAATGCAATACACTACAATGGTTCAGTAATGCAAAACCGCCATGGTCAAGTCCATGATTGGTTCCCAGTACGCACCTTTAGTGCACTTTTGTTAACTAAGGAGTTCATCAAGTGCTATACCTGTATGCCCTTTTTGATCCTTAAGTGGTCATTACAAGAAGGTGTCACAGATTTTTGCGAACAATTATGTTCACAAAGATTTCATGGAGCATATGTTCATAGGAACAAGGCAACACACTCGACATTACACAACACATGATTTGTCGGTCCAAAAGTGCATCCATAACATGAAACTAGAAGAAGGTACAGTACTATACAGGATACATTTGGAGGACGGTTCTATAGGAACATGAAGCATTTACAAATGTGCATTTGGTAGCCTATACATTCAGTCAGCATCTCATAGTCACAAAAGTGCTTTGTTCAGACTATGTGCTCTTCCCTTCAACTTGTGAAAAAGCATCATTCATAGTTTTATCATCATACTGTATTAATAGCTATTTTGTATAGTTAATGTTTATTAATTGATTCAAAATATTCTACCTATAACATTCTTACGCCTTCTAATAAATAATCACAATTTTAATTATTATTCAAATCCTTATTTATCATATTTACCCTGTAAACACGGTTCATCAATTTTCCCAAGAAGGTGTTTCCATGCTTTAACAATCCTCGAAGAGATTCAGTTATCTCTATAACCATGGCGTCAATCCATAATCCATTTAATTCTATTACATTATAGTCCATATTGATCCTATTTTGATTGTATTAACAATTTCTAGGAACGTTTAATATGTCCAATTTACCTGAAAAGTAGTGACCCTAAGAGTTCCTATGCCTGAAAATTTGCAACAAAAGATAAGAGGGTAGATTAATCTCGAAAGCGCTAACTTCAACTTGCTAATTATAATGGTATAGGGCCCATATCTAAATCTAGGATGAAGCTTGCATTTCTAGAAGCCTCTCTAAAATCTTTCCTTCTGCACGTGAATTTATACATTCAACTACCTGGAAGCTGTGCTTCCATCGATGAATTTTGAATGTATTCTAGTCATTCCACTCTAGAATCCTCTAATCCAAAATGTATTTCCACCTTTGATCCAAATCCAATGTGCTTCAACGAACTTACACCTTTGTCAACTTCCTTTCCAGCACAAACTATAAATTGAGGTCTCCTCCTCCATGAGCGGTATTGGGAAGAAATCATGGGAATCCAATGGTTGGAAACCCAAACCACCCTAAAAAGGGTTGTGTGCACTAGGGCTATGAACCACCATCTATTGATAACTTATACAAGCAATCCAAAGGCAAGCCTTTTCAAGGGGAGGTGTGTTGCTTCATGTAAATCTGTACCAATATCTAAAGTGACCAATGATCAATCTTGTTAAGAGAACTTCCTTTACACAGTCAATAGATGATATTTGCAGTACTACTGTATTAGCTTTGTGTCAATTATCATGTCTCTAAAGCCTCTCTTGAAATTCACAAAGACCTTGTGTCCTTATCAGAGATGATAGTTTCTAGTAATCCAAAATGGATCCTGATATGTTTTAAGTACAGTTTGGCGATTTCTAGAGTGGAAATGTGGTGTCCCCAGATTTCACCCTGAAATCTGAGACTACCCTATGTAAAAAAAATTCGTACTTTTATGGGTCGTTTTGTGTGTTAATTGCCAGAAAGTGTCTGTATTGTGTCAAGATATTCCCAGAGAGTTATATAAGCCGATTTCGCCAAATACCCAGATGTCCGAAATTGTTATATTCTGTCGCTGAGGTTTGCTTGCGGGAAATTTTTATTTAATTATTCTAACCCGGTTTGAGGTAAATTGTGCTTCGGATTAACCCTGTTGTGGTCTTACATGTCAATATTCCCATATACCAGTAGGGTTTTAACCAGGAATAAATCCTAGGCTTTATCTGTGTCTTCTGGCAACGTTTTGTGTTTTTGGTGTTTTCCCGTTTTGTTTTCTGTGAAATTTCTCTAGGTCAATTCCTTTGTCGGTTTACCCTGATTTCTTGCCTGGAGTATCTGGAGATCATCTACGGACGTTATGCCAGAAGGAATTTGTCACAAGAGGTCTGGATCTCTCTAAAAAGACGAAGTCATGCACGAAAAAGCTTCTTCTGGGCAGGTCGCATTTTTGGGAAAAGAAGGTTTTAAGCTACAATGGAATTTTTGGTAGCAGCAGGCAGGTGAGAATTTTGTACCTGCCTAGCAGGATACTTTATCCCATGGGGGCAAAGCCACTTAAGTCATAATGGGATTATTAGAAGTAGCCGGCAGGCAGGAATTTCTTACCTGCCTTGCAGGGTGAAAATTCCTATTGTGAAATAAAAGAAAATAACTTAATGGGGAATTTGGAGCTGCGGTGTAGGGTGAATAATCCCATTAGAAATTGACATTTAAAAATAGAATTCACCCTTGCCAAAAAGTGCGACCCACCTTGGGTGAATAATAATGCGTTTAATAATATTTCTTAATGTTTATTCACCCAATTTTGGTGCCCAAACATGAGGAAAAGTCAACGCATGATGAAAGGATAAAGGAAATTAGAAATAAAATTCTAAAATTAAATAAATATAATTTATTTAATGCAGCCCCCTCTCATGCAAAAAAGTGCGACCCATATTGAGGAGAGATAATACTTTTTACAATATTAATTAATGGAATTAATTCTTATTCCTGGTGCATGAAGTCAAAGCACACTGTGAAGTCAATGTGGACTGGAAGTAGAAAGCTCAAATTAAATAAATTTAATTTATTTAATGGCAGCCATGAGCATGCACAAAAGAGGCACCCAAATTGAAGAGAAAAGCATGTTAATTAATTAATTAATTGTCAGGAATAAGAGATGCAATTATTAATTATAGAATGGTGGAAGTTATATAAGAAGGGGTTGTCATAGTGATGAATTAATTAATTCTTTAGCAAGGAAGTGCAGCCCGGGCAATTTTGGATCCCAATTAAGGAGGAATTTTGCACAAAAGGTGTTTTTACTGCTAGAAGGCTTCAAAGTTTGGCGCCTAGGTTTAAAGGAGCTTGAATTAAGTCTGATTAATTGTCTGCATAGTGGTACAGGTGCTCAGGTGAAGTTGAGAAAATTCATGCTTGCTTTGCATGCAAACAAAACATCAAATTCTGGGGCAGCAGGCTTGATATATGCAGATTTTTAAAATTAAAATCAAGTGTTCATGTTTCAGTTGCCATCTTTGTCTGAGTTAATTGCAGGAATTTATTACAGGTGCTTTTATAAGAGAAAGGGAGCTTAAATCAATGTCCAATACATTGAATATATCCTCTAACTCTGAAGAAATCTCCAGATCTACACCGGTTGTAAAGAATTCCAGCCGAATAAAGAGAAAAAGAATTGCTCAGACAAAGACAGATACGGCCAGGGCAAAGCGGGATGAAAAAGAAAGCTCAGCAAAGCCATGCATCACTTATAGGTTTGCTAACATCGGAGATATAGATCTAGGTCCAGAACCTCTTTCTGAGCTGATTGATAGATCCAGAGCTGGAAAGACTTCTCTCATGCGTGCAATCAAAAGCAGTGGAATCATTCGAGCTGCAACATTTCCATTCACGGCCCAGTTGCCAGAATTCATCATGGAGTGTGCTAGGTCTTACCACCCATTATCTAGCTCAATCTGAGTCGCTGTGGGGAAGACAATAATCCGGCTGGATGCATAGTTCATCAATTATTGTCTGAAGATTCCAGCACGACAGGTGGTGACGACTATTAGCATACAGGATGCCGGCAGCAGATGGGAAATGCATAAAGTTGACTGTGGGCATCATGAATAGCAGATACATGAAGAAGCCCAGATCTCCATCCAAGTTCCCGAGAACTCTTCCACAATCCAATCTGGTACAAGAGGTGAATGACATTACCAAATTGTTATGCAGGATAAATGGTGAAGCTAACGCTCACAACTTCCGCACATGGATATATGCTTTCATCAGGACCATTGAAATCAACAAAGCAAATTCAATAATCAATTGGTCGGAAATCATTAGTGACAACATTGGTGAGCAGCTACGGAATGTGAGGCATACTTACAACTTCAAAATGACTTCGTATTTGGTATATGCAGCAGCTTCACAGGGTGTCTTCTCCAAGCTAGATAGACGTGGTGTGCTTTCCAAGGATCCTATTTTTTAGTGCTATCCATAGCTGACTATGCCCGCATGCAACAAAAATTACAAGGTGGTCAACGATGGATTCTTCTATGGATTCATTTCCAGGCTGGACGGTGATCTAAAGGCCAACAGGGTAAGCAAGGAAGCTTAGGAAGCTATGTCCAAGATTGGCAGTATCTTCATCCAGTTTGCAGACTTTACATACCTTAGGGTCACCGGCTTTTTAGGAGAACCAGTTAAGTTGCCCAGATATCCGAGTGATAGATTGGTCATCATGGAACTAAGCAGACAACTCGTGGAGATGCATGACCTACAAACAAAACGGCACAAGTCTACAGGCTTCTTCCCGATCACAGTGGGCTGTTACAGCTGCCAGAGTATTCATAAAGCCCGAGGAATTGAAGCGGAGATGTTCTCTGAGTACGAGCAAGAGTTCTTCCCAGCACGGCTGAACTTCGATCCATTTGGAGTGGCAAGGAAGACAATCTCCCAGGAGTACGCGCATGTGCCTTCATTGGAAGATTTCTGGATGAAGTGCAGAAGCGAGTACGAAGTTAGAAAGAAAGATTTCAGCAGGTTATCAGTGCGGCAAGTGTTTGACTTTGGATTAGCACGAATACCTGCGGATCTTAAAGATGATGGGCTTGTGTTACTTGACACATACCATCGGATGGGAGGAGATAAAGTTGTACTTCAAGAGAGCATAGGTGGCTGCCATACGATCGAGGAAAGGTCTGTCGCCGTTTTGGTCAATACTTCAAACTGGTTGCTGACGAAGGGATATTGCCTTGATGAAGCATTGATGAATCAGATCACAGGCAACTTCGGCACAGGAGATTCCCTCAAAAGGAAGCACGAAGGAGAGAGCAGCAGAAGGCCTGAAAAGATTAAAGTGCACAGAAGGTCTCATTCGAAGGAGAAGATCACTTCTACTGCTATGGTGTTAGTTCCGACTTCTCCAACATCAAGTACTTCACCGACTATTGCACCTCAACAAGATACTGCCATTCCTCCGTTGAATCTAGCGACATTCATCTTTTCTCCTCACCCACTTCGTTCAGCACCTCTTCCTAAAGAAACGTTGAAGCTACAGATGGCAGAATTTGAAAGAGCTTTGTCTTTGGATAATTCAAAGGACGACAGTCACAACACTGTAGCAGTTTTAGATGGAGAAGAATCAAAGCGCGAGATAGTGGTACACTTGGCAACTTCTCATTCTCCGAGAAGTAATTTCTCAGAATGGTTGGCTTCACAGTTGGTTCCAGAGGCTAGAGAGGAAATCAACTTGGAGGAACACGACTTGCAGCTGCTCCTAAATCTAGGCGGAAAAGACATAAAACCTAAAGTTGCTAAGGTAACTTCAAGGTTGATCATTGAGGAGTCGGGGCAGAACTTTGTTGAGATGTCAATTCCAGCAGAAGGGAAGGATAAGCTCACGACAGAGGATATAACAGTGACCAGAGTACCCATAGGTCAAGTCACCACAGAAGGATTAAAGCAAGATACGCAGACATTGATAAATGCTTTTTTCCTTAGGCTTGACAAAGAAAAGGCGGAGAAAGTTGAACTTCAGAAGCAGGTGTCTCAGTTGTGTGAGATTATTGCCAAGGTTGCCAAATCTTCCACTCAGCCAATTTCAACACAAAAGCAAGTGAGTGATCATCTGATGCAGGACGTGGAAGATGCAAGTAACCAGGTTAAAGCTATCGACGAATGTAAGAGTCTAATCATTCGTCGGGCTTCTGTCAACTCGGAGAGGTGCCAGCCCGTCTAAAGGTTATAAAAGATGCATCAGATCAGGTTAAAATCTTTCATTTCATTTCATTTCAAGCACGATAGATATGAACACAGTTGCTGAGAGTAACCTAAGTACTCTAGTCGAAATAAATAAGCTGCCGAGAGAGGTGTTGACTGCGGAACGAATTATGCCTGACGGATCAGTTGAGAAGGGGAAGCGGCTTGAGTTTGCAGTATCTTTCCGTTTGGAGATCTGCAGAATTATGCTGAAAAGAATGCAACCACTTGAGAGTATGGCATCATCTTTACCAGACAATGTCATTGCTTTCACTAATGAGGAAGTGGTCGGGAACGGTACTTCATACAAAAGGACCATTCCTAGCAAAGTGCCTAATTCCCTAAAAGGATCTCTTTTGATGGTGCAAGGGAGAATTGATGGAGCTGTTAGGTCTTTCATGATGAATTCCATCAGTAAGTTGGTGGCGCTGCAGTCAGATATTGAGAAATTCGAGCCTAGCTTGGAGGATGTGGAAGCATGCATCAGGGTATTGAACGAAGGCTTGCTGCAATTCAGGACAGAAAAAGAAGCTGTGGCTAAGACAGATGGGAAGATGTTGAATTACATGTTCGACAAGTATATTCAGTATCAAAACAAAAAGAAGATGTAGATGTTACAACTGGCGAATATTTCTTCTTCTATAATGTCCCCTTTTTCGAGACATTAATATTTATTTTTCATTTGCATTGTAACCCCTTGGCATGGATAGCGCTACAAGTGGAGGTCGTTTTAGTTAGTTTAATGTGCACATAGGTTAGTTACTTTTATTTATTTAATTAAAAAATAAATAAAGAGCACATAGTCTTAGTATTAAATATTTTAATGAGAATTGGACTCAAGGTCTTGGTCTATTGTTGAGTTACAAGCAGTTCGTAATCATCAACCCAAGTTCCATTCCCATTCAGGCCATTGGACACTTTCAATAAGTAGCCAAAGAGACACCTTGAGCTAGGGGTCGAACTTCTCCATGTGAACCAAGAGGAACACAACAGGGCGCTCCGAATGCGGATCGCTCGGCGGACATTAAGGACCCAAGCCCACCTCCATGTCCCACTTAGAGAAAGTGACGCTCCAAAAACCACCACTCCAGTTCATAGCTCTGGTATGATAAAAGCGTTTACCATCAAAAAGTTTAGATTGTAACTCACTAGATCTTTAGAAGATTCTAGGAGCGATGGCAAATGGGAAGCGGCAGCACCGTGGACCAAAACGGTCATTTTTTTCAAAACTAAGCCTTTGTAACGGTTGGACGGCCTCACCTCCCCGTGATGTTGCATTGGTGCCCCCTGCGGGCCAGGGCCTTTCGGAAGCCTTACAAAAGCGTCTAGGTCCCAGACGACCCGCTTCGGGCAGTGCGCTTGAAGGTAAAGGCAAAAACATTCCTGGTCAGAAATGCCTTCCCCCAGATTCGACTGACTTCGTCTCTGTGTCTCTGGAGGATTCAGAAGACCTAGCCACCCAAACAAACCTTCTCGCAAACAGAGCAATCTTTGCAAAATTTGTAGGACGACGGCTGACAGTGGAGGGCATTCAAAACTGGTGTGAGGTGCAGTGGGGTAGCGGCCTGAGTATCCGCTTCTTGCAAAGAGGTTTTTTTCTGGTTATCTTTCGCAGTGCCGCTCAAAAGAACGATACCATGGTGAGAAAAGACTTTCTTCTGGCGGACTCAGGCCTGGAGATTCACAAATGGGAGACTCATTTCAACCCAGCTAGAGCGGAAATGGAAGGACTTCAGGTTTGGGTAAGGCTCTATTCGCTACCCAGTGAATTTTGGTCCGTCCCCATTCTCAACAAAATTTGCTCCAATCTGGGACACGTTGTCCGCATCGACCCCGTCACTTTAGAAGGTACCCTTTCATCATTTGCCAAGATTTGCATTTCTATCGATTATAAACAAAAGCTTCAAGATCTTATAGTCATTTCCACCCAGTCTGGGATCTGGGAGCAGAAGGTTGAATATGAAGGCGTCTCCAACAACTACTTTAAATGCGAAAAACCTTGCCATTTCCAAAAATCCTATAAAAACCTCCCTGCTCTGGGCAAAATGGAATGGAGGAAGAAATCCTCTCCCCTTCCTACTTCCACTCCCTCCGTTCCCTCCCCTTTAAATAAGACACAACCCTTAGGCGAGGATATTAATGACTCCACCCCTGTTTTTGAGTCCATGACTTTGGATCCGAGTACCATTTCTTTGGTTAAAGAAACGGCCGCAGTGGTAAAGGACTCAACAAGGATTCTATCCCTATTTCACGAAAATATTTCTCTTGGCCTGGGAGGGAACGCCGTTTCTTTGGAAAAATGGGTGAACGAGAAGGATAAACTAATCCAGTCTAACAATGGTGACTCCAGTGGTTCTCTGGAGATTGTCCCTGAGGATCAATCTTTAGATAACATGCAGATGTGCCCGATTCTTCCAACACCAGCAGTTCTAAATATGGATCTAGGGCCGAAACGCATACAAGGTCATCCATCCAAGAGTAAAATTTCCCTCAAAGAGATTGCAGCAGGGAAGCAACTACAACTCCGTTCCTTTTTTCCCTCTATGAGTAGGAGAGACAAGTCCTCTCTGAAGCTCAAATGATTCTCTTTTCATGGAATGTTAGGGGCCTAAACGCCCCTAACAAACAGCGTCTATTAAGATGTTATGCTACCGCTGATCTATGCCTTATTCAGGAAACTAAGATGTCTTTGGAAGGTTGCAAGAATGGATGGTTTCGAAAATGAAAAGGTTGGGAAGGATGCTTTTCAGATTCACTCAGTGCCTCGGGAGGCCTAGGTAGTATGTAGAAATCCGGCTGCTGCAATCTTGAACCTCTCCTCGTTGATTCGAATTTCATTTGGTGTAAGGTTTTTATCAAACATTCTGATGAGTCCTTATGCAATGTTTATGGTCCTTCTAATCCGCTCAAAAAAAGAGATCTCTGGTCTAAACTTCATCTGGTCCTTGATTCGGCTGTCAATTCCAAGATTGTAGTTGCAGGAGATTTCAATGCAACTCTTTCAGACCTTGATAAACGAGGAGGTATTCAATGGCAGCCACGTTCTCAAGTGGACTTCACCTCCTTTGTGTCTTCCACCAATTTGGTAGACGTGGAGCCTAGTTTGGGATGGTTTACATGGAATAATCGGAGGCCAGGGTTTAGTTCAATGGCAGTGCATCTAGATAGATTTCTTGTCTCTGAAATCTAGCTGCAGAACAATTTTCTTCTCAAATGCTCTATTCTTCCCCTTTCCGGCTCCGATCATTTCCCAATTTCTCTCAACATTTCCTTTGATCTTCCCCTTCGCCGCTCGCCTTTCAAATTTGAAAACATGTGGTTGCAGGATCCTTCACTTACGCCCCTAATTAAATCCTGGTGGGACTCCTTCAAAGTCAAAGGGACCTGGATGTTCAAACTCTCCAAAAAGTTATCTTTACTGAAAGATAATTTACGTAGCTGGAATATTACCTGCTTTAAAACCATCTTTCTTGAAAAACTGAGAGTCGAGTAGGAGCTTCGAATTCTGAACGAATCTATTCTCTCAAGGGATGCTTCAAGTTGATTTCCTCAAAGAAAAATTGCTTCTCAGGGAACTTGGTGATCTTCTTCTTAAAGAGGAAATTCATTGGCGACAAAAATCAAGGGAAGTCTGGTTGGCCGACGGTGATAAAAATACTAAGTTCTTTCATGCTTCAGTCAAAGCCAAAAGAAATTTCAATTACATTTCATCCCTCCAGCTGGATGATAATTTTGTGGCGTCCACGCAATCCCAGATCAAATCTGAAGCAGTGTCTTTCTTCCATAAGTTGTTGAATGGGGACTCGGCCACCCCTCTATGCGATCAGTCTTCATTCTTTAATCAGATCCCCGCCTCGGTAACTGCTGTTGATAACAACATGCTTCTTTCCCCATTTACCAAAGTGGAGGTTTGAAAAATTGTTTTCTCAATCAAGAGAGACAAAGTGCCCGGCCCTGATGGTTTCCCTGCCTCTTTCTTTCAGGACTTTTGGGATGTCATTGGGAATACAGTTTGGAATGTTGTGGAGGAATCACGGCAAATGGGCAAGCTTTTAGGTGCTCTGAATCACACTCTCATTTGCATGTTCCCCAAAAAATCCCCAGCCGAGTCTTTGGATGACTTCAGACCGATTTCCCTCTATAATACATCATATAAAATAATCTCGAAAGCTATTGCAAGTAGAATGAATCCTCTCTTGTCTAAATTGGTGGCTCGTGAACAAAACGGTTTCATTCCTGGGAGGTCTATTTTAGACGGGATCATCATCTCCCACGAACTGATTCACACTCTTCACTCCTCTTCTCGAGCTAGCATGATACTGAAACTGGACTTTAGCAAAGCCTATGACCGCGTCAACTGGAGATTCCTCATTAAATCTCTTCAAGCCATGGGTTTCTGTTGGCAATTTTGCAATTGGATTTTCAACTGCATTGCCACTCCTTGATTCTCAGTCCTAGTAAACGGTTCGGTTGAAGGCTTCTTCTACAGCAGTAGGGGATTGAGACAAGGCGATCCCCTCTCTTCTTTTCTCTTTATTTTGGTCGCTGAGGCTCTTAGTCGAAGCATCAAATCTGCATTATTGGATGGATCCCTAAAAGGTATTCAAATTACCTCCAATCTTCCTGCACCAACAATTTGCAGACGACACCTTCGTTTTTGGTCAAGGATCAGTTCCTGAAGCAAGGTGCTTCTCTTCTGTTCTGGATTCTTATTCTTCAGCGGCAGGACAGGTTATTAACTTTCATAAATCTGTCATTTTCTTCTTTAATGTTGCCCCAAGATTGCAATGCAAGATCAAAGCAATTCTCAGCTTCACCGTGGGTGTTCTCCCCACAAATATCTGGGTATCCCACTTTTTCATGGGAATGGTAAAGCGCTTCTTTGGGGCGGGCTTATAAACTCCATTTCTTCTAGATTACTCTCATGGAAAGGAAAATGGCTATCCCTTGCGGGACGAGCCCTATTGATAAATTCAGTTCTCCTGGCCATTCCGATATACATGATGTCTGTCATGCAAATCCCTAAATCTGTTCTGCTCAAAATTGAAAGGATTGTCAGATCCTTCTTATGGCAAGGGAACAATGAAGAGCACAAATTTCACCTTGCAAACTGGGATACGATCAAATTACCTAAACGCCTTGGTGGGTTGGGAATTCTGGATCTTGCTCTTCAAAATTTAGCCCTCAGATCAAAACTTGTCTGGAACTTCATCTCAGACGCCAAACGGCTTGCATTCCAAGTTCTTTCCCACAAGTATCTTGGGGGGGGTCGCCCCGAGCTATTGTTATCCAGCACTGAGCTCCCCAAAGGATCACATATCTAGAATTTCTTCTGCAAGTCCAAACCCCTAATTCCTGAGTCGGTTTCTTGGAACATCAATAACGGTCAGCTCGCCACCTTCTGGGAGGAAAGCTGGAACAGGTCCCCACCCCTTAATCTCACGCCTGAACTCAACAGAGTAATGAATACGACCAAAATTACTTGGGGATCTTTGGTTGCCGATTATGGCAGTCAAAATCCTGATGGCTCACTGTCTTGGCTTTGGAAAGATATCTCCAATATTGGGGCTATAGGAATCCAATCTATTCAAGGGCGCCTTACAGGACAGAAATGCACACTTTCTTAATAATGATGATCGTATGATTTGGCTTGGGGATGCAACAAGATCCTTCTTCATGAAAGCTGGCTATAATATTCTCATCTCACGGTTTGGCCAGGGTCTTCCCTGTTCCTACGGCTGTTGGCATCCTAGTATTTCTCCCACGGTGGCAATTTTCGGTTGGTTGGTTATGAAAAAGAAAGTTCTGACTCAAGTTAGGCGGAGATCATGGGGTTATGCTAGTCCATCCAAGTGTGTGCTCTGTGGTGCTGCTGAGGAAGACCTTGATCATCTCTTTCTAGAGGGAACCCATTCAGGTTTGTATTCTTAGGGATGAATTTGAAAATCTCATCAAGGCTGCCCATTCACGTCCAGTTGCTGGGGTTGGCTCCTTAGCAAATTAAATCTAGCTTGGGTCCCATGCAATAATATAGGAGAGACCCTTCTCTCTTGGCTGAGTTATAACAGTAATAGCTCCCTCAGTTCTATTTGGTACATAGCCCCCTTCTTCCTCCTGTGGCATATTTGGTGGGAACGCAATCTTCATCTCTTTAGGGAACAAACAGCTGAGTTGCACGCTTTTCTCAACAAACTGTAAGTGGCCATCTCGGAGAAAGTCAGTGTTAATTGTTTATCACAATCCACTTTCTCCTCTAGGGATTTCGATATCATGAATTCCTGGCCCTCATAAAGCAACCTGGCCCCGGCTCTATTGTTAAAAAAGGTCTCACTCAAGTTGAAAAATCAATTCATAGAAAAAGGACAAGATGGCGACCCCCTCTGAAAGGTTCATGGAAACTCAATTTTGATGGCACTTCTAGAGGGAACCCTTGGAGAATCTATGAATTACATGAACACAATCATTATAGTGCTTGGTAGTAGGGTAGCTTGAAAGAATTTATGGAAATAGATTCCCACAGTCTCATTGGAATATACATACCTTGTTTCTTGTTGACCGATTTGGCAATTGCACATGTAGTACAAGACTTGATGTATTTAGTGACATCTAACCTGAGGTGTGCCAAAAAGAAGTATTTTCAACTCCAAAGTGTCCTGCAACCATACTGAAATGAGCTTCCCAATATTAGTTTTTGCCTCTCCCTCATGTAGTACACACAAGTGACCAAGGTGTTATAGGAGTCCATCCTACAAGCAGATATTTGGAACTGACTTACTGCTGAGCACGTTGCGATAGTTTTCTGCAAAGTTTGAATTCGAAGGACACAATTCTAACCAAATATTGACTTTATGATGATAAACGTCAAACATTGTGAGGAGAGCTTAACTCAGAGGTCAGCTCAAACAACTTGATATTGAAGTGACACTTCCATTTTTATGCTCGATAATAAGGTGAAACTATTGAAGATAAGAAGACCATTTTTTACACCCCTCTTACTATAACTTGTTATGCGTCTGCAAGATCTGAAGTGGCTTGTGATCAAAGTGGATCACAATCTCACTGCAACATATAATGCTTCCAATGCTTACATGCATGAACAATAGCATAAAGCTTACGATCACATGTTGGGTAGTTTCTTATCGGAAGGCAGTGAATGTTTCGATGCTATTGTAAGCAACTCGGGTGACCATGTTGAAGTAGGATGGCTCCAAGTGCATGATCAGATGTGTATCAGTATCTATCTTGAATGGTTTCTGAAGATCAGTTAATGCGAGGATTGGCACGAGAATAGAGTAGACACTTCAGTTCTTTGAAGGCGTTTTGTTAATGTGCAGTTGACCAAACAAAGGTTGCTTCGGCGCCACCTTTGGTAACCTGATTTAATTGCCAAGTGATGTGAGAAAAAAAAACGAGTACAAACCTCATGTAGAAATTTGCCAACCCCAAGAAGCTGTAGCAGCTTTGTGAGACTCTTTGGTGTAGGCCATTCTCGGATGACACAGATTTTAGCCTGGTCCACATGAACTCTTTTTGTGTCTAATATGTATCCCAAATATTGTATCTCCTTCATGGCAAGAATGAACATTTTCTCCATGTTAACATATAATTTTTGCAGTACCTGCAAAGTGTGGAGGCACTTGTTCAATATGGCGCAATTTTTCTATGCCATGTTTTGCTGAATATTATGATGTTGTTAAGGTAGACTACAACAATTAAATTTATGAAAGGCTGTAGACTGTCATTCATCATCTACATGAATGTCGCGGGTGCATTAGTCAAGTCAAAAGCCATAACCAACCACTCAAACAAACTTTCCTTGGCTTTGAAGGTGAAGGTTGTCTTTCTGACATATTTCTAGGTTCAATAGGGATCTGATGATACCCATGACTTTACAATCGATTTTGGCGAAGAATTTGACATCTACGGAGCTGGTTCAGTAGATCATCAATCCCAAGAAGAGGATAACGGTTATTCACTATGATCTTGTTGAGAGACTCAATAGTGAATGCAGAACCTCCATGCATAGTCTGTCCTTTGGTGCAAGCACAATTGGGCTGTCACATAAGGCGATGAGCTAGGACTCGATGTGTGCTTTATCCATGTGTTCATGAATTTTCTGCTTGATCTCTTCTTTTTCCAAAAAAGGTCTTCGATATAAAGATGTGTTAGGAAGAGGTAGTCTTGAATCAAATTAATAATATGCTTTACCATGCAATGTGTAGGCACTTTCTTATGTGACTTAAAGAGTATCCTTGTATTCTTCCAAGATGTTGTGCAGCTGTTGCATGTTTGATGAAAGGAACCAGAGTATGAAACAGTAATTGCCACACAAACATGTTTATCATTCAGGTCTGATCATCTAGGAGCACAAACTTTTCCAGCTAGAGCTGACTAGCTTCTTGCATTTTTTGGCGCTAATGAGTGAGAGCTAAGGGACTGCTTTTGTTTTGCCGTTTGTCATAGCACCAACATGTATGACAACGTTCCTGGGATTTTGCTTCATAGATTCCATGTCAATGGTAAAGATACATGATTGACCAAGTTAGACATCACATACCTTTAATGGTGCAACATCGCAAAGGACATGAATTTTGGAGAAGGCCCTGATTTTGTACACTAGATGACACTGTTGAGTAACATGTTTCTTAGAACTTGAGCTAAATCATCCAATTAAGTTTATGGTTGTGGGCGAGGCGTTAATGGCAAGTTCAATCTATGATCAACTACTTCAGGAGAAATTAGGTACTTCCAACTTTTGTTGTCAACTATGAAATGTATTGCTTTTCCATTTATGCACTTTTGAAAATGGAACAAATGTTCTGCTTCCTCCAAATTTGGATTGGATGAAACAAGGAAATGGTCATGTAGTACTGATCGTGACATTGGGCTCAGAGTCCATGACATGTTTACTCTTTATCTAGTGTTGTGGAGGTAACACTCAGTTGCTTCAAGTTGCATAAGTAGAGTCTTCCTGGCATGACACTCATTTGTGGAGTGCATGTTATATTTATGGATTGTGCACCAGCTTACCAGTCTTGGATTGTTTATTTTGATCAGTTGATGGTGTCGCCTTCTTCCATGAGTTTGGCACGAACAGGCCATGCCCTTTGTTGCAATTCTACTTCATTCCAAGCTTGAAATTTTAAGACTATGGCTTGTCCTGAGATTTGGATTAGGCTTGTTTAGACTTTAGCTTGGCTTTTATTTTGAGTTTACAAGAAAAATTGTAGGTTTCCAGGGCTCATTCTTGAATGCGGAATCTTGAATTAGGAATGTCTCAAGCCCGACCTATATTTCAAGATAGAAATATTTGCTCTTACTCTTGAATCCTTCAGTCTTTGGGGGAATGAAATGAATGTGAGTCATGTCGAATTCTCTGCCCATGATTGATCATGGCCTTGGACGCAATGTGTGAGGACTTCCATGATCCACCTATGTCATCATGTATCCCCATTGGATAACTAGGTCATTTTCAAGGCAGAGTTAACCAAATTTTAGTAGGAAATGATGCAAAAGTTGTACGCGGTATGATGTTGAAGCCATTGGTGAAGTCAGATCATGATGCATAGCAACACCATTGTGCTGCGAATTATTTGAGTATACCCAGATCCTCCTGAATCAAGCAACATGGGTAAAGAGAACTTGCCAACTTTATGGCATCCTTAAAATAAGCATGTACAATATGTCTCTCTAAAATGGACACACACTAAACACACGCACTCAGGCTTGGAAATTTAACCAAAAGAGTATAGCTCAAGCATGTGTACCAAGCTTTGTCATTAGGCATATGTTACACTGCAGTTGAAGAGGCAGTATTTTGGTTGGACAACAGTTCTGATCTTTCAAGTAGTCTTGCACCACTAGCCTTGATGCAAAAAATCTTAAATAGTTCTAACACACACTTACATATCATACTTGGTTATACAGTAACAACATTGCCAAAATGCTATTTTTAGCACTTTTAATTCATGCCAAGACAATATATAACAAAATGCCTTGGTGCATTAGTCAACCCGAATACACAAAACATAGCCTACACCTGTTCAACGCAGTCCTATTGTTGTGAATGCATCGTCTTCCAACCTCCTCATACACACCCTGCTTCTCCCATTCTAGGAAAGAAAACAAGTGGCCTTTCCATCTATCTTTGATTCTAGGCCTCTCATTCGTGATCCTCAAACTGTTTTGAGGTGGGCACGATGGTGACTCTTATGCATCACTTCACTGGGCAATGGTAGCATCTCCATTGCCTATTTGAATTGCAATGGTACCTTATGGTTTTCTCCAAGTACCTTCTAGGATGTTGTTGTTCCACAAGATATCATCTTTCTTACTAAGACCCATGGCAGCTCTAAGCGTCTCCCCCTATAGTCACAGGTTATTCCTCTATCTCAGCCTATCAGCATGAGACTCATAGATCCAATGATGTTCGTGGCTCAGGTGGAGTGGCTTGCCTCATTCATGACAGCCTTAGGTCCAATGTATCATTCGTAGCTTTTAATATCTATTCCAAATGCATGTGGTTAAATGTTCAAAGGATGTTACTTCCCCCGCCTCATTGCCCTTTGTTGAGCACATTGATGTGGACCCTTACTTAGTGAGCGACGTTATTCTTATGGGCGACTTCAATGCCTATACAAGAACCCACCAAACACCTACTCATGATCTTCTGCAAGAAGAGTTAGGCCTTTCAGAGATAGATATGGAAGGATTTGGTTTACAAAGAGAAGCAATGGAAGGAAATACTTCAATCAGTGCCTGTGGGAGGCACCTTCTCTAGATGAGGAAATCACAAAGTCTCCACAAGTTCAACAAGCTCCCTTTTTTCCTAATTCTAGAAGATTCACTTGTTTTCGCTTCATGAGAGACTACCAGACCATTGACCTCATCTTTACACTTTGCATTATCATTGAAGAGGCTTGTCATTGGTTTTCCAAAGCCTTTCGTTGTTTTGTAGACTTTCGAAAAACCTTTGATTCAAGAGTGAGACATCTTTTCCACAAGTTACATGATGTCGGAATTCCAAATTGTCTCATTACCGACACTTAGAGGTTCTATGAGACGGTAGTCGGGTAGTTTTGTACTTCTTGTGGTCTTTCTAGCTTTGTGAAGAGTAATATCGGTGTCAAGCAAGGATTCCCTCTATCACCGACTCTTTTCACCATTTACATCTATGAGTTCTAAGACTATCTTTGACAACAGACTCATGCAAACGATGGTTGCATTTTACATGATGCGGTGATAGCCATACTTCTTTTTGTCGATGGCATTGTTCCCCTCTCACTCTTCCAATGGTTTACAAAGACAACTTGATGTCCTTTCTCGTTTATGTGACCTTCATCAATAAGTGGTCGACCTTAGCAAAACGAAGGTCATGATTTTTAACACCTCTAAAAATTATCTTCCCCGGTTCTAATTCCTCTACAAACGGGAACCTTTAAATATTACATTGGCCTACACTCGGGTGTTCAATTTTCCAAACCATCTTTCAATTATTTTTGTCATGCCTTTGCAAAGGATATGCCTCCCTTTCTACATGGAGACCCAATGTTTTCAGATCCACTTCTAGGATATCCCTTCAAAGATGTAATGTCCCTTTTTCCCACTTGAGAACCATTATTTGGTCTTCTTGTCATTCCCCGGTTCTAATTCCTCTACAAACAGGAACCTTTTAATATCACATTGGCCTACACTTGGGTGTTTAGTTTTCCAAGCCATCTATTAGTTCTTTATGTTGTGCCTTTGCAAGGGATATGCCTCCCTTTCTGCATAGAGACCCAATGTTTTCAGATCCACTTCTAGGATATCCCTTCAAAGATGTAATGTCCTTTTTTCCCACTTGAGAACCATTATTTGGTCTTCTTGTCATTCCTTCTCCATGGCAAGGGAGTAAAGAAAATGGAGGAGAACATTGAGCTTCCATATGATATGTTTTTTACTAATATTTTATATTTTCTTTCTTATAACAAGCCGAAGATAGGTTGTGAAGTCAAATTCACTAGGGAGCCTCCTGAAGGATAAGACCATCTCTAAGGTAGGTCGGCCATAGAACTTTTATGTTTACACGCACAAAATGGTTGGGATCAGTAAAAGGATCAGTCAAGGCACCCAACTGGATCGCAGATTCGGCACATATGCTCACTACATTAATGGGCATGAGTGAGCTTCTTGCTCCATGTACAATTCCACTTGAGGATGAAAACGCTCATGTACGGCAATCGAAAGCTCACATTATTATAAGTTATTGTATAGAGGACAGTAAAACCTTCAACATTAAGTAACAGTGAAGATTGTGTCCCAAATTTGAGGAGCTAATACTGTAATCTTAATGTTTTAATTGGTATTGTGCAGCTTGATCCACTGCATTTAGAGATTTCGCGACCAATCTTGAGCAGGGTTCTCATGGTTGAATCTTTTTCATAATGCACCCATTTCATTGTTGAAATTGTTTCCCAATCATTTTGAGGGTTAATATGTGTGGAGATTCCTTGTTTTCTAAGAGTGTATGTGAATTGACATAATTGGCAATTGTTTTTGTGCCATAATGCACTCCAGAATTATGAGTCTTGATGCATTTGATTACCTTTAATCTAGCTTCTATAATGCAAGGCCCATCCAAATGAAGCTTTGTACTTCGTCAATCCACACACTAAAGTAGTATTCTACCAAGTAGTTGAATTCTCTCAAAGTCTCTCTTCCTCTCTCTCTCACCTAGTCGCTAGGGTTTATATTGAGTGTAAATTTGTAATGTCCCTTTATTCCCACTTGTTATAAAAATCAGACTTAATGATATTGGTCTTCTGAGCTAATTTCCTTCTCCATTGGCAAAGTTTTAGTCCCCAAGAAGATGGAGGATTAGAGCTTTGAGCTTCCGTATGATATGTTTTCTACCAATATTTTAATATGTTCTTTTAGTGTTTTGTCTCTTATGTCAGGTCGGCTGGGTTTTAATGAATTAATGGAAGCTAATGAAGGAAAGAACCTCTTTAAGGGGGCCAGCCTTATCTTTTAATGCTTTGGCGCCAATGGAGGGTTATAAAAGGAGAACTATGACATCATTTCAACTTTAGACTTTGATGCATTTTACCTTATTGGTGCATTGCGAGCTAAGAGCTCCTTGTTCTTGCATTTGAGGATGAAAACCCTCATGTGTGCAACTTGCCTAGAAGGACAAAAATCCTTCTATAGGTTGAGTGAAGGACGAAAAACCCTTCATCTTGACTTGGGGATTGGTGTATAAGGCTGATTCAAGTGGAGAGAGTCTATCATTTTCAGATTGTTGTTGGATTTATTTCTAGTGGAGTGACTTACTTTGAGTAGGGTTTTGAAGATTTGGCGAACTTTATGTATGCAATTTTCAATTGATAATTTGATTTATCATAAATTCTAAGGCCGGGATCTCAAGTTTCGTGATTTTTAGGGGTTTCTAGGCCCTAGACCTACATTTATCTTGTGGCTGCAATTAACCGGTCATTAATGAATTTCCAGTAGATGTGTTTCTTCGGTATTTTCATTGATTTTGAGCTCTTGTGGTTGCATAAAATATATATAAAAATTGTGGCAAGTGAATTTGAAGTGTTTTATGGTGTTTTGACATAATTTGTAAAGGGTACAGTTCGTTGATTTTGCATTTTCAGTCTGCTGCAATTAAAATCAGATCTGAATAATGTTGGTGTTTGGCTAAATTCCTTTTCTTTTGGTCTAAACCCTTGACAAGGTCATTACAAAAGATGTGCCTCTTCGATACAGTCATCAAAGCCTACAATTTTGTATGGATCCGAGATTTGGAGACATAGTTTGGGGTCATTTGATTGAGCTCATAATGAGAGGGTCCAAACTCTCATTCATGTTGTAAAAGGATAATTCCTCAGTGCATCATCCATGCTAAGGTTTCCGCCAAACATATGCATTTGAGATTATCTTTGAGCTTACTTTTTACATTCATAAACTTAGAACCATCAGAGATTTAACTTCAAGTCGTGGGAGGTATCCATACTTAGCCCTATGTTCTTTAGAGAGGATTGCATCATTGGGCCCCAATAGATGTGAACATTGTTGAAACTCTAAGAATAGTTCCCTCCTCCAATCTATTGACGTCTCTATTGATATATTGACTCCTTTTAGGTACTCTTTAGATACACCTCCTTGGATTCTTCCCTCAAAGGAGATTATCATTGGAGCAATCAAGGAGGATATCTACAGAAAGTACATCCAAGTCACTTGGAGATTCCCTTCTTAGCCACTCAACCCCAAGTTTGCCTTTTGTGCTAAACATTTCTTGTCAATGGTGGATGGTGTCATTTGTCGCCCTACTTATCTCCAACGTCATTAGTCTCACAGCCTGAAGTTCCCCCTCGTCAAGTTGAGACTGTGCTCACACTTACTACAAGTTACAATTGGTCATCATATTCTACATGGGGTCCAAATCTATCATCTTTGCTCCCTCTAGGAGGTGGACACCAAGATACACTTCATTTTTAGATGCCTTATTTGTTATGAGATCTGGGGAAGATTTCATTGTCTCTAGAAAGACTCGAGCAATTCTCTATCCATTTTCTTTCGATAGCCAGACCAACGATGCCTAACCCTTTTTCTTTGGGAGGATGCTACCCTTCATCGCAAGTCCCTACGAGGAGCCATTCGAACCGCCAAGCCGATCACGTCTTTCTTTCAGTCCTTCACAGACATTGACGGCATTTAGTGCCCTTTGATATTATTGTTTCACAAACGAAAGGGGTAAGTCAGTGAGGCAGTGCTCATCTCGGCACAACACTACTACTAATGTACTTCAACACACTAGCTCTTGGTGTCAAGGATCTACCCCTCAACATTATGAATTTTTTCCTTCACAACCACATCCTCGTCCACAAGGACAAACACACATTATGAGTTTCTTCGACCTTGGATATTAGGAGGATTTATACGTGGTACTTCACTTCCTCCTATGATTACCCAAGATAGGCCCCTAGCCCTAGACACTCCCCAATGAGCATTCTCAAATCATGCATCGGCACATTCATAGTGATAGATGATGACACAGTTGATTCCTCTATCACAGACATGGTTGGAGATGTTTGATGAGGCTACCATCAAATCTCTATGGCTTTCATCAGCCCATGCTCTTCGGGAGATTCTTGTTATTTCTCCCCTTGCACAGCTATTTGTATTGGTACCATAACCACATGTTTGGGATTTTTACTTTCAAGGCTTTTGTTCTTCTTTTGTTGAGTTAGTTGTTCCTAGGGTCCTTTTACCTAGCACTTTCTATCGTAATTGGATGTGTTCTTGAGTCCCATTGACTTCCTTTTGGTCATCCACAGGCATTAATATAATTTCTATTTTCCAAGTCAAGCTTTGTGGAGTACCTAGATCCACTCACACAATTCATCAGGTCAACCACCTATGGTAATCGAAACCTATACTTGATCGTAAACTTGTTGATGGCTCTTGAATCCATGCACATGCCCCATTTTCCATCTTTCTTTAGTTCTAGTAAGGCTGGAACCACACATGAGCTCAAGATTTCTTGTATCAAAATCTTCTCCAATAAATCTTGTAGTTGCCTATTCACCCACTCATTCTCCATATGTGTCAACCTATACGTTGTCTTGTTCAATAAACTAGATCCGGAATTAGATCCATGTGATGGTTAATGCCCCTCATGGGTGGCAATCCATCCGGCAAGTCCTTGGAGATGATTTCAGCAGATTCTCCCAATAAACTCTTTACTTCATGTGGAATTTTACCCACTTTGACCGCTGTCAAAACTTGAATGGGTTTGGAAATGAAACGAAAACATGTTTTCTCCTTCTTTAACTTTCTCAAAAACTATTTTCCAGAAATCAAACACTTTAGAATTGCTGTCCACTTCTTCCCTTTTATCCTTCAATGAGCTCAACTTATACTGCCTACCCAACAATAAATGACAAAATTTTATCTCTATTTGACCCAATCTGAAAATTAACCAAACATTGCTCACTCACCAAGATTTGATGTCCTCTTTGCAACCAAGGCACGTTGCATTGGTTTGGGTGGGTGATCTTCTTCAACCCAAAGCTTCTCTACCATCTCATTGGGCACCAAATTATCTGTGCTACCACTATCAACAATGACCCTGCAAAACTTACTTCCAGATTTACACATGGTTCTAGAGAGATTCTTTATTTGCACTAGATCATTCCCCTCCTTGGCTGGTTTTAGCAATGCTCTCTTCATCACGAGAGCTTTTCCATGTTCCAACTCCTCTATGTGATTAGGTGATCCAATTCTTTCCTCATTTAGATGTGCAATATGATTAATAGCATCATATTTTCTACTGCTGCCTTGTTGTGCTTGTGAGCACTCAAAAGATTTATGTGCAACATCTCTGCACCTAAAGAATGCATATGTGGACCAAGAATGAGCTATAAAGTATCCCCTAAATTAGGAAAAGGTAAAAGATCATTCTAGAACCAACACACAAACACACACAAAGTCAGTCCACAAAGCGATCTTGGGCTATAGACAAAGGCCGTGTGTATAGGAGGTTATAATGGATCTATATCTGGAATCTACACACAATCACTAAGGATATATAAGGTGTGGGACCTTACTAGATCCATGGTGTCATTATATGCTGAAGAAATAATTGTGATTTAGAAGGTGCCATTAGGCAATAAACAAGAGCTATCAAATCTAAAGGTTGAATGAATGGGGTGTCACTATGCTAAAGCAAGATCTTATCTAATACATCATTGAAAAAACAATCATCAACCAAAATATAAAAGAGAGAGGTTAGGGTTAGGGATACTTATTGTAATATTAGTGTTCATAGTATTAGATAGTCCTAGGTGTTAGAGCTTTTGTCTTGTAGTTGGTACTTGAAGAGTTCTTGTAGGTCGTTGAAGAATCACAGAGAATATGAAGTGTAACAGCCATTCCAATGGCTTCATATTTGTAAATCCCATCACTTGTTTATGCTGAATAAAATATTAAGTTTGGCATTGCACATTCTATTTTGCACAGTCTATTATACCTAGCCTGACATTGGCATCAAAGCACAGCCTTTGTCATTGTTTTCCTCCATTCATTTCCAGCAAATCTGATTTACATGAAAATCCATTTTTCATTATTCTTCCTCCTTGTTCCTAGTTGTACAGCCTGCTGTAAGTTATCTCAGATCTGTAATTTGTTTGAGATCATTTAGTTGGTGTTTTCTAATTTTGGGTGGTTCTTTATATCTGTTGATCGCGTCAGAGTCTAAGTGTGGCCTTTTGGACCTGCATACTACTGCACCCCTGCTGTAGGCGTCAGACTTTGGTGTTTCAATAGACAGCTGCAAGGTATTTTTTTTCCTACTGCACTGGAATCTGATCACAAACTGCTGCAAGGCATTTCTGTTATTTCAACTGTGTTTTCTCTGCTGAAGCAGAGATCATAGCAGATGCGTGGAGTTTATTATTTGCCAGCTGCATTGGGTTTCACCCTTGGTGTTGAACAAGCTTGTTTCATTTCCTTTGTTGCCACGTGGGAGTCAATAAGTTCTTTCAGCGTTTTTTGTCTCCATTCTCAAAATTCGTATGGGAGGAAGCAAAGATAAGTCTTTTTATTTTTTAATGCTTCTAAATTTAAATCAAAAGCATATATTTATAGAAGGATTTGTATAAAAAATAATTCTAGACTTGTTAAAATATTAAATAAGTCATTTATAGTGCAAATAAATTTCAAAGCAAATTTCTTTTCAAAATCAAGCAAAAGTTTGAAAAACAAAATTGCAAACCAAACAAATAACAATATTTGGTATTAACAGTGCCTCTGGTTTGCGCCTACAAGTAAAGTCGTCACATTAAACTACTACATTCATCACCTAATAGAGCTGCAACAATGGTATTTGTGACATCATTTCTATAAATTGCCAAGTAATTATGAACATTTTTTTTTTCATTTCGCTTTTCTCTGTTACCCATTCACATTTTTTGCTCAGCATAAATCCTGAAAATGGGAAAAACCAAGTATATAGGAAAGTTATGCCTACGTACGAGGTTTTCTTGTTAAGCGGGTGTCATTGACTACGTGAAATCTTTTCACGTACCACCTAGGTACCACTTACCATTCTACTCTCAAGTATCTTAGCACCTCTTTCGCATACTGACGCATATATCAAAGGGCGAACTTTTCCCATGTACCGATGGGTACATAGGAAGGGCAGGTATATAGGAAGGGCGGGTATATCAAGAGGTTTGGTACATCAAGAGGTGGTATATCGAAAGGGGAACCTGTTCAAGTGATAAGGAACCCTACATATCTCTAGTACAAAATAACTTCAATAAAATCAATTGTTGGCACAACTTTGACTGGCAAATATACCTGGTTAGAGTGTTCTCAACAAGTGGAGAACATACTTATCTTCAATGATCTATGGTTTGACATTTGAGGTGGGGATACAAAACCAGCACTACCGTTAGATGCAAAAGAAGCCAATATCTGGAAGCAAAAGAATTTGAAAGGATTGGCCTTAATGAGAGCCTCAGTTGATTCAAAAGTGTTTCATCACATCCAAAGGTATGATATTGCATGAGAAGCATTCAACAAGTTGAAGGACTTGTATGATTCTCAATCAAAATTGGAGTTCATATATTTTCAGTTAAAATTGTAAAATCTTGAGTTGAAGAACTGTTATGTCGTGAGTTTGGCCTCAAAAATTCGTACAATCAAGCATGACGTAGAAGCCACTAGGGTAAAAATTTACATATTTATGGCTACTTTCATAAAAGCCCTTCTTCTTACATATACAACCTACTCGGAGTCTTTGCAAGCAAGCAAGCAATTAAAGACTCACCTTTGATCAATTGGTTGAAAAGATGGACAAAAGAGAAAAGGCCTTTCAAAGAAAAAATGAGTCATCGAGAGAAAGTATTTGTTATGCCAATCAAAAAGGCAAGTCTTTCAACCATTCTTCCTCTAAGGCCTCATCTTCCAAAAATTAAGTTAGAAGAACAAAGGGAGGAATAATGGTCAAGGAAGTAAAAATAACAATAACAATGGGAAAAAGCAAAATGATAAACATTTTTTTTGCAAATGGTGTGGCAGAAAAGGGACCCATGAGGCTCACGCATGTAAAAATTCATGGGAGAGGACCGAAGCCTATTGTCAACACAAGGAAGGAAAAGAAAAGAAACAAACCAATGAGCCAGACTCAACTCAATTCACCAGTGACTATGTGCTTTTCAGTTGTAATAAAGCAAATAATACCTCATATACTACCACTTGATTTGATGTTTGGGTCCTAGATATTGGGGCCACTCAATATATGACGTTTCAAAAGGACTTCTTTGAGGAGTTTCATGACGAACATTGTGGCCCAATATATCTGGTAGATAGATCAAGTCTACAACCAAAAGGAAAGGGTACAATCCAACTCAAGTGTCTGAGGCTTCCATATTTTATTCTTAAAAATGTCCTATACCTTCCTCAGTTGAAAAGAAACTACTTGTCCTTGGTGCTCATTCGCCAACAAGGGCACTCCATTTTGTTGGACAATGGGGAGGTCACAAATTGAGAAAAAGTAACAATGCAGTCATATTAACTGTATTTGAGGAAGGCAAATTGTTAAAACTCAAGGGTGTGCCAGCAATTTCATGGAATGTTGCTCATCTCATTGAAGACGAAATGTCTTCAAGCATGTTGCAGCATGTGAGAATCAGCCACTCTAATCATGTCTGCATTCATGTGTTGCAAAAGAATAGCTTAGTAGTATTGCCAACCCTTCCCGTAAATTCTGGGAAGTGTGAAGCCTGCATTTTGGCTAAACACTCAAGAGGACCTTTTCAAAAGTTAGAGTGGAAATCTAACAATAATATCCCCTTCTCAATCGAAGACCTTTAGCCCAATTTTCTTTCCCGGAGGCTAAAGGGTGATAAAAAGGGGAAACTTATCATAATAAATTAATTATAAAAGTGCAATATAAAATCATATTATAAGCACTTTATATTAATTTTTTAATAATAAAGTCAAATTAAAAATAGAAAAAGAAAATATAAAGTGATACAGTAAAATAAGAAAAAAGGGAAATATCACTTTATGTTATTATTCTCCCCTAGGAGAAAATGGACCCCTTTGGAGGATGAAAAAGGTGGAAAAAAACATTAAATGCGAGGGGTGAAATCTGATTGGAAGTTGGGGAGGCTATTTGGCCCATTACATCTATAAAAGCAAGTTTACTTGCTTGTTGATGGCATACTTTTCTATTTTACACAAATCTGATTTTTGTCTAAGCCTAGAGCTTTACAAATTAATTCTGAGGATGAAAAAACTTCAGAAATAATCTCTTGAGAACGAAAACCCTCTAAGAGATCTATTAGAAGGACGAAAACTCTTCTCCTAGTTGAGAGGATTCTCCACACAGGGGTTTCCATTGCATATCAAGGAGTTAGCTGATTTTCCAGTGGCTTTCCAATTATATTGAGGGCTGAAATTGTAGATCTATTCAAGGGTTTTGAAGAAGAAGAATTGTTACTGAGCCTTCCCTTCATTTCCAACCATTTCTATATTCAGTGACCTATCTAGGAGCTGGTTTATGGGTTCCTGAAGTTTTTTATGATCAGATTTTTATTGTTGTTCGTATATCTGATTTTTAGAGATCATATCAGCTATTTTATATAATTTTTGGAGTGGATGAAGTGGTATTTTCAGTTGTGTCCGAGGGCAAATGTCTGCAGATTTTTATAAAATAAATTCAGCCTGTTTGAAACTCAAATCTGGTATTTTTCTTCATGATTCCATCTATTCAAAAATTGTTGATTTGTTTCCATTAAATATTCAGTGGTTTTGCATCTCATTTGGTGGGTTTTCCTCTCTTATGCAAGTCTTCATTTTCATATAAAATTCAGATCTGCATTGAAATATTTTATAAATTATATAGAACTTGTTCTTTGGATTGGGGTTTTGCCTTAAATCCATCTGGGGTAAGAATATGTCCATTTGGGGACATTACATAATGACAATATTTGAGGAAGACAAATTGTTAAAACTCAAGGGTGAGCCATCAATTTCATGGAATGTTGCTCATCTCATTGAAGACGAAATGTCTTCAAGCATGTTGCAGCATGTGAAAATCAACCACTCTAATCATGCCTGCATTCATGTGTTGCAAAAGAATGGCGTAGCAGGATTGCCACCCTTCCCGCAAATTCTGAGAAGTGTGAAGCTTGCATTTTGGCTGAACACTCGAGAGGACCTTTTCAAAATTTGAAGTGGAAATCTGACAAAAAGTTAAAGTCGGTCCACTTTAAATTGTTTTCTCTTTCAATTATCTCAACTGGTGGTCACAGGAACTTCATGTTATTCATCAACCACTACAACAGACTGTCATGGATTTATTTCCTCAAACAAAAATCAAAATCCTTTGAAACGTTTCAAAAGTGTCAAGCTATGGTGGAAAATGTACCTCAAACCTGCATCGGGACACTCATGACTAAAAATGGTGATGAGTACACTTCAAAGGCATTTGAATTCTATCTCAAGAAAAACAGGATCAAACACCATCTCACAATTTCTCACACTCCTCAACAAAACTCTAGTAGTTAAGAGAATGAACAGAACCGTGATGAATATGGTTCATGTACTGTTATATTTCAAGAGGGTTGTCATGTCCCTTTTTGGCAACAAGCAGAAACGGAAGACCTTATCCCATTCCTTCCTTGTGGGACTAAGGGTTTGGAGCTAGAGGAAAGTTATCTGAAGATATCTGGATTAGTTTTAGGAAATATTGCACTTTTCATGTTGTATTCCTATTGGATGCCTAGCACTGCAATAAATGAAATAAATTACTTAGTTATTTTTGTGAGCATATATGCTCGAATTAGAAAGGGACTTTAATATTATAAGGTCGGCCATAAGTTATGATGTGGCACCCCTTATGTTATGAAAGGAGGATGCTTGGCCATTATGTCATATGTTGAATCTTATCATTTCTTCTTGGAAAAGGTTGCACCTTTCCTTTCTCTCTCGTCAAGGACGAAAACCCTTGTTTGAGACCACTTCAAGGACAAAAACCCTTGACGGTGGAACTTGTCTTGGGGAAAAAAAACCCTCAAGAAAGGATATTTGGGTTATTGAATATCTTAAGGTATTTGGAGCTGATATCTTTCTATCTAGCCCTAGGCAACTTGCATCATGAGCATTTTGGAGGTGTTTTGATGGATGTATGGTATGATTCTTGCATGGATGAACTTGTCCTAATTTCTAAAGGTGAAAGCAATCATTCCTAATTTCTAAAGGTGAAAGCAATCATTTCTTTGCATGTTCAAGCTAATAATTCAGCCTTGCCAAGTGGGGGGAATGGCATAGGAGAGGGGTTTGCAGTGATTTGAAGAGTTTCGGCATGCATAATCAAATCTGAAAATATTTCTTTATTTCTGCAGCAACTAGGGTTTGAAAGAAATTCATTCCAGCATTCCTAGGCTTCCAAAAATTATAATTCCTTCACCAATTGATTGATGAGCTTGAGTAATAATTTCTGAATGAATTTGGAGTGATCTTTCATGGTTTTTAGGGCATTTCCAGGAGGAGCGAATTGTTTGAAAGGCAGGTTTGGCATGATTTGGTGGATGTTTGGGCAAGTTGATTTAATATTTGCATTTATCATATTTTTAAACCCCAAGATCCCAAGTTTCGTGATTTTTGGAGCTTCCTAGGCAAAGTTATGAAATTGTGAAATGATACATAAATTTTGTAGACTCCAGTGTGCTTTTTCAGTCATTTCCAGTATTCTACAAGTTAGTTATAGCCATTTGAAAAAATAAATTTCAGTCTTCTTCTTTCAGCCCTCGCTAATTCCAGAGGTCCCCCCAAAAAGGGACATTACAGAGGTAAAATCTACACTTCTGGGCAAAAGCAACGCAAACAACAATGTAGCACCAAAACAAATCACCATCAACAACCCTTCAATTAACGGCTCCATATGAAATGTGGTGTGGTCATCTTCCTTCAATGTGTCATCTTCGAGTGCTTGGATCCATATGTTACAAATTGATCCCGAAGGAGAAAAGGAATAAGTTGGACCATAGGAGTCATAAATGCATTCATTTGGGGATATTCCAAATCTCCGAGGCATACTAGCTCTATGATGGAAAGAACAAGAAAATCCACATTGCAAGGGATGACATCTTTAGTGAGCCTGCAAAGAATGAGGCCACCATCAATCATCAATTGAGTCGAATGGAGAAATATGCAAAGTTTGATGTCTACAAGGAGATAAGATAACATAAGATAAATATATTAATGTCCAACAAATGACCACAAAAGTAAGGGGGGACAAATTAAGAAATTTCTAACAATGAAGGGGGGGCATGCGATTGGGAGTCATTTGATTCTGTATTATCTCCTATAATACAGATTGAAACTCCTCCTGAAGAAGAAAATGAAACTTGTTTAGAAAATGAACAAGTGGCACAAGAGCAGAGGACAAAAAGTGGAGCTTCATATCATGAGATTGAAGCTCCAAAACCTCAGAAGATGCCTAAATGGGTGTTGCAGACATTGAAAGATGTCCATTCTAATGAAGTTGGGAAAACCAACACATTAACTGCACATGCAAACGCACAACTAACAGAAAATGTCCTAGAAGAAATCCAAAACAAGATTGAAAAGCTCCCCTTGAATGATTCTCCAAAAGAAGAACTCAATGTTGTGTTCGATTCAGAACCAGCCTCTTTAAAACAAGCTGAAAAGGACGAGTCCTAAAGAAAATCCATGAGAAATGAATATGATGCATTGGTGAAAATTGGGACTTGGAAGTTGGTTGATCCTCCACTCGGCTATAAACCAATTGGTTGCAAGTGGGTCTTCCGCAACAAATACAAGGTTGACAGCTCACTTGACAAACATAAATTAAGGCTTGTCGCAAAGAATACTACTTAAAAGGAAGGCATAGACTACAATGAAACCTTTGCACCAACACCGAAGTGGACTACCATTCGGACGTTGTTGGCTTTGGCACCACAAAACGGGTGAAAAGTTCATCGGATGGAAATGAAAACTGCTTTTCTAACTAGTGATCTTCAAGAAATAGTGTACATGACTCAACTTGAAGGTTTTGCAGTTGACGACCAAGAGCACAAAGTGTGCAAACTAGAAAAATTGTTGTATGGGTTGAAACAAGATCCACATGTATGGTATAATAATCTTACCAATCACCTCTTGAACATTAATTTCAAGCAATTTGAGTTTAAAGATGCAACTCTTTTTGTCAAAACAATTCACAAAACTGTTGTATTTCTATTGGTGTATGTGGACGATCTGCTCATAACAGGGAATAATGAAAAATATACAGCAAAAATCGAAGCAGAGTTGATGAAAGGGTTTGAGATGACAAATTTGAGTTATCTTCATTACTATTTGGGTATTGAAGTGCTTCAGAAATCAAAGTAAGTCTTCATCACTCAACGGAAGTAGATTGGAGAAATTCTAAGCAAATTTAGAATGACAAATTGTATGCCTCTCAGTACGCCCATGGAACAAAATCTAAAATTGACATCAAAAGATACCACTGATCTGATCAATACAACCAAATACAGACAGCTCATTGGAAGTATGATCTATGTGACCACAATTAGACCAGATATTTATTTTGGTGTTGGTGTTCTGTCTAGATTCATGCAACAACCCGAGAAATTCACTAGGTAGTAGCAAAAAGAGTCCTTCGATATCTCAAAGGAACACAGAATTTTGGGCTCAAATGCTCCAAAGCAAGAGACTTCAAATTGGTTGGTTATTCAGATTTTGACTAGGCTGGCAATTTTGAAGATGGGAAATCTACATCATCAATCGAGCTAATGATGTCGGCTACGTGCTTACAAAAGGGAAGAAGAGGGTCAATAAAGGGAACAAGAACCTAAAAAGGTAATTGACGTTGATGTGAAGGTGATGTAAGGTGGTATAAGGTGGTAGTAGGAAGGGAAATTACAATGTACTCAAGACATACATTCAAGGAGATGAACGCGCAGAAGAGTCCGCGCATGCAAAAGAAATTTCGTAAGAATTAATAGGGTATATGCATGTATCAATGAATCCTCTATAATAGTATCTTTTTTTCTCTTCCTCTTGGGCCATAACTATTATTGTGAGAAGTGTTTCTTTCTACTTCATGAATATGGTGTTTGCTTGACCTCTTCTTCTTGCCAACCTTCCTCTACCTCTTGTTGTATTTTGTTGTCTCCTTGACAACTTTTCTTCAACCTTCAAAGCATATTGATATGCTTCTTGCACCAAACACAATTTTATCATTCCAAACTCATCTTTTATGGAAATATGAAGATGATCTCCTTGTCATCTTCAAAATGATCAGCCTGAATTGTGAGCTTGTAAAAATCCTCCATGTAGTCACTTATACACCTTTGCCTCAAATTCTGCAATTTCTTGAACAAACTTAGTCCATTATCAAAGGGCAAGAAAATAGCTTTCAATTTTGCAACCATCCAATGCAAATGCTTGATTTTGTCTTTGTTTCTTCTGATTCTTTCCGACTGCATATGATCCCACCACAAGGACATATGTCCTTTTGAATTTGTGCAACCAAACATCACTTTCTTGGGATCCTCCATTAGATCACGGTCAAAATACTTTCCCAACGTGATCCTATCAATGATATCCTCAAATCATAAACTTCCTAAGTAGTTAGGGGTGTCCAACCTCGAGTTGGCTCCCATCTTGGTAGTGGCCTTTAGAATCTAACCTCTGGTTCATCAACTATCTCTTCCAACTGAATTTATGAGCTTCTTCATCTTCATTCACAATTTCTATAAATCCTCTCCTTTGTGCAGTCCCCCAACATCCAATCTAGCTTGGACTCCCCTCAAGAGCTCTTCCAAGTTTGCAACTCTTGGTGCTCTTCCTCCTCTTCCAAGGGGAGCACCTTTGAGCACCATTTATTCTCTTCACAACTCTCACAATACAAGACATTTTCACATATGCAACAAAGCCATTAGAGCCTCACGAACTTAACCAAGCAAGACAAAGCCTTGTTACGATACCAAATGATGCAAGTTGGGTAAGAGGAGCCCAAGTTAATGGCAGCCTTTCCTTACAACCTGGACTCACTCTCTTAATTGCACATGCAAGCTCAAGCTTGGGACTCAAAAGCTCATTATTCATTGGTGTATGACTGTATCACAAAGATTTACACACACACAACACTTGTTTTATTAAATTACAACATACATGAAGTTGACTTACACACACCAACACAATCCCTCCATCGACTTCAAACAATCTATAATCTATTCTAGATTAGACGCTTCCCTAGCAAGTTCATGCTTCTTGCAAGATTCTTTCTTGCTTTCTCTCCCCTTTCTCTTCCTTTCTTGCCCCAAATGAAACTCTCCAACTACTTCTCTTGAATCTTTTTTATCTTACTTTTAAAACTTGGAGGGCCTCTTCACATTGATAAACATCTTGAGAACGCTCAACAATTGATAATTTTACGTTGTCGGCAATTGCACACGAGCAAAACCGCTGCTTTTTGCATACCGACAATTACCAAACTGTTGAGGCAGTTAACGCAGAAAAGCGATGTCGAAATTGTTGCTTGTGTGAACAAGCGGTTTCATCATCTGTCCCGAAAAGGGTCAATTTGATCCTATCAAATCACTGAAACCTCCTGTACGTGTTGCTCCTGTATTGTTGGACCTCTAGATATGCTCCTTGGCCTGCTCTAATCAGCTTTGATACACACAGCAATGTCGATAAGTTGCGAACACTAAAAAATGAAGAGTCGCGATTTTTGTTGATATAACATTTTGTGTGGTCCTAGAAGCCCTTGCATCAAAGTGGCACTACCAAAATAGTCATCATACTAGCATCATCAACTAAAATCTAGCCATTTGTCTTTATCCAGCAATTCGTTTCCACTTCAAATAAGAATACATGTCATATCCATGCGGGATGCCTCTTTGATTCTCAAGTAGAACCCTTCGTTTAATATTTGTACTAATTTTTCAATTTTTGCATTGCATAGCTATAAAACAGATAGTTTTTAATGGAGAATGTGTAGTTCAAGGCATACATCTCTCCACAAAAATGAAAAAAGAAAGAAATTATATCAATGTCCATAGATGACCAAACGTAGGTCAATGGGACAATTAATAATAGAAAATTCTACGAAGAGAGAATCCTAGAAGCAAAATAAAGGAATAAAAGTACATTAGACAAAATAAACTAGAGGGCCACCAACATAGGTGACAATGAAACTAATTAAAATAGCAATGAAGGGCGAACAAGAGCCCCAAAAGTACGTGTCAATGACAACTAGAAGGAAATCTCATCAAATATATTTGTTTGTTCCTGAAGTGGAATCACCTAAGCCATCAACGATTACTGTGAAAGATCCAATATGTTCGCCGAGGAGTATCAAGGTCGACGAGGCTAGGTTAGGAGACTCTAGGAGGAAGCAAAGCGCTTCCTCTAGAATCTCCACTAATATCCAAGGCCAGTGTAGATCCCGTAGTAGAAAAGAAACTCGTAATATGAATTTGGCCCTTTGATCTTAGGGGTAGCTGGTAAGGAGTAGATCCACGTCATTAGAAAGGGTCAAAGCCACATCGATGAGTAGCAGAGCCACGCCGACAAGGAGGAGAGCCACAAAGCCGAGGGAGAGAGCTGGGAGATCTTAGTAATGGTGTGTTGAGAGAAGTGCCACCGAACTGATCTATCAACTCTGATATTTTAAGTACCAATGACCAAAGGGAATTTAGTGTTCCTTTGTCACTTACGTGGACTGGAAAAAAAAGGTGATCAACATGGAGGCTCTAAAGCCTATAGAATTTCCCTAGAGACATTTGCATTGGAGGGTGATGGGCTCAAGAAGATAAAAGCCACACACCGCTGGTCTATATATTTGAAAAAAGTAGATAGTGTCGTTTAAGTCCCAATAGAGGGAATGATAGCTTCCTCGGATCTCTATAAATGGGCCATCCAAAAACGAAGCGTTCATCGGTCTTCACCTCTTGGAAGAAACAAAGACGAAAGATTCGGTCACGACAAAGAATGCATTGATCAGTTTCAACCCAAACTGGTGATAGCACACTCTCATCTAGCGAAGGTGAAATCTCAAGTCGTGGCACTAGTGGCGCTGGAGATAGTATGGGCAACAAATAATATCATGTACCATCTGTAATAAATGCTTGACATAAAAAGCAAGCTTAGGGCTAATCCACTCAACGAGGAGATCCAGGTGACCTAGATATATTGTTTGTAGATGTCCTCTCTAGCAACTCTGGTGATGTCCTTTTGGAAAGGAGTTGGGAGGGTTTAAGGTGCATCCACAAAGCGCATGAAAGGGGATAGCCCATCAATGGAGATGTCAATAGAAAGAAGCAAACTAGTCTCAAAGTACCAACAATTTTGGAGTTTCATGGTGACCAGAGGAGAGGGGGGGACAAGTGAAGCAATCTTCTTTGAAGAGTAAAGTGCTAAGCATGGATCTCTCATGGCCAAAAGCTAAAGCCCACGTGCATCTAAGTTTGTGAATGTGGAAAGTAAGCATAAAGATAGTCTCGAGGCCTAGCAACTAGGTGGAAAATTCAGCTTGGACGAAGCATTCAGGAATCGTCTACTTGCAATGGATCATGTGTTGTAGCATGAGAGTCTGGACCATCTCAATACCCCAGTCAACGGCCCTTAAGCTAGGCCCCAAACCTCTTAACCATATAAAATCGTAGGCTTGATGATCATATCAAAAAGGTGTAACTTGGAATGAATGTCTTGGAGGATCTAAAATATTTGATGTTCTAAGATCGAAAGAGAGGCAAACCCCTTACAAAGGCACAAGTGAGAAACAGATTTCACACTAAAGGATGTTAGGAATTATATTGTTATTACTCACATGGGTTAGTATGTTATATTATTGTCAATATATTTTTATCTGAGTTATAACAACTCACATAACACTAGTACTTAGGTGCACGATTGTAGCACTTGACGACTTCTGTTATGGAGATATACAAGCTTACTTATATGTTATAACAATAGTACTTAGTTGCACAATTGCAGCACTTGACTCCTATTAATTACTTAGTTGCACAATTTTACAAGTTGACTCCTTTTTTTTGTAAAAGAAAACACTCCCAAAATATTAAATTAGATAGAAATCAAAGTTACATATATGACTATGCCAAGCCTAAAAGCTATTTGCCCAAGCTTGAGCATGATACAATCGAAAAGCTAAAAAATTAATCATGGTTGGGAATCCATATTTAGAATATATCTGATATCCTATTGGAGCCTATTGGGCCACCATGCAGGAGGCATGTCATACCAAAGAAGATCCTTATTATCTAAGGCCCAGTGCGCCAGTCCATCAGCAATTTTATTTCTTGCACAGGGAATGTGGTACATTTGAACCTCTTGAAACTTTTGCTTCAATTCTTTCATCAACCATACCTCTTTAGCTATTCGCCATTCGGGAGAAGAAGCGATTCTATCATCAGATAACAACTTCATAATGATTTGGGAGTCTGATTCAATTTGAAGTTTTTGCCATCCTATTTTTAAAGCCTCTTGCGTGCCTTTACAGATTGCCTTCACCTCCGCAAAATTATTAGTAGTAGTACCCAAATTTTCTGCAAAAAAGAACTACAGCTCACCCTGATTGTCTCTACCAATGCCCCCTATAGCAGCGCTTCCTAGATTCCCTCTAGAAGCACCATCTATGTTCAATTTTCCATACCCCAAAGGAGGACTTTTCCATTGACTTACGCTTATGGCCCTATGCTTAAGTTGCCTCCATGGGAGAGTAACATCTCTAGGGTCCAAAGATACCTGTTTAAGGATATGCTGCCACTCCGAGGACGAAATCTGGGGTAAAGATATTTTATGTTTCAGACTTACTGCTATGTTGATTTTAGTTTTCTCCCAGACAAAAGAATTATCTTTACTAATTTTCTAAAAAAATCTTCTAGTTTTTTCTTTCCAAATACTCTATAGGGTGAGGGAGATGCCATTCCACAGAATCGGAAGGAAATTTTGGCCTTAAGGAAGATTTCTCTACCATGTTGTGAAAGTCTCCTCTACGGACGCAAAGTTATTCTAGTGCAATTTAAACAAAGAAGAGAGATGATGCCAAATAGGAATAACCCAAGGACAAAGGAAAAAAAGATGTGAAGAAGATTCTTTGCCCTGTAAACACAAAGTGCATTTGAAAGGGCCATTCATACCTCTCTTCAAAAGATGGTCTCCTGTTAGAACTCTTATATGAAGAAGAAGCCAAACAAAGAAACTAACTTTGAGCCACATGCTTGGCTGCCATAAATGTTTAACGAGAAACCGAAGAGGATGAGAATTATCGACCAACAGGGAAGTGTAACCAGTAGATACTGTATATGTCCCAAATACATCCTGCCCCCATCCCAATCTATCAGGCAGTGGTGAAGAAGACAAAGGCCTAGCCTGGAAGGCTTTGCAAAGCAAAATTTGATCCTCATGACATACCGCAATGGACCATTCTGAAACAGGAATCCAATCTTTTCCATTCTTCCAAGTAAAGGAAACAATTTTCCCATAATGAGCAACCTTAACCCAACCAATGCGCTATATGTGTTCCATAATGGGCTTGAGTTGAGAAAATTGGAGACTGAGAGGGGGCTAACCGCCTCAAGAGTCAGTTCAAAAATTCATCGTTTGACCATTTTTAACAATCCAAAAAAGTAGTTTTTTAGCATTTCTTCTCCCATTCTGATAAATATCAAGGTGGGAGAACCTTTAGAAGGAAGGGTAGATCTGATAATAATCTCCAGGTGATTATTTTCAGCATACTTTTCTCTAAAAGTAGCAGCCCACAAATCATCAGGATGAGCAAAAAGCCTCCAGTATAATTTAGCAGCTAAAGCTTTATTCTGCTTAGGAGAAGATCTAAATCCTAACCCTCCTATTTTTGGTAAGCATAATGTTTCCCATTTAACCAAGGACCACTTCTTATTTTGAACTCTGCTCCATAAGAACTTCTGACATATAGAGTCCACTTGTTTCAAAATAGTGCTAGGAATACTTAAAACAGAAGCAACATATCTCGGCATAGTTTGAAGGACAGACTTAATCAACGTCATCCTCCCCCTTGATGAAAGCCATTTGTTGGTCCACTTTTGTAGTTTTGATTCAAACTTGTTGATTAACCAGTGTCAGTCTTTCAACTTTTTTGAGGCCAAAGGAACACCTAGATATTGAAGAGGAAGCATACCCTTCTTAAACTGGAAGAGTTTTAAAATTTGTTCTCCTTGTCTGACAGAACTATGAAAAAAGAAAATGTTGGATTTTCCTTGATTAATCAACTGACCGGTGGCATCTAAAAAGGTACACAATATTTTTTGAATCTGTCTAGCTTCCTGGGTTGTAGCTTTTCCAAGCATCGTTGAATCATTAACGAATTGGAGACAAGAAATCGGGTGGCTATTTTTTGCCAATTGTATTCCATGAATTCTCTTTCCCTGACAAGTTTTTTTGATGAGTCGCCCCATGCATTCTGCCAAGATAATGAATAGATAAGATAAGATAAGATAATAATATTAAAGTCCGACAAATGACCACAAAAGTAGGTCAATGGGATTGTAGAGTACAAAGCAAAAAGAACACAGCGAGAGGACCCAAACAAGTTGCCCGAAATACAAAAAGAGATGGAGAAGAGGAGAAGGAAGCAACAAGTGCAGAAAACCCAGAAAAGGAGAAAAGGATAACGGTGGGGGGGTGAGCGGAAGAGGGAGCAACACCCCCAACACCATCACCACACAAACAAGGCTGGCTGGAAGTAACTTTGCGAAGCCCCGATGCCCAGTAACCAAGAGTCTGAATAACCCACTACATCCTGTAGAAGACCAGGCTAGGGCCAGTAAGACCTATTTTCCAATCCAACATGACATGGAAATGCCCCTGTTATAATGCCACTCCCAGCGGGACCATCAACCAAGAGCCCAACTAGGAGGGAAACTGTCTTGAATCACTGGTCTGAGGTTCCGAATCACTGCCCATTTACCAGCCTTCCTGGCTACCATGACTAACTCCTAGGACTATTTGAGTTCTACGAACTGTAATTCTGATTTTTCTAGAACAAGGTACAAAAATCTAAAATATTTTATATCTTTCAAAATAATCACTTCCAACAATACCCAAAAGCTTCAAAAGATGTGGAAAAATATACAGAATATTAAACAAATGAGAAATAATTTTTAATGGCCAAATCTAAATTTATCTTATGACAGCAAATGAAGAGAAAGTACAACTGACTGTAAACTCTAGAATATCAAGGGAAAATGATTGGAATAATTTTCTTTGACATCAATATGACAAGAACAATCTTCAGATTTGAAATCTCTAGAAACGGGCGACATAAACCCTTCCAAAAGGCTTGCCAAATTTCCCAAGTAGGTTGGTCCACTTGTGGAAGACACCCAACAAGCCCAAATCTGAAAATAATGGAAACCGTTGTTGAAGAATGGCTGTCCTATTTCTCTGAATATGAATTTTTGATTACTCTCCAAATCTGATCCAAAAATCTGAATAACAAGCTAGGGATATGGGTGGAAAACCCTCACCGAAGAATGCTCTACCAACTAGGGATGTATCTCTCACCACCGAAGCTAGGGATCCTACAGAATCTGACCTCCACATACAAAAAGACTGACAATAGCAATAGCTGAAAATAGTTGAATGTATGAATGCTCTCCAAAAGACCCCAAAGGTATATTTATAACCCTTTTCCTCCAAAAACCCAAGTCGCACCCCTTCGGTAATTTTCTCTTAAACGTAAATATAACTTAAGTGACTTTATTGTGCACATGCTAAAAATTATGTAATGTCCCCTTTTCCCAATTAAAAACCTTTGGCCTATTTTGTCAACCCAATGGCCAAAGGAAAAATATAAGGGTCACTTAAGTCACAATAAGTTATTATAAAGTGCTATAAAAAAATAAAACAAAATTATTAAAGCACTTATATTAATTTATTTGGCTCAATAAAAATAAATTGTAATCCCTATGGAAAATACGATTTGCCTTAAGGGGCAAAAAGTCATTGTAAAGGGATTTATTATATTTTATTCCTCCTAGAAAGGTTAATGGCCACTTGGGCCAAAGGAGAGTAATGAAGCCTAGGGAAGATAAAAACATAATTAATTTATGTATTTCCACTAGAGAAATGCAACTTGTACTAGGAGGGAAATATTGTTGGAAAAAACGTTTAATATGGGAAAATATTAAATGTTTGCGTAGGAAAAATCGTGTGAGCTCATTGGCTAGTTTGGAGGTTGGTTGTTGGCTCTTTTCCTTTAAAAGGGAAGTCGACTTGCCTCTTCTATAATCCAGATTTTTATATGATATTTCTCTTGCATTTGAGCTCTAAGCATTTGCATAAAAAATTCAAAGGACGAAACCCCTTGTGAATTCTACCTCTTGTGGACAAAAACCCCAAGAGCTTGAGAGGGTTTTTCACTCAGAAATTTCCATTGATTGTAATCAGATTTTCAGAGTTATTTTCAGTCATTTTCAGCAGTGTATTTTGAGGGTTTTTTGGAGAATAAATTGCAGCAGTTCTTCTTCTATTGTGGGACTGATTTGGCATGTTCTTTGAGGTATTTAAATCTGATTTCTATTGTCAAATCATCTGCAGATTTTTGTGAAGTGAACCAAAGTAATTTTATAATTTTTAGAGGATTTTCACAGTGGTTTTTAGACAGTTTTATAATCAGATTTCAGATCTGATTTTTGAGTTGATTTCACATCCAAAAATTATGATTCCTATATGAATGAGTTCCTAAAAATATAGGCAAGCATCTGGAATAGAGAAAATAATTTTTGGAACTCATTTGATGCCCTAAATGCATGGGCCGAAATACTATGAGGGTCAGATCTGCATGTTTGGTAGTTGCTGTTATAATTTGGTTTACATCATCTTGTTCCTTGTATTTTTCCAAGTTCGGGCATATGTCATATAGAGAAAGTTATGCTATCTTGAAGATTGCAGCAGTTAGGGTTTGAAATATAAATTATTTTCCAGTTGTTTTAAATCTGATTTTCGCCATAAATTCTCCAGAGTTGTTCCAAGGGTTTGCATATAAAAATAATTATTTCCCATAGCTACCAAAAGTATATTTATTATTTTGTGGGAAAATCTCATATTTGGGCAAAAGATCTATTGGGGATCTTTCAGTGGTATCAGAGCAGTGTATCCTCCCAGCCTGTGTGGGAAGGAAACAGACAGGGTATTAAAACAGAAATCAGCTTTGAATGCATCACAGAGAAGACGGTCCACACAGATACTACACCCGCAGACGAGCACGACTCGAAGTTGTTATTGCAGGAGGTGACAGAATGGAATATTTGGGCGAGAGGCCTGAGAGTCCTCGAGAGGAACATGCAGATCCAGATAGGAATTTTATTCGGGATATGGCAGCCACACAAAGACAGTTATTACAGACCATGGAGCGCATGGGCACTACTCTGGACAGGTTGGCACTAGATAGGCCGCAGGACTGGCATGGCAAGAGGGATAGATCCGTATCAGTTGCCAGTAGCTACAGGGGTCATAGTAGATCACCTTTAGAGCTTGGGAATGTTAGGGGATAGCCACGCCATGAGCGGAGGCATACCCATACAGATGAGAGGAGACCTACACGGACTGCAAATAGGCCTATGCAACCTAACTTCTTGCCTAGAGGTGACCCACCAGAGTTTGAGGGACGGTCGAAAGAAGCAGCTTCCCCGGATACTATCATGGCAGTCAGTGATGAGTGGAGGAGTTTGCCACAGCATGTGAGGGATGCATTTCCCCTTCCACAGTATTGTGCTCAGAGGAGAGACACCATAAGGGCTGGACAGGATAGGAGACCTAGAGCACAGCAAAACAAAGATTTGCAGCAGATTACCAATAAGGTAACCCTCTCCACTTTTGATGGTAGTGGAAAGATCAGTGCCAGGGCTTGGATTCACAAGCTCGACACCTACCTTACCCTCGAGCCCATGAGGGAGCAAGAGGCCATACAGTTCGCTACATTGCACCTTGAGGGGGTGGCTTATGATTGGTGGCACCATGGGTTAGTTATGCAGGGTCATGAGCTTCTACATTCGTACAGGGATTTCAGTGATAGACTGATTGCGAGATTTGATCGCAAGGATGTGGAGTTATATTACAGGGATTTGGCACAGCTTTGACAAAGTGGACATGTTGATTCTTATATCAACGAATTTCAGCGGATAGCAGTTATGGTTCCAGAGATGCCTGAGAAGAGGGTGGTGATGTTATTTATAGAGGGCCTCCATGATAGGATGAGAGGATTGGTCAAGGCTCTTAAGCCTAGGACATTGCATGATGCCATTCAGACAGCATTGGACTTGGACACAGCCCCCACTTCCTATCAGCCCACTTCTTATCAGCCCAATAAGAAGTTTCCCACGAGCTCCAGGCCATTTCAGCGCTCTACCACCCCGCAGAAGAGTGCACCACCTCCTAAGGTGGACCAAGAGACTCGTAACGAGTTAAGGAGGAGGAAGCTTTGCTTTCATTGCAAATACCATTGGGAGCCTAGACATCGTTGCCTTGGTAAAGGCAAGGTGCATCTCATTGAGGTGATTTCTGATGGGGAGGATGATCATGCGCCAGATACAGATGCAGAGGATGAGGGCGGTGACCATGATGCACAGGGGGAGCAGCCCCGAATAGAGCTGGGCGAGAGTGAGGCATTGGATTCATCCGATGTTACTATTGCTACACTCTCGGGCGTTCCTAGGTACCATCCCTTTCGGTTGAAGGGAGTGCTTAAGGGACAGCGGATTGTTTGTCTGGTTGACAGTGGAGCTACGCACAACTTTATTGATGAGGGGTTGGCTGCGAAGCAAGGATTACAGGTTGAGGAATTTGAGGGGTTTAGTGTACGGGTGGCCGATGGATTTGATATCAATTGCACTAAGAGGATTCCACGACTTAGTATTCAGATGGGGGACTACACACTAACTGATGACTTCTATGTTATCGAATTGGGTGAGATTGGTACAGTATTGGGTATTCAGTGGTTACAGTCCCTTGGCAGATATGTGTAGGATTTCCGGAGGATGGAGTTGGAGTTTATGGTGGATAAGAAGAAAATTGTGTTTCGGGCTCTTTCTGACGGTGGGCCTAGAGTCGTTTCAGCACGCAGGATGGAGTCTATAGTACGACATGGAGAGGTGGCATGGGCAGCCCAGTGTTTCATTTCAGCCAAATCTTCTTCAGACTATGAGCAGCCCCTTCATAGTGACATCCAGTCCATACTGGATAAGCATGGCCCAGTGTTTGGTGACATTCCTCCAGGTAGACCACCAGATAGAGGGTTTGAGCACGTTATAGAGCTTGAGGAGGGTGCTAAGCCCGTGATGACTACGCCTTATCGCCATCCTAAGACATACAAGGATGAGATAGAGAAGGCCATTAGAGAGCTCCTGGAGATGGGACATATCCATCCTAGTTCTAGTCCCTTTGCTTCTTCAATAGTTTTGGTGAAGAAGAAGGATGGGACCATGAGGATGTGCATTGACTATCGTGCACTGAACAAGAAGACCATCAAGAACAGGTATCCCATTCCTCGCATTGATGAGCTGTTAGATGAGCTACATGGATCTATCTACTTCTCGAAGATTGATCTTCGATCAGGCTACCATCAGATTAGAGTTCGGGATGAGGATATTCACAAGACAGCCTTGAGATGTCATTATGGGCACTATGAGTTCTTGGTGATGCCATTTGGACTCACTAATGCTTCTGCTACATTTCAGTCATGTATGAACCATCTCTTCAATAGGCAATTAAGGCAGTTTGTGTTGGTGTTTTTTGATGATATTCTGATTTATAGCAAGACATGGGATGATCATTTGAGGCATCTGGATGAGGTACTTAGCATAATGGAGACTCAATCTTTGTTTGCTAAGATGTCCAAGTGTGAGTTTGGACTTACAGAGATATTGTATCTTGGGCATGTCATTGGGGCCAATGTGGTCAAGGTCCATCAGGAGAAGATACAGGGGATGCAGGATTGGCCACCACCTAGGAATATCTCTGATTTGTGAGTATTCTTAGGGTTATGTGGTTACTACAGGAGGTTTGTGAAGGGTTATTCTCAGCTGGTAGCTCCATTGACAGATCTTACACGGAAGGGTGCATTCAGTTGGTCAGATGAGGCACAGGTAGTATTTGAGAGGCTCAAGGTTATCATGAGTACCTGTCCAGTTTTGGCTCTTCCAAATTTCTCACGGCCCTTCATTCTTGAGTGTGATGCTTCGGGATTGGGGATTGGTGCAGTTCTTATGCAGGATCGCCATCCTATTGCCTTTGAGAGCCGAAAGCTGAGAGATAATGAGAGACTTCATTCCACCTATGATAAGGAGATCCTTGCCATTATGCATGCTTTGGCAAAGTTTAGACAGTATTTGGTGGGTGGAAAATTTGTGGTGAGAACCGACCACAACAATTTGAAATATTTCCTGGAACAAAAAGAACTCAATGAGAGGCAACAAAAATGGGTCAGCAGGATCTAGGCTTATGATTTTGACATTGAGTATGTCAAGGGGACAAAGAATGTAGTGGCTGATGCACTTTCTAGGAAACCCCATCTCGTTGCCCTATGTTCTTTGAGCGAGATTTCAGCAGATTGGAAATCTCAACTGTTAGTTGAGTATTCCAAAAACACGTGGACATGTGACATTATGGATGGAAAAATTCAGGATGGCCAATATAAGGTAATAGCTGATTTGATTTTGTATAAGGGCAGAATTTACCTAGTTCCTGAATCTAAACTTAAGGAGAAGATTATGCACACTTTCCATGATGCACCACTTGCAGGACACCGAGGGTATTTTAAAACATACAAACAGATTAGAGAGAGATTCTCCTGGAAGGGTCTCAAGGATGATGTCTTGCGCCATGTCCGTGAGTGTATGACTTGTCAACAGAACAAGTCAGAGCATACTTTCCCAGCTGGTTTACTACAGCCATTGCCAATTCCGGAACAGAAGTGGGATAGTATTTCGATGGATTTCATTACAGGCCTTCCCGTGGTGCAAGGGAATGATCGAATTTATGCAGTAGTGGATCGGTAGACACAATATGCACACTTTTTCGCTGTCCCTACCAGCTTTAAGGCACCTCATGTGGTTGATTTGTTCTTCCGTCAGATATTCACGTTGCATGGACTTCCAAAGAACATAGTTAGTGATCGGGATAGTAGGTTTATGAGCATATTTTGGCAGGAGCTTTTCCGTCTGGTCTACACTGAGCTAACTCCTAGCACTAGTTATCACCCTCAGACAGATGGACAGACAGAGATTGTGAACAAATGGATAGAGGGTTATCTTCGCAACTACGTTGCAGGACAGCAGACGGCATGGGTTAAGTTGCTATATTTATGTGAGTATTGCTATAACACCACTTACCATATGTCTATTGGTATGACCCCATTCCGAGCTCTTTATGGGTATGATGCGAGATCCTTTGTTTATATGGCATTTGGGGACAGTAGAGCTCCCAAGGCTCAAGAGAGTTTACAGGATATCCAAGAAATCCTTAAGGTACTTAAGGAAAATATTCAGCGGGCCCAGAATCAGCAGAAAATGTATGCAAATAGACACAGAGTGGAGAGATCATTTGAGGTAGGGGACATGGTTTTTCTACGACTTCAGCCTTACAGGTAGAGCACTCTCAAGAAGAGTGGGACTGAGAAGCTCAAACCGCGATTTTATGGGCCATACAAGGTGTTGAGGAGAGTTGGTGAAGTAGCATATGAGCTAGAGTTGCCTTCGGAGAGTAAGATACACAATGTTTTTCATGTGTCTTGTTTGAAAAAGGCTTTGGGGCAGAACATAGTTTCTTCTACAGATTTACCACCCCTGGATGAGGAGGGGAGATTAGACCTAGTGCCAGAGGAGATCTTGGACAGCCGAGAGAGGAGACTGAGGAACAGAGTTATTCGGGAGTTCCTGGTGAGGTGGAAAGAGTTACCTGAGGAGGATGCTACATGGGAAGGCGAGACTATATTACAGCATCCAGCTCTACAGTTGCTTGGGGACAAGCAATCTCGGGAAGGGAGGACTGTAATGTCCCTCTTTCTCGAATAGTTCGGTTGAAGACCTTTGGCCTGTTTTGTCTACCCGACGACCAAAGGGGTGCTTTCAAGGGTGACTTCGGTTTATTATTTTATTATATGGTGCTCAAAATAAAGTAAAATATCATTAAAGCACATATAATGAATTAATAGACTGTTAGAGTGACTTTGACTTAGGAAAGTGTTTTAAATAAATTAATAAACTATTTAAATGCACTTCCTACCCAAAAATGCAACTTGCTTAGTGAAGCAAAATAATTAATTAAATATTAATTATTGGGTTTTAGCCAAAAAGTGCGACTTGGATATTTGGAAGGGTTTTTGGCTCTATGGAAGAAAATACGACTTGGGGGAGATTCATTCAGAACATTATTATTTTCATACAGCAGTTAGCACAGAGCTTTTGCAGACAGAATCCAAGGATGGAAACCCTCTGAATTATTCCTCTTGCGGACGGAAACCCCAGGAGCAGTGAGAGAAGCTTCCATCCAGGAATCTTCATTGTTTACACAGTTATTCAGCATTCCAGCAATGTCAGAGAAAAGAATAAATTGCAGCAGTGAGCATTTGCACATCTATCTGAGTGGGGTGGCTTCTTCTACAGTTATTTATTGTTGTAACAGAGGTATTTTTCATGATAGATATTTATTGTAATTCCCAGCAACAAATATATCAAATCGGCTAGGGTTTTGATTCATTTACTGTGGCTTTTTGGACAATCTTTGTTATTAAATCTTTCTATAGATTTATATTTGTGTTGCTATTATATTTAGTTCTAGAAATCATCAATAAATATACAGCTGAAATATTTATAAAGAAATCTGCCAGATTTACCCTAGGCACCTATTCTACATTCACCCGGTTTGGGGTTTGCTGTATTTTATTTACCTATGCAGTTTCAATATGATGTTTCATGAATGCCTTTGATATTATCAGTTCAGATATGTGCCAAAGCATTATATAAATATATATATATATATATATATATATATATATATATATATATATATATATATATATATTTAGACAAAAACAAGTTTGGGATCTTTCAAATTACACTTAAGTTGTCCCAATGAAGATTTAGAACATAAAGGACCACCTAGTCACCCAACACTTAAGTCAATGACGAAATATAATATAAAAGGAAGGTGGTATCAAAATAAATCCATACCCAATAGCCTCCAATGTCTCTAGCCTCTTGGGTATGACCAAAGGCAAGACGGAAATAAGCCTCTAGGCCTTTGGCGTAGGAGTGGGGACATTACAAGGAAGCCCTGTACTCATCATAGTTGAGCGTGGGATAGCAAATCCTCTAGGAAATAACAAGTAGGGGCAGCCAATAGCACGACTTTAGATTTTATCACTCACCAATTGCACATTGCAAGGAACGGAAAAGAGGAACGAAAAAGAGGCACTCATAGAGTGCAAACATACAAAGCATGAGGTTGGGCACCAACTTCTAGCAATAAAAGCATTGGAATAATGGATAATAAGTTGATTTGTGTTTCTCCATTGTTGTATTTTGTATCATCTCTCCTCACAATTGTTGTATATGCAAATGGGAAAATGATTGTAGTACGAGGAAGAATTGTTTTAGCATCATTTAATTATTGTAGCTTGCATATGGGCATGTAAATAATTGTAACATTGATGTAAAAGTTTGATATTAGCATTGTACAATTTTGTAATATGTATATGATTCCGATTCTAGAAGGCTATTTTCAGCATGTATGTAGTATATGGCTAGCTGGAGCATGAAATTGTTTCAGTTTTTGTATGCACATTGGATGTGGTTGAAGTAGGTTTCAAATCTGATTTCGATATGGAAGCACCATGGTATGCACATTTTGATAACATTGACAATGGCTGTGCATTGTACAATATATTTTTCCTCCATAACAATATGTTGTAGTGAGAAGAATGGATGTAGATAAACATGACAGCCACTGTAACATGTTTTGGATGACAAGGAGGTTGTTTAATGAATGTTTTAACTAAGAAATGAGTTGTGACAACATCCCAATTGGCTACTCTTCACAGATAAGAGGAAAATTCCCATGTGAAGAGGCTCACTCTTTCATTGAGGAGGAAGAAGATGCACAAGCAACTCCAACATCATGAGGAATCAGCGGGTAACCAAATCCACCAGTAAGAGATCATCATTGGATAGTCATGAGTGAACACCATTGAAGAGGAATCATAGTAGGACCACAAATTTAATCAGATTGCAGTAGAGCAAGAGGTTGGAACAACCAATTCTATGGGAGGAAAATCAATTCACCCATCCACGTTGCATGAGGAAGAATTGGCCACCACTGAAATTGCAGGTTTAGGGCATGTTTTCCTGAGGATGGGCAATACTACCTTCTATATTGGATGCTTTGCATTGGGATGAAAAAGCAAAGTGGGAAAACATCACATTGGGACGAACAAGGGAGGTGTGAGGAAGATGTTTTGCAGGCAAATGCATAAGAGCTGAAGCAAAGGATCAAGCAAATTGGTAGGTTGGGATCAAGGCCAAACACAAACAATTCTATAGAAGTTCCAAAAAGGAAGAAGGATATATCCTTCTATGTAAGGTATGATCTGTAAGAATCCATAAAATTCATCAAGAATTTCACTATGATCCAAGTACATTGGGATCAACAAAACAAAGGAAAGTTGTCGGGTTGCAATGTTGTGTATTGTTATTCGTGAGAAAAACACTGTCTACTATACGAAGATGAATCAAATAGTAGACTTCATCAGAAGTCAATTTTGATTTGCATATATGGATTCCTCTCGAAATGTTATACACTTTAAAAAATGACACTTCATTTTATGTGTGTATGCAAAATTAATAGCATCTGGAAGTTGCAGTTCTTTTTATGGTTATGAAACCAATGGTTTTCATTAAGGGGCTGTTCTGAAACCACTGGGACGGTTTTGCAACTCTTAAGGGTGGTTTCATAGCCACTGGTTTACATTAAATGACAATTTTGTCCGCATTAGGCGAATAGTCAGGATAAGGACATGCAACACTTGACATTCTCATCTTGGGTGATGAAAAAACCTTTGTTATTCGAAAAGACATATCCAAAATGTGTAAGAAGGGCAGTGGAGTTAAGGAACAACAGCTGGTGATCATGGATCAATGATCCATGGGAGTCGAGAGTGTATTGGTGAAAGAAAGAGAGAGTGGTAGTGAGTAACTAGTTGTTCATGGTTGTACCTATTTGATGTTACTTGTAACTCTTCCACCATGGTATTAGGAAGATAAGAGACAACAGAGGGTGGAAGTTGTATGCTCTATTGGCTATTTATATTGGTTCATTTCAGCGAAGGTAAAAAGAGGAAGACGAGCGGTTGCTACTTTCAGTCGGTTTTCCTCACATTGGGGTTTTTAGGTTGAAATTTTTCATGTTGTGTGTTTTTTTCCATTCCTTTCTAATTGTTTATGGTTTGTAATTAATTATTCTCATTTTAATTCACATTCCACCACCCTAAGACACTCTAAAACCACTGCCATTTGAGAAATTCAGGTAGTTGCAGCATGGGTAGAAAAATTTGCATTTGTAGATTCTAACAAGGCAATTTCCTTGAAAATTACAGATCATCCAAAGTCTTTTTTCCCAGATTTGTCTAATCTAATAAATAAATTTTAAATACATCATTATTACGATAGTGACCACAAGTTAATCTCATGCAATTCAGGCCATAAATTGGCATACATCATCACGATCACAGTACTTAGAAAAAATATCAGAAAAAAATTAATCAATCCATGACATGCAGCAGGTAGCTCAGCAATACTTTCAACAACTCTTCACATCTCAATCTCTGGATATGAATTCACAACAACGGTTTTTGAACATCTTACCTACTAGTATTTCTCAATAGGACAATGAGAAGTTGATGCAACCTGTTACAGAGCAAGAACTCCAAGGAATAGTGTTTAGCATGAAGAAAGGCAAAACTCCAAGTCCAGATGGCTTTGCGATTGAGTTTTACCAAGCTTTTTGCGACTTCTTAAAATCAGATCTTTTAGAAGTGGTTGAAGAAGCTAGATTGGCCAAAATGATTCTTAAGGAAATTAATAAGACTTACATTACACTTATTCCTAAAACTCACGAGGTGCAGGATATCTCGTGGTTCTGCCCTATGGCCCTATGCAATGTTTTGTACAATATCATCACAAAGGTCATAGCGGAAAGACTAAAAACCCTTCTCCATAAACTTATTTCTCCAGAGCAAGGTGCGTTTGTCCCGGGTTGCCATATCCACGATGAGATTGTGTTAGCTCAGGAAATTCTGCATTTTATGGCAATTCAGAAAAGTCCGCAATGTTTATCAGATTGGATCTATCTAAAGCCTATGATAGAGTGGATTGGAGCTTCCTTTGTAAGGTTCTCGCTCAATTTGGTTTTTCTCCGGAATGGATAAAATGGATAGAAGCATGCTTTACCTCTGTGTCTTTTGTTGTTCTTGATAATGGTTCTCCTACGCAATATTTTGGAGCATCCAAAGGCCTTAAGCAAGGAGATCCTTTATCCCCTTTTTTGTTCATTATCCTGGCAAAATGCATGGGAAGACTTATAAAAAAAACCTGCCATGAAAAGAGAACTCATGGAATTCAGATGGCCAATAATAGCCAACCAATTTCTTGTCTCCAATTTGTTGATGATTCCACGCTGCTTGGAAGAGCTACACTCCACGAAGCGAGACAAATTCATAAAATGTTGGATACCTTTTCAAACGCTACCGGTCAATTGATTAATCAAGGAAAATCCAATATTTTCTTCTTTCACACTTCAACTAGACAAGAAGAGCAAATTTTGGAACTCTTCCACTTTAGGAAGGGCATGCTTCCTCTTCAATATCTTGGTGTTCCTTTGGCCTCGAACAAGTTGAAAGACTGGAACCGGTTAACCAATAAGATTGAATCCAAACTACAAAAGTGGATGAACAAATGGCTTTCATCAGGGGGGAGGATGACGTTAGTTAAATCTGTCCTTCAAGCTATGCCGATATACGTTGCCTCTGTTCTGAGTATTCCGGGCACTATATTGAAACAAGTGGACTCCATATGTCCGAAATTCTTATGGAGCGGAATTCAAAACAAGAAGAAATGGTCCTTGGTTAAATGGGAGACATTATGACGGCCAAAGATTGAAGGAGGATTAGGATTTTGATCCTCTCCTAAACAGAATAAAGCTCTAGCTGCCAAATTATACTGGAGACTACTTGTTCACCCTAATGCTTTGTGGGCTGCTACTTTCAGAGCTAAGTACGCTGAAAATAATCCTCTGGAGAACATTATCAGATCTGGCCTCCCTTCTAAAGGTTCTCCCGTCTTCACATTTAGCATAATGGGAGAAGATATGATTAAAAAAAGAGCTCTTTTGGATTGTTAACAATGGTCAAATGGCTAATTTTTGGACGGATTCTTGGGACGGGCAGCCACCACTCATTCTCCAATTCCCCCACCTCAAACCCATTATGGAACACATGAATGGCATTGGCTGGATTAAGGTTATAACCATTACGGGTGACCAGATGTCCTTCCTTAGGGGAATAGAAAAGAACGGATTCATGTTTCAAAATGGCCCCTTGCAGTACATCATGAAGATCTCACTCCTTCAGGCTAGAACTTTGTCTTCTTCACCACTTCCAGATAAACTGGGATGGGGAAAGGATGCCTCCAGTTCATATTTTGTATCTACTGGCTATTCTGCATTGTTGGTTGATAACCCTCATCCTCTTTGGTTTCTTTTCAAATATTTATGGCAGCCAAGTATGTGGCCTAAGGTCAGTTTCTTTGTTTGGCTTGTTATCCATAGAAGAGTCCTCACATGAGATCGTATTTTGAGAGAGGTTTGTATGGCCCTTTCAGATGCATTTGTGTTTACAAGACGAAGAATCTTCATCACATCTTTTCTTCCTTTGTCCTTGGATTATTCCTATCTAGCATAGGCTCTCTTCTTTGCTTCAACTACACTAGAATAACTTTGCATCCATAGAGGAGACTTTCAAAGCCTAACAGAGAAGTCTTCCAGTGGGCCAACATTTCCTTCCAATTTTGTGGACTGGCATTTCCCTCACTCTATGGAATATTTGGAAAGAAAGCAATCAAAGAATTTTTCAGCAAGTTAGTAAAGAAATCTCTTTTATCTGGGAGAAAATTAAAATTAACATTGCGGAAACTCTGAAACATAAAATATCTTTACCCCAGAGGCTCTCCCCGAAGTGGCTACATCTCCTCCACCATATCTCTCTAGACCCTAGGGATGCTACACTCTCCTGGAGGCAAACTAAACATCAGGCCATAAGCATAGATCAATGGGAGAGACCTCCTCTAGGATATGGAAAGTTGAACACGGACGGTGCTTCTAGAGGGAATCCAGGAAAATTTGTTATGGGCAGCATTGCAAGAGACAACCAGGATGAGGTGCAGTTCTTCTTTGCTAAGAATTTGGGTACTAGTACTAACAATTTTGCAGAGGTGAAGGCCATTACAGGGGCATGCAAGAGGCTTTAAATATTGGATGGAAAAAGCTTCAAATTGAATGGGACTCTCAAATCATTCTCAAGTTGTTATTTGATGATCGAAATGCTTCTTCCTCTAATTGGTGAATAGCAAAAGAGGTATGGAGGATACAATAATTGAAACAGCAGTTTCAAGAATTTCAAATGCACCACATTTCCCGGCAAGGAATAAATTTGCCGATGGATTAGCAAATTGGGCTTTGGATAATAAAGATCTCCTCTGCTATGGCATGCCTCCTACTTCGTGGTCCAATAAGCTCCAAAGGGATATCAAATATATTCTACTCTGGACTCCTCATCATGATGATGTTTTTAGATCATCTTTTGTATCATGCTCAAGCTTGGGCTAATAGTTTTCAGGCTTGGCATAGTCATATATGTACATTCCATTTCTATCTAGTATAAAATTTTGGTGTTTTAAAATAAATTAAAAAGAGATTAACCATTGAATTTCAAGCACATATATAGGTTGAACTTTAATCGCTATTCTTTATTCATAATGCATGTCAATGTACATATAGGCCAAAACGACAAAATTACAACAATTGGGCTATGAACTTAAGATTTAAAAACAAATGCTGCTCCCTATCATAGTCTCTAGATTGTACACCTTGTCCATGATTATTTAGTTCCTTCGGACTATTAGTAAGGTGCATGACTAAAGCATCTATTTCTAGTTCTTTTCACATTCTATAGTTTATAAGGGCCCACTTTGTATTTTTCCGGTGCACAAGATACAAGATAAAGTTTTGATCTGAATTACTTGTGTGATTCAGTGGACAACCCCCTAGTTATGGAACTTAATGTGTAATGGAAATGGAATTGAAATTGACAAAAACTGAAATTGCAAAAAAACAATATTTTGTTGCCAGATGAAAGAGTGTACAAAGAGGGAAATTTCTGTGGATGAACCGGTGGTATGATGATGAGTGTAAATCCCTTCGTCAAAGACTTTGTTTTTCCCTAGCCCATGATTGTCCCTCCATATCCCCCCTTTTTGTGGGGTACTGTTGTCTTCTCTAACATAAGAAATGGGAGTTTCTTGCATCTAGGTGGCTTGCACTTCTTGCTGATCTCCACCACTCACCTAAAACTTTTTGGCGTACTCTTCTCCAGAGGAAAACCAAAATTCCCCACATCACACCCCAAGCACGGGTCTCCTATGCTAGTTCCGTTTATGATGTTCCAAACTATCCTACTATCATCTCCCCACTCCTATGCCATCCTCAGTCTTCTCCACTTCTTCTGTTAAGAGAGCTATCTCGAAGCTATGCACCAACAAAGCAGCTTATTGCGAAGGTCTCCAAGTTGAATTCATTCAATATGGCGTGGATTACCCTGCCTTTCCTCTTGCCTCACTCTTTAATTAGGTGGTGTGTTTAGGTTTTCCTCAATCATGGTCCCAAGACATTATTCACCCTATTCATAAGTCTGGGGATCTCTCTATCCCTGGTAACTATAGGACCATTATGATTGGGCATACATTTGGCAAACTCAATTCCATGGTGTTGGACATGCGACTATCAACGTACTCGGAAAAGAATAATATCAGAGCCTAGGGGCAGGTTGGCTTTAGAAGGGACTACCAAACTATTTACCACATCTTTACATTGTGGGCCATTATTGAGGAGGTTTGTCATAGGTCTTCTAAAGTATTTTGTTGTTTTGTTGACTTCAGGAAGGCCTTTGACCCAATTCCAAGAACCCTGCTTTTCCAAAAGTTGTGAAATATCAGCATCCCCGATTATTTGATTATTGTCTCTTGGAGGCTTTATGAAATAGTTATTGGGCAGTTTTGTACTTCTAATGGTTTATGTAACTTTGTGACGAGTATCATTGTGGTCAAATAAGCATGTTCTCTGTCATTGACCCTATTCAACATTTCCATTGTCAAGTTCAAAGAGTTTCTTTGGTAGCATAACCATTTGGATGATGACTATATTTTGCATGAGGTGGTTATAACTCTCCTTTTTTTTTCTAACAATGTCCTCCTCTCACACTCTGTTGAGGGCTTACAATAACAACTTGATGCCCTTGCTTGTTTTTGTGAATTTCGATAGCTTGTGGTCAACCTTAGTAAAACTAAGGTCATGATTTCAATATCTCCAAGCGCCTGAAAGATCCCCCAATGGATCTATCTTGTTCTCCAATGCAATTTAGATCAATTAAGACACTAAAAACATATTTAAGACTTTTTATAGCATTCACACTAATACAAATCTGATTTTATGAGAGAAGTGCGGCTAGGGTTTTGCATAGAAACTTAGCCTAAATTGAACCATAGCTGTTTTGAATACTGTACAGCAATCAATACAGCAGTTTCAACTGTATCCTAGCAAAGGCGACTAGTATAGATGATGAAAGTCTACACAAAACTACTACCAACATTATCCATTATTGCCATAACAAGTTCAGAACTGTAACACTTTATTATAAAGCAAAAATTGACCTTTCTGAACATATAAACAGGCTGGGAATGTACGCAGAAATCTGCAGATTTGAATGACTTCGAACAGCACTTAAAAACCTTCCAAAATCACGGGAAAACTATTATTTGGACTCCCAGAATTTAGTACAATTAATAATAAAGAAATTCAGACCTGAGATGCGTCCAAGACATTGAAAACCAGCCACATACTGGGTCTCTTCATACACAGAAAATATAGTGACTCTGCTGCGATGAATTCTTCAATCCTTTATTGCCAAAAACTCCTTAACTGCTGCTGGAAAATACTGAGACTCTTATAAGCTCTATGGAAGATCCAGTGTAGAAATTCCTTCTAAACTCTAAGAGGGTTTTCGTCCTCTAGAGGCAATATACTAAGGGTTTTCGTCTTTAGAATATTTTTGGTGAAAGCTTCAAACTTCAACACAATTCAGAATATATCAAATGAATATGGAATGCCTCTCAAGCAAGTCTAGTTCTCCTTTTAAAGGAAGAAGAGACCCAAAACAACCTTCAAGACCACCAATCAGCTTGTCTAATTCTTTCGATGCATTTTCCACCCTCCATTTCTCTTAGGGAGAATACAAAAGGTATTGAATAATTATTTTCTTCTCTCCCAAGGCTGGTCGCTTTTCCCTAGAGGGAATACACAATAGAAATGTTTTATCCTTTCTAAGTTCCCATTTTCTCCTTAAGGCAAGTCGCCATTTTCCCTAGAAAATACAAATTAAATAAGTGCTTTTCTTTTGATGTACTTTTCTAGGTTCTATTTTAATGTTAAGTTTATTAATTTATTATATGTGCTATTATATTGTAATTTTTTGCACAATACAATAAAATTAATAAAACTTAAGTCACCCTTATATTTTTCCTTTGGCCGTCGGGTTGACAAAATAGGCCAAAGGTCTTCGATTGGGAAAAGGGGACATTACAGCGCCACTCTCCGGATTCTAATTTTTCTACAAAGGGGAACTTCTAGAGATCACATTGGCCTATGCTTACTTGGGGGCTCAATTTTATGGTCCATCTTTGATGATTTGGTCAGAGTTGTGCATACAACAAAACCTCCATATTAATTATTATGCAGATAAAGGTACATATATGTAGGCTTGTATATCTCCTTAATAGGAGTAAAGAGCTACAATCCTACATCTAAGTACTATTGTTATGTGAGTTGTTATAACTCACATAACAACATATTAACAATAATATAACATACTAACCCATGTGAGTAATAACAATAATATTCCTAACGTTCCCCCTTAGTGCGAACGTGGGGAGAAACACCACCTTTTAACTAAGCAACATGCCGCTCTAGAGCTTGCACACGGTCTTGGCCCTCACAATTGACCGTGGGAACTGCATCAACCATGAATAGGAGCCGTTCAACCTATTCAAGTGGATACATGTACCACACTGGGACACATCAACCTAACCAGTCACTTTGATCAAGAACACTTCCTGCATTAGTATCTGTGGTCTGAATCTTTGCATTATTATCATAACAAGAGAGATTAAAATCCTACTACACACATGAACAAGAATGCTCTTCTATTCTATTCTTAGTCATAGACAAAAAACAAACCAAAAAACTTATGACTATAGCATATGTGATCCTATTGTTAGTGGCTAACGAGAGGCACAATTTGGCCTCTTGCCTCCATTTCCTCCATCCTCTAGTGAGTCTTGTAGTTATTTAAAACAAATAATCTTCATCACTAGGATGGCCAATAGAATCATTATCACTTGAATGGGGAGAGTATTCTTCCCAATCATTTTCCTTAGTAGTCAAAGCCTTCTAATCCAGCTTACTGTCTTAGAGATCTTGAGCTTTTTTCTTGCAGTACAAAAAACGATGTCCTAACTGCTTGCAATAATGTCATAGAAGATGTTTCCTTGAAGATTTGAATTCATGTTTATCTTTTTGGAAAGATGACCTATTTTTTTCCATCATTACAATTTCCTCTTATGGCACAAATCTTTTGATTTTGTTTTCTTCGTCAAGCAGGGAGGAGATTAGGTCTTGCAAACTACGATTTATTTTTCTCAGAGGGAAAACGACGTTTTTTGTAACTATTTGGCATGCTATTTAGTAGGAGAGCTTTAGCATCATCATTATCAACCTCAATTTTTATTCCTATTAATTGATTCAATATGGAGCAAAACTTATTGATATGTTGCACCATATTGTCGTTTTCTTTTCAGCACCATTTGCTGCACTACTAGCTTGAGCTCCGAACAACTTTTTTAGTGTGTCCCATATGATGTTGGATGTCTTGGAAGGGTCCATATGACTTAGGTAGGCATCATACAGCCCTAGGCTGATGATTTCTATTGCTTTTCGATCCTTGCTTTCCCATTTCGCCGCTTCATCTGCATCCCCTTCTTTTTTGACTTTCCTATCAACAATTTCCCATAAGCCGTTGTCGATCAATAGTAGTTGAGTCCTCACTTGCCAAATATGTAAATTGCTTCCCTCAAAATTTTCTACAAGATTGAATTTATCCATTTTTGCTCTCACCCGCCCCCTCCCCCCCCCACCCCACAATTTAAACAAATAAGTGGCTTCAATCGATACTGCGTCTTCTACAAGAATAATAATCTTTTGACAATGATGTTAACGACTAACATGAAATCCAATTAAAAATTGGATCTAAATACCGCTGTATAGTGCTTCAATCTTTTGTACAACCCTTGTAAATATATTATTTGTTAATATATGAAGCATCTATTAAAAAAAGGATTTAAACTTATGATCATATAAGATACTAGACAAATTATAAATAATGTCCTATCAAACCTGAAAAGAATGCTTTCACTATAAGACTCGAAAAACCCATTAGACTATTGCCCTTCCAAACATCAATTTCTCAAACATATACTCAAGCTACATGGCCTCACAGGTTTGAAAGATTTTGTTCAAGATTCAAGGTGAGAGCCAAGTAGATCAGTGTTCTGCCGATGAGGAATCCAACGTAGAAGCCTGCTGAAAGTTTGAACTAGAGCCTCAAACCAATATCAAAGAGCATGACATTCAGGTACTTGATGGGTGTACGTTTGTTATGGATTCATATGGCTGCAGAAACAAGATCAAATATGTTGAAGTCTGATCAAAATGACAGCAATGACTTCAATGTCAGGTCTGGTGATTACAAGTCCTATGCAGATTGTGATATTCTTTCTCTGGTAACGATGTGGACAAATAATGCACGAAAGTTCAGAATTTCAAGGTTGATCTACCCAAATGGAATTGGAATGTCCTCCTCTCCAAGAAAACACATCCAGTAAATGATATCCACACGGAATTGATGAGTCAGAAGCAAAGTTATGCCTTGGTAGAATACACACTTGGAAAAATGGCATTGATTGCAAGACAGAAAGAGATGTCAATAATGTTGGCTAGATTTTCTGCATTGCTAAAAACCTAGGTAGTCATGAGATAAATCTCCCTCATTTACCGGTGAGGCTCCCGTGTCAGATTTGTCAATAAAAATATGCTAGTATCTATATGGTGGTTTTACTTTAACTATTCAGCTCATGAGCCATAGTTGTATAGCTCTGCAGCAAGTAAGCAGATGTTTAAGAAAGGAAATATTTATAAAAGGAAGAAATAGTAAAACACAAGGAAGAAATAGTAAAATACAGGGAAGAAATGGGGAAGATCTGCAACCCAATCAATAGATGACAGAGTTGATTGCATGTACATAGAAGAAACCAATAGATATCAACACACAGAATTATAAGCAAAGGCAACTCCAGATCTAGATCTAAAATAACACAAAGTCTATTAGAAGATCTAAGATAAAAAGCTAGAAACAAATTGCACTGTGACACAAAGTTCTCCCGGAAATTTGCTCCTTTATATTCCTTTGCTTCAAGTGGCTATCAGGGGTTTCAGCACAAAGTCTAGAACACAAGAATGCTGCTTACAAATTTTGATCATTAACCCGAAGGTTCTTCTTCTACTTATAGAATGTAGAAGGGAAAGTACAAATGGGAAACTCAACTGAACTGAAACATAAACAAGAAGTAAAGATGACATCTGGCAATCATCCTCCTCTAACTTCTACTCAAGTGACACATCTATCACTTAACTAATAGAATCGTTCCACATAACTTAAAACAATGGTTTCAAAACCAATAACTTTAAAGTTTTACAATTTTATCCGGGAACGTGGAAAATAGAAGAAGAAAGTAAAGCCAGCTGTAACATTTATATCTTCTTTTTGTTCTGATACTGAATATACTTGTCGAACATGTTATTCAGCATCTTCCCATCTGTCTTAGCCACAGCTTCCTTTTCTGTCCTGAACTGCAGCAAGCCTTCGTTCAACACTCTGATACTTGCTTCCACATCCTCCAAGCTCGACCCGAACCTCGCAATATCCGACTGCAGTGCCACCAGTCTGCTGATGGAATTCATCGTGAAAGGCTTCGTAGCTCCATCAATTCTCCCCTGCACCATCAGAAGAGACCCTTCCAAGGAATTAGGCACTCTGCTAGGAATGATCCGTGTGTATGAAGTAACATTTCTGACCACTTCCTCATGAGTGAAAGCAATGATATTGTCTGGCAAAGACGATGCCATACTCTCAAGCGTCTGCATCCTCTGTAGTATAATTCTGCAGATCTCCAAACAGAAAGATACTACAAACTCCAGCTGTTTCCCCTTCTCAACTGATCTGTCAGGTACAATCTGTTCTGCAATCAACACTTCTCTCGGCAGTGTATTGATTTCGGCCAAAGTACTCAGGTTACTCTCAACAACTGTGTTCATATCTACTATGCTTGTCACCAATTGCTTCAACTGATCTACTGCATCTTTCATAACCTTTCGGCGGGCTGGCACTTCTCCAAGTTGTACATAAGCTTGACGAATGATCAGACTTTTCCATTCGTCGATAGCTTTCACCTAGTTGCTCGCATCTTCCATCTCCTGCATCAGATGATCACTCACCTGCTTCTACACTGAAATGAGCTGAGTGGGAGATTTAGCAACCTTGGCAATGACCTTGCACAACTGAGATACCTACTTCTGAAGTTCAACTTTCTCCGCCTTTTCTTTGTCAAGCCTAAGGAATAGAGCATCTATCAATGTCTGCATATCCTGCTTCAATCCTTCTATGGTGGCTTGACCGATAGGTACTCTAGTTACTGTTATGTCTTCTGCCGTGAGCTCATCCTCTTTCTTCCCTTCCACCGGAACTGACATCTCAGCAAACTTCTGCCCCGACTCCTCGATGATCAACCTTGAAGTTACCTTGGAAACTTTAAGGTTTTCTGTCTTTTCCGCCTAGACTCAAAAGCAGCTGCAAGTCGTGTTCCTCCAAGTTCATTTCCACTCTAGCTTCTGGAACCAACTGTGAAGTCAACCATTCTGAGAAATTACTTCTCGAAGAATGAGAAGTTGTTGAGTGCACTACTATCTCCCGCTCTTATTCCTCTCCATCAAAAACCGCTACCGTGTTGTGGCTATCATCTTCTGAATCATCCAAAGACAGCTCTTTCAAACTCTGCCATCTGCAGCTTCAACATTTCTTCAGGAACAGGGGCTGAACGGAGTGGCTGAGGAGAGAAGATGAATGTTGCCGGATTCAACTAAGGAATGGCAATGTCCTGGTGAGGTGCAACAATCGGTGAAGTACTGGATGCTAGAGAAGCCGGAACTAACGTCATAGCCGTGGAAGTGATCTTCTCCTTCGAAGTAGACCTTCTGTGCACTTTCATCTTCTCGTGCCTTCTGCTGCTTTCTCCTCTGTGCTTCCTCTTAAGAGAATCTCCTGCGCCGAAGTTGCCCGTGACTTGGTTCATCAATGCTTCATCAAGGCAGTATCCCTTCGTCAGCAACCAATTTGAAGTATTCACCAAAACAGCGGGAGACTTTCCTCAATCGTATGGCAACCCCCTACATTTTCCTGAAGTACAGCTCTATCTCCTCCCATTTGATGGTATGTGTCAAGTAACACAGCCCCATCATCTTTAAGATCTACAGGTATCCATGCTAATCCAAAGTCGAACACTTGTCGTGCTGATAGCCTGTTGAAATTTTTCTTTCTAACCTCGTACTCAGTTTTGCACTTCATCCAGAAATCTTCTAATGAAGGCACATGTGCGTACACCTAGGAGATCGTCTTCCTGGCTACTCCAAATGGATCGAAGTTCAACCGTGCCGGGAAGAAATTTTGCTCGTACTCAGTGAACATTTCCACCTCCATTCCTCAAGCTCTATGAATGCTCTGGCAGCTATAATGACCCACAGTGATTGGGAAGAAGCCCGTAGACTTGTGTCGTTTCGACTGAAGGTCGTGCATCTCCACAAGTTGTCTGATTAGCTCCATGATGATTAATCTATCATTCGGATATCTGGGCAGCTTAACCAGTTCTCCAGAAAAGCCAATGACCCTAAGGTATGTGAAATCCGCAAATTGAATGAAGAGATTGCCAATTCTGGACACAACTTCCCATGCTTCCTTGTTCACCCTATTGGCCTTTAGGTCCCTGTCCAGTCTGCAAATGAATTCGTAGAAGAATCCATCATTGCCCACTTTGAAATCTTTCTTACACACAGGTACAGTAAGCTGTGGGTAGCACTTGAAAATGGGGTCCTTGGAAAGAACACCACATCTATCTAGCTTGAAGAAGATGCCTTGTGAAGCTGCTGCATATACCAAATAGGAAGTCATTATGAAGCTGAAAGTATGCTTCACATTCCGGAGTTACTCGCCAATGTTGTCGCTAATGATTTCTGACCAATTGATTATTGAATCCGCTTTGTTGATTTCAATGGTCCTAATGAAAACATACATCCATGTGCGGAAGGTGTGAGCGTTTGCTTCACCATTTATCCTGCATAACAATTTGGCAATATCGTCTACCTCTTGTACCAGATTGGACCGCGGAAGAGTTCTTGGGAACTTGGAAGGAGATCTGGGCTTCTTCATATATCTGCTATTCATTATGTTCACGCAATCAACTCTATGCTTCTCCCACCTACTGCTGGCATCCTGAATGCTAATAGAAGTCACCACCTTTCGTGCCCGAATCTTCAAACAATAATTGATGAATTGTGCGTCCAATTAGATTATTGTTTTCCCCGTAGCATCTCAGACTGATCTGGATGATGGATGGTAAGACCTAGCACACTCAATAACGAACTTTGGCAACTGGGTTGTGTATGGAAACGCTGCAGCTCGAATAATTCCACTACTTTTAACTGCACGCATGAGGGAAGTCTTTCCTGCTCTGGATCTGTCAATCAATTCGGAAAGAGGTTCCGGACCTAGATCTGTGTCTCCAATGTCTGTGAATTTGGAAGTGATGCATGAATCCGTTGTGCTCTCTTTTTCATCCCTCTTTGCCATGGCTGTGTCTATCTTTGTCTAAACAATTCTTTTTCTCCTTATTCGTCTGGAATTCTTCAAAACTGGTGCAGATCTGGATAATTCTTCAGATTCGGAGGATATATTCAATGTATTGGACATTGATTTAAGTTCCCTTTCTTTTATAAAGCACCTGTAATGAATTCCTGCGATTAATTCAGACAAAGATGGCAACCGGAACATGAACAATGGATTTTAATCATAAAAATCTGCATAATTCAAGCCTGCTGCCCCAAAATTTGATGTTTTATTTGCATGCAAAACAAGCATGAATTTTACCAATTTCACCTGAGCACCTGTATCACTTATGCAAATAATTATCCAGACACAAATCAACCTCCTTCAACCTGTGCGACAATTCTGGTAGCTTTCAGCATTAATTACACCTTTTGGGTAAAAATCCTCTCCAAATGGGGCGCACTTGTTGTCTAGGCTGCACTTCTCTGCCTTTGAATTAATTAATTCATCCTTATGGCAACCCCTGCTTACATAATCCTCATGATTCTATAATTAATTAATGTTTTTCCTATTCCTGGCAATTAATTAATTAATTAATAAGCTTTACTCTTCAAATGGGGCACCTATTTTGTGCATGCTCATCGCTGCCATTAAATAAATTAAATTTATTTAATTTTAGACTTTTGCTTCCAGTTAACTCAAGCCTCACAAAATGCTTTGACCTTAGCCACTGAAAATAGAAATTAATTAAATCATTTAATACTTAAAAAAAGTATTATCTCTCCCAAATGGGGCGCACTTTTTGACATAAAGGGGCTACATTAAATAAATAATATTTATTTAATTTTAAAACTGTCTATTTCCAACTTCCTTTTGTCCACTTTCCTTTGTTGACTTTTCCACAAGCCTGGGCGCCAAAATTGGAGAAGAAATTAATTAAATTAATTAATTTAAGGCTGCCTTTCCTTCCCTAAAGGGGTCACACTTTTTGGCATAAGAGATTTCTATTTTTAAAAGTCAGTTGACAATGGGATTATTTACCCTGCAAGGCAGCCCTAAAAATCCCATGATTCACTTAAACTGTTTGACTTTCATAATGGGATTATTTACCCTGCAAGGCAGGTAAGTAATTCCCGCCTGCTAGCCTGCTGCCTCTAATTTTCCCATTATGACTTAAGTGGCGTTGCTTCTATGGGAAACAGTACCCTGCTAGGCAGCTACAAAATTCCCACCTGCCTGCTACTTCCAAAAATCCCATGATTCACTTCAAACCCTCTTTTTCCAAAAATGCAGCCAGCCCAGAAGAAGCTTTTTGGTGTACAACTTCATCTTTTCCAAGAGAACCAGACATCCGATGGCGAATTCCTTCTGGCACAATGTACCTAGGTGATCTCCAGACACTCCAGGCCAAGAATCAGGCCAAACCGGCAAAGGAATTGATCTAGGGAAATTTCACAGAAAACGAAACGGGAATACACAAAAAACACAAAACATTGTCAGAGGTCACAAATAAAGCCCAAGATTCATTCCTGGTTAAAACCCTACTGGTATATGGGAATAATGATATATACGATCACAACAGGGTTAAACCAGAGCACAAATTGCCTCAAACAGGACTTAAAATAATTAAATACAAATTTCCCGCAGGCAAACCCCAGTGACCGAATAAAACAATTTTGAGCATCTGGGTATTTGGCAAAAATGGCTAATATGGCTCCTTGGGAATATCTTGACACAATACAGGAACTTTCTCGCAATAAAAACACAACACGACCCATTATTTTAAAAGTACGAAATTTTTTTGAATAGGGTAGTCTCAGATTTTAGGGTGAAATCTGGGGACACCAAATAGATATACACGACAGAAGACCAAGTTGAGCTTGTGGCTATAAGCTGTCAATATGTAGGTCCATGTAGAGTTTGACCATCACTTATTGGCATCGACTAAAGTTGTTCCCCAAGAGTAAACTTGCTCAGTCACTTAATACAAACTCAAATCGACATGTGCATGTATTACAGATCAAGTCAAAATATCCACATTATGATATTACATGCTACTATGAGGCGAATGATCTGACTGACAATAGTGAATAAAGAATACACATATTTTCAAATTTAAAGAGGAACACTTTCTGCTACACTTCTCCAGGCATTTTCTTTCTACCACTTCTTGGGGCACTGAAATAATTAAAGCTGCCCCTTGACAACTTATTCTTCCAAAATATTTTGCATCAAATTCACAAGATTTTTCCACGAATCTAAATTGCTCTAATACCAAATGATGATTTGGCTAGAGTTGTGTAATGTCCCCTTTTCCAACTTGAGAGCATGATTTTGGACTTCTTGCCATACCCTTTTCCATGGCAAAGAAGTGGAGTGAGCTAGAAAAGGGAGTGAACTCTCATTGCACTTTTATTTTCTAATTTTGAATGTTTCTCTTTAGTTTGTTCTTCTTTTTTAGCAGGTCGGCTGGGTTTGGTGCATTTAAGAAGCCAACTAAAAGAATAAAATAGCTCTTTATGGGTTGACACTCTCGTTTTAGGCCTTGGCGCCGAAGTTGGAGGTATAAAAGGAGATGTAGACTTCAATTGGAGCATCTACTTTTGGCGCATTCTCACTTTTGGGCTGTTGCTCATTGTTCTTTCCACTCTTGGGCGAAAATCCAAGAGTGTGGTGTTTCCAAGAAGGACAAAAACCCTTCATGTGGCTGGTTGGGGGACGAAAACCCTCCAACCTTGTTTGGTTTGAAGGCATATTGTAGATTTGGAGGAAGAGAAGACATTTTCAGATTTTTGCATGCATTGTTGGGTCTCTCCTAGGTGGAACGACTTACCCTAGTGTGGAGTTTGGTGCCTTCTAGGGCACGGAAATCATATTTGTTTTCATATTTGGCTTTCTCATAATTTATAAAGCCGGAGTCTACTATTTTTGTGAAGTTTGGGGTTAGTAAACACTCATTTCATAATTTTATGTGGAGTTGTACTTCGCTGATTTATAATTGATTTCCAGCAGTGGTTTCCATCAGATTTCATGTTGAAAATTTCTTTGGTTGATGCCTAAAATACATATTTATGTTTTGACAAAGTTATTTGAAGAGTTTCAAGTGTTTTTCATCTGTTTTTACGCTGCTTTTCAGAAAATCTGATAGTTGTTTTAATCTGGGTTTAAATTTCAGTTTGCTGGTCTGAAATTCAGATTTGAATTAATTGGGATTTGTGCTAATTCCTTGTTCTTTAGTTTTGCCCCCAAAAAGGGACATTACAAGTTGTGCACACAACAAAACTCTGTATCAATTATTATGTAGATAAAGGTACAAATAAGTAGGCTTGTATATCTCGTTAATAGGAGTCAAGCGAGGGATGTTTGACGTCCTCGACGAAGAAGCTGTGATTGCTTATCTGTGCAGACCTTTTAGCCCCTCAAACAGTGCTCGCGTGTGTTTCACGGTTTTGTTTTCGTGACTAGTTTCGGTGTCGCGTTTTAGTTTGGCTGGTTGTGGATATACGTCTGTGTGCGGTTTCTATTCTTGTTGGTAGTTGTGTTTCATCTTTCCATGTTCATTTCTTCTATTTTTGGCCATGTCAAAGGGTTACGACGTGTTCTCGTGCAACTTGTCCTAGTCGGGGACATTTGTTCTAAGTGTGAGGAGGAGGTTTCAATATCTGTTTGTAATCTAAGATCTTTGCCAGAAGTCTCTGTCCCATTCGATGCCCTTCCCGATTGTGTCCTCTTAGGCTTGCCCTTTGGGGTAGGTTTATATGAAATGACTTCTCTGAAGAAGATAGTTGACAGTAAACCTTCTTCCTCTGGTGTGGACGGTTTAAAACCCTCCTTTAAAGAAGCCCTCTGTGGCTCCTCGAGCGGTTTGGCAAATGGAAGAAATCTCCAGTGAATTCCTTTAAGAATGCCCAAGCTTGACCCCAGGAAAAATGTGAAAGGATGTATGCGAGCAGCGGATGGCACTCTGGTTCTTCAGCTACAAAAATCTGATGTCCAGGGCAATATCAATGAGTTGGATAATTAAGGCCTGATAGTTCGCTTTCTCGGTTCTCGACCCTCAACAGGGATGTTTAAAGACTGGGCCAGAAAAGTCTGGAATACTATAGGTGAGTTTTTCAGTTTTTGTGTACCCAAATGGTTATTTCTTGATTTTTTTGCCTCCGCAAAGGATCATGAACTCATCTTTCAAGGAGGGCCATGGTTCATGGGAAGAACAAGTTTATTTATGAAACCTTGGCACCCCATGTTTAAATCTAATGAAGAACTTCCCTTTGTGGCCCCTATTTGGGCAAGGTTATATGGGTTGCCAACAGAATATTAGAATCAAAATGTATTTATGGCAATTGGCAATACTTTGGGCACTTCTATGATGACGGATGATGCCTCTTTATAGCTAGAAAAAATGATCTATGCAAGAATATGTGTTTTGATGGATCTTAATAAATCTTTGCCTACCAAAATCTCCTTAGTCACGGAGGAGGAAAAGTGGGACTAGGTATTGGATTATGAAAATATTCCTTTTAGATTCAGATTATGTCACAAATATGGACATCTGGTAAAGGATTGCACACATAAAGTCTACGTTGCCAGGATACGGATACGAGTATCGGTTTGGATACGGATACAATACGCAGATATGTCAATTTTAAAAAACCCTTGGATACAATATGTCTCGGATACGTCCGTACATATATATTAAAAAATTAAAATATATATATATATATATATATATATATATATATATATATATATATATATTTTATGTGCATCTACTCACTTTTTAGTCCATAAAAAACTGAAATAGTAATACAAAACTTGAATCAATGTTCAAAACATTCAATATACTTAAGACTTTGCATTTTTATTGATCGTGTGGCTGCCATACATATGATATACGAATATCATGTCAACATGAATACAAACAAAACTTGAAATTTGAAAAATATACTAGGATCCATGTTCAAATTTTCAAAACATACAATATACTTAAGATTTTACATTTCATTGTTCGTGTTTTAGGGAATAGAAAAGTCAAAAATTAAAAAAAAATGAAATAAAACTTGAAACGGACGTGTTTTACTGCAAGATACGTACGGGATACGTCACGGATGCATCTGTACATATCCGTGACGTATCCCGTACGTATCAGGCACGTATCCGTATCCGTTTCCGATACATATCAAGGGAGATTCGACAGGGGCCTAGGCGTATCCATGCATCCTAGCATAAAGTTTTAGAACAGCAAGGGGAAGAACAAACTAAAGATGACTTTATCACGCCTAAGAAGAAACAGACTGCCAAAAAGAATGGCAAAGAACAGGTTGGAACTAGTAATACAAATAGATATGCTAGCCTACAGGAACAAGAGGAAAAGGAAGCGGAGGATCTTATGGAGTCACAGGTGCCGGAAACACAGATGGGTAAGCCACAAGGAGCTCAATGCCAACTGGAGGAAAAAGGTCAGCAACAGCTAATTATTTTCCAAGCCAAGCATAACCTAACAAGAACGCGAGTAGTAATATGGTGAGAAGCTATTAGCGTAAGAATAAGTTCCATGACCAATTTTCTGAACATAATCAACAAACAACCGAGATCAAGGGACTGGACAAAGCTCTTATTGTTAAGAATTCTAATGAAACACAACTTGAACTGGGATTAGGAGTGGATCAGGAAAAAAATAAGAAATTTAAAATGGATACTAATCTAAAGGTTTGTAGAAAATCAAATCATACCAAACTTCGACAAGAGGGTCAAAAAATATCTAATTATGTAATAGCTAGGGATTTATCCCAATTCTTCCCACATACTTCCCAATAAAAGTGATCACATGGAATATAAGAGGGATGAAGGAACACCAAGATGAAATGTACAAAATAAGGTATTAGAAATTTCAAACTTCCATGATCCATAAAATTGATCCAGTAGGGTTTATGGATAGAAAATGCAATGTAACAATGACAAGGGACATAGTGTGACTTATGTTTACAAATTTATAACGTACAAAAGAAAAAGGCAAAAAGTTGAGACAAATCTAAACTATTCAGATAAATTTTATGAAATAAATATTAAAAATTGAGCCAAACAGATTATGTAATTAATCAACACCTTTTCCACAAACGAGTTCTAACTACATAGAATAGCCTCCCAAAGGACATGAAACTTAAAGCTTTTACAGAATATAGGCTCTTGCCCAAACAAGATTTTGGCCAAAATGAGGAAATTTCAGCAATTTCTCTTGATTTTAGGCTTTGAAAGGCACTAAAAGTCGGCTTGAAAATCTTGCTAACAATTTTAAGAAAAGACAGGTGAGGATACTAAGGAAAACATGTAACAAAACTAACATGGATGAATCCTAAAGCTTCGAGCATCCTCACCCCTCAATCCCCAGTCCTCAAGCTAGTTTCCGATTGAAATATTGTTTATGAGATTTTGGAGGGACTTCTGGGCATCTCCTTTTCGTATTACCACATTTCCCCACCTCCCCCCAATTAAATGTGACAGGTTATAACCGCACTCAAGAATGAGCAAAGAAACAAAAAACAGAATCCCCAAATCTCAAGGGGCAATGATTCTTTAATTTACATATATAATAGATAAATAAAAAATGTGGAGTTTGGGGGAAAGTGAAATTGAAAGGAAATGTAAATAACTATTTAAGATTTCAATCTTCCAGAGTCTATAAAATTGATGCAAATCATGTTTTTTTATAAGGGATTGATTCGACTAATTGATCCAGATTGGGATAACGATATATGCTTATTTTGAAAAGTTGAAAGGGTAGATACAGAGTAGAGCTACGTCATGGAGTGCCTGGCTTATAACAACATCCAAATCAATGATACCTACGTTCTAAGGGTGGAAACTTTGATTGCTCTATTTGAAGTAACGAAATTAGCGCAAAACAGCGTAATGTCTAATCAAGATTAAAGATAAAGGCTCCAAGCTCGAGAAAGAAATAACAGCATCGCAAGCTTAATTTGGCCACCATTCTTAAAAAACTGTTTGTGCAAATTAAATCCTAATTAGTGTTCAGATGTCCCATGGACTGTTAGGTCTTGTAAACCTGTTTGGTTTCACGGACGTTATTAAAATCTTTCAATTCGTCATCAAGAAAGAATATCACAAGCTTAATTTGGCCTACATTCCTAAATAGCTGTTTGTATACACTAAATCCTAGTTATTGCTCAATCGTTTCACAAATTGTTAGGTTTCCTAGACCTGTTTGGTTTAGTAGACGTTGTTAAAATATTTCATTTCGTCGTCAAGATAAAGACTTAAGTAGCATTGCATTGACGCCAAATAAAAATCAATAATAATACCCTGATTTCCAACTGCGTACCTGCATGGCTGTTTTGAGCTCGGCGAAGTCAGCCAAAGCCTCTGCATCTTCGCGGCTTTCTTTGTTATTCTCCTTCTTCGGCTTTGCAAAACCACGCAATTTCCTCAGGGAAGACTTCATTCTTTTCTCCGACAGGTTGCGCGATCGAACCCTCTCGACTCCAATTCCAGCTCAATTTCTCCCTACGTATCTTCCATTTTACGCAGGGGCATTGGATGCCGCGCGTTAAAAAGTCGCGGATTCGAAACATCGCAGAATGCGGGGCCTTTGAAATCAACGCGCTCCAGAGAATCTCTGGTGGTCAAATGCATTCTGCAGGGTTTGAATTCAGGTAATAAATTCCACGTCGGATCCAATGTCGCAATAAATTTATGTGGCACACAAATGATGAATTGAATTTTAGCTTTTAAGGACACGTAAAAGAGTCTTTAAGTAAATAAAAATTATATATAATATATATACTCTTTATGTTTATTGTCTAACTTTTACTTGTAAATGGATGTAAACATAAACTACACGTTAGTCTTATGAAAGTGAGTAGCCAAACCATATTTTTATTATCATACTAGTTAAAGTCGAGAAAACTAAAAACTAGCTTAATAAATTAAATAAATTTATCAATATTTAATTTAATTTAAAAATAGAAAAAGGTTAAAGGGACTACAAGAGGAGCAAAGAGGAGCAAGACAATGCATGAAAGGAAAAAACAAATACAAAACAAAATATGAGAACAAAATATGAGAAGCAACAGGAAAGACACGGGAAGCAACAGGTCTATGTGCCAAGCTTAGGAGGTTCTATGCCTGGTAGATTGTGACTGTTGTGTGAAGTCATGTGCCCGTTTATGCCTTTGGTGTAGTGTAGAAGGCTGAAGGAATGCACCAATATTCTGGAACCCAACGCTGCCAAGGTGATGTTTGAGGAGGCCATATCTATGTTGGGTCATCTCCCTAATAAATAAAGCAACACACCTCTGGTCTTCATAATGAATAAGGGCACGTAATGAGCCTTGCGTTTCTCAAAAGAGACAATAGTACCTACCATGAATCTCATAGTACACAGGGCACGAAATATAAAGTGCTCCTCTGAGTCAGGTTCATTGTTGCAAAGTGTGCAAGTGCATTGGTCCCTAGGAATGTAGTGCTCTGTCTCCATGCGAAGCTGATGAGATCAAACTCATAGTTGACCCAAGGGGAATCTCAAACCCAGTGGGAACTTGATGTATTTGGGGGGGAATGACACGCCCATCTTCAATTTGGAGATAATGCTCCAAATAGTGGTGCATTTTTGTTGGCAATGGTTCTAATGGGTTCAATCCACGTTGATCTAATGTAAGCTTTTGTAGATCTCCTCTCCAATTCCTCTATGAATTTCCCTTCTAGGCATGTGGGGAGAACTAATAGAGAATGTGAGAGGAGGAAGGTGATTAATATCCAATCCAATGCTTTGGAAGAAGGTTGTACAATGTGCATACCAAGTGGTTTGGATCCCCAATATAACAAAGCACGAGAAACATTAATAGAAAAAGAGATATAACAAAGCACAAGAAACATTAGGTAATAGGAGTCACAACCAACATAAGTGGAGGATAGTCGAGGTTGTCACCCCACTCCCTCATCCATTATCAAGTGGGTTGGTAGTGTTTGGCGGGTTTTACCAATTATTTTTTTCTTTATCTTTATCCTCAACATTATCAATTTGGTTTTAAAAAGATATCGATGGTATCAGGGGAGAGAATTTCCCTTGTGGACATGTCACCCAACCAATATAGTCTCACCTAGCATGGCCTCTACCACCACTGGTATTGCCATGTGAGTTGTAAGCTAGAGAGAGAAACTATTGTCAAGGAGAATCATTCCAAGGTTTGTTGTGTGAGTGAGGTCTTTCGCACTAACTAAAGCCACGGGCCCGAGGGGGAGAACGGTGGCAAGCTAAGTTTGAAGGAACTCTACTCATGGCACAAGATGTGTTTCCCTATTCATCTAGCAACGGTTCAAGGTGGGCCACCTTCATGTGGACTTTCTCCGCTTGCACCTAAATCTAGAGAGCAGCATTAAAAATCACATGAACATTGTTAGGAACAAAAAAACCAATCCTCGTGAGAGATATGATTGAAGTTAGCATCATATATATTTTAATGAATCTATTTAAAAAGAGATTGTGTTGTGGAAACACAAATTCAAATTATCAAGCTATTGGAGCCCAAATCAGATCTCGCATGCACTAGTTAAAGATCAATGATATGGCTTCTAAAGAATTATCCGCTCTTCTCCGATCCAAACAATCAATTGATTGAGTTAAAGGGCATCAAAGAGGCAAACACTCTACTTACTCAACTTCCTAAAATTCTCAAACCTTTGTTTCTCGCAGCCATGGAGTGTTTGTTAATCAACCCTCCATGCTTGAGAGAGAGAATGATTTGGCTCAATGCCTTTATGGTTCTTTGTGTTCTCTTTAAGTGTCAGTGGGTGGTTTGTGACCACCTATTGTCCATCAAGGAACTCCATGAGGATGTCATGTATATGGTTATTGATAAAGTGCCTAGGATTAATGGCTTTCCCTGTGAGTTACACCATGAGTTATAGGATATTGCCGGGCCAAATTTACATAAGGTTTATCTCAAAGATTTTTATAACTCTTTTGACAAGATGATCAATTAATGCAACTTTAAGTTCATCCCCAAAGTTGGAGAGGCAAGAGCTTTAGCAATGATCTTGTAGGAATCTTCTTCCCCTCATTACTCGGCCAGAGAAAAATCTATTTATTTACAACATGTGTATCCTTGATGTCATCAAGACAATGTGGGAAGGCATGAAATGGGCTAGGATTTCCCACCAAAAGGCATTGTTTGTCAAAATAGACTTTGAAATATCCTATAATAGTATTGAATGACCCTTTATTATGGTAATGTTACAAGCTCTTGAACTTGGTCCCAAGTTCATCATCGTTATCAAAATGATATTATATGATGTTGGTTCATGCATCACCATTGATGGAAACTAATTTGAGCAATTTAGACTCTTCTTATCCATTTAACAAGGTTGCCCTTTCACCCTTTCGTTTAATGTTTTGGTTGTTAAACAGCTTCATTATTTTTTTGCACCTAGACTTTCAAAGAACTTGTTTAAGGGATTTCCCTTATACATTCTTTGAATCAAATGGTTAATGGTCATTTTTCTGGTGATTCACTTCTCACTCTAGATGAAGATGAATCATCTATTGATAATGTCATAGAGTGTTTGCATATCTTTTACTTATAATCTGGATACTCCATTGAGTGGAAAAAAGCCCATTGTTATAGATAATCTTACACTCCTTTGCTTAGTTGGATGAACAAATATAAGAGGAACTAGATCCAGCCTGGTGAACAGTTCAAGTTTCTCAACATCCCTTTTTCTTTCCCACCCCTTCATTTTATGGACTTATGTTTTCCAACATGTTGATAAGAAAGTTAAATTATGAGTTTCTAAATCCTCATCTCTTGTAGGAAAATTTTGATTTTTGTCATCATAACATGTCTATTGTTCCACCTATTGTGCCCATTTTAAGGCTACTTATTCCAAGTAGGAGAAAAATATAATAGACTTCCTCTAGGCCAATTCTGAAGGTGGTGTGTTGAAAGGATATTAAGGCTTAAAGCCAACTTTTTTATTATTTTTTAAATTGTAAAGCATGTGCCCAACTATTGAAATTATATGTATATAGTAGGAAATACAAGGAAAATATGTAAAAATACTAAAGCACGAGTAGAGGGAATGAAATGACTAGAAGACTAAGAAACACCAAAAAATGTATAAAAGACGTAAGAAACTATGTGCAGAAAATTGGTTATGGTGTTTCATAGGTTTAATAGTCAATAGAAGAAATTTAGTTGTATGAATTATCTTTCTCTAGCGAGAAGATTCACATTTCCTATGTAGTTTTGTTTGGTAGCTTGTAATTACTTGTGAAATGAGATTTATTAGTTATTGGTGATATTTTATGGTGTGTAACCTGGATGTTATCTCTCGTAAGTTGGTAGAGTAAGCTTCATAATTCTAGACTACAAAAACATGTGTTAATGAGGAAAGCTAGGGACTATTATTGACAATATTTTTGTAGTCGGGACCCAAAAATGTTAAAATGACTCCTCGGACAAAGAGATGTAGAGAGATGGTTGAAGGAGAAGATGGACCATTTTATGGAAGAGCAACTGAGATGGGAATCCATGTAAATAAAATAAAAGAAGAGCACATATATGATGCATTTATGAAATATTTTGGTGTGAGCTCCCAGAACTATTAGTTGTATGGTTGTCAAGGTTGAAATACTACCACTTCAGGACCAGAGCTAAGGAAGTTTGTTTTACCTACAATGAGGAAAATCTCAAAAAGTTGTAATGGCTTAATACTAAGTGGGCCAAAGTTATAGATTATTGGATATAAACAACTATAGATGGGTATGTAATTGAGTTTGTTGTTCTAATTTTTTAATTCTTTTGACTTTGTGCAAGGTTGGTTTATTAGAGGAATAAAGGGAAAATTTATTGGATATATGTCTATATATATAAAGATGTTGGTGGTGCAAAATACCACAATGCCAATTGCCCCCACAACATGGAGTAGTCAAGTAGGTAGTATGGGGATGTAGTCCTAGAAGAGAGGATATGAAAAGGAAAGGGATATAAATGAAAAGAACCTTAGAGAGTTATGAGAAGGATCAAATGATGAAATTGGATAAGATGCAAAGAAAAACAAGACAATGCAACAAATAGGGAGCTACTATTTATGTGGTAGTGTTTCCAGAGATGGATGTGAGTAGGATTAAACTAGATAGATCGAATGAGGAAGGAAGGAAGAAACCTCTAGTAGTAATTGGGGAAAGACAAGACTCAATTGGAGTAAGTGACCAAGGAAGTGTGCACAAATAAAAGGGTCCTAGGTGGGAAGGAGATTAAGAGAATGGCGTGAACAAAGAAAATGAATGAGATAAAGAGAATGAAGGAGAATTCGAATTGTGCAAGAGAAATTTTTTAAAATAGGACCAAATACAAAATATTAACTTTCGATAAAATACATGAATCAGATCCTAGAGGGAATCCAATGTTTGATCCATGCAAGTTGAAACTAGGAAATTTCCCCTTTTCTCTACGATACACATCCTCCACGCTATTTAAAGGAAGCAAGTATGTGGAATTATTTGACTGATGTAGAAAATTTTGAGATTTGAGAAGAAATTAAGAAAGTATAAGGACTACAGGGGAAAATATCCAAGACTAAAAGAACCCTATAATGGACAAGGGTACTTTAATCTAGTTCAAAAATATGCTTAGATAAAATACTCCGCAAACATAATAAAACTTGGCTGCATTAAACATTAACAAGATTTTATGTCACTTTGATTTATTCGGTCTCTTCATGGGCTCACCTACATTATCCAACAAAAAACTTGCACTATTGGAGAGATCGCCTATTAACATGGTGATCTAACCTTTGTGTTTGAGAGACTCAACTCCCTTATATGATGGGTTTTTACGGTTTTGGACACTTTTAACCCAGAAATCACCCGAAAGGAGAAAGAAAGGAAAGTGAGAGGGGAATGGAAGAATAAAGAAATAAAGTGGAAAGAATGTAGAGAGGGGGCATGCAAGTACGTGAAAATGTAGAACTCATTCCTACATTATAATGTCCTTCCTAATATTGACCTCAAAAATCTACAACTCTCATAAGTTAGGAAGAACATGTTACATATGTTTACGTATTTTTACTTAACACAAACTCACATTGAGAGGCTAATATTGTCCATAATTAGCTTACATGTATTCTAAGTTCGTTTCAACTTAATCATAAAAACATTTCACTTATTGTTATAGTGTGTTTCTACATGATATGTGTGTTTTAAATGTTTGATCCCCAAATGTAAAATTTTAATTTGGTATACATTTATTGTTTACCCATCTTTTTACATAAAACACTTCATATAATTCAAGACAGTTGAGTTGATAATTTCAAATGAATACCACCATGCATAGAAACAACATTGTTTAAGTGCCAAGTTGATATATTAAGATCACTTACTTATTCATTTTCATTTTTTTTGCCAACATAACAATTTACACAATTCCATCACACAATTTTGTCCACGTGAAAACATTTTGTAATTAGAGTTCTAATAAAATAGGATTATCATTCATAACATGTACACATTTTGTTTGAATACATCTTAGTGACTTATTAGTAAGATATAAGGTCTTCATTACTTAGCTCCAAATGCTTCAAGAATCCATCATACACAATATATGATATTTTAACAGTTTCAACAAGGTAATCATCAATATACAATTTAAAAGGTACAATTTCACTTTTGATCATTTTACATAAATCACATTAAAAATACATTGGTACAATTTTTACCTCAGAATATCAAGACACAAGAAGTAGAGAACCATTTTGTTTTCCAACTGCAATGAGAGAAAGAGCATCATCGGAGCACTTTACCTCCAACCATGAGCCAAACGAATCCCCGCACACCTCTCAAATATCGAGAGTGGCCCTACCCTTCATGAGAAGGAAGATTTGGTGATTAATGAAGAAAGATAGAGTCAAATATGTAAGCCATTACCCAATCAACTGGTAATCTATACGGAGTAGGAATAATATACATCCTAAAATCATAACCCTATGATCTTGCTTTTGGCCAAAAGTCTACGGAATTTAGTAGGTAACCACATAGCCCCTGAATTCCATCAAAATGCTAGAGCATGAATAATCCAAAGTGATAATTCAAGAGGGTATCTTGTGTCAATCTACTACCTACCCTATGTCCCCTCTTAGCATTCGTCATAAGTGATTTTATGTACTAGGTTATCTATCACCCTAGTACTATCACCCCCTAGGCTTAACACCTCTCGCGACTATACCCTCTTCTCGACCAACAATTGAACACAACAACACGTCCCTGCTCCTAAGTTATCGTTGAAGGAAAAATTATGTTTTGACTCAACAACATTATGCTTCCTTATCCTATGTTTAATCATTATTTTATGCGTAATGATCCCATTGTCATGATAGTAGGTTCAATTCCTATGGCTTGTTTTATAGGACCAACTTTCCTTGTTTCACTTATATCATTGCTACCACATAACTATTACATGACAATCGATTATCTCTTATAGTTTAATAACTAATCCACCATACATTTAACCCTCTTTTCAATTCTATGTATTGACAAGTTTAATTGATTACTTCAAGTGGTTCCCTAACTAATAAGATTACATTTTAAGTTATGTAAAGTTGATCATTCATCTTATAAGGTTCAATAAGTGTTTATTCACATATGACTAACATGGTATTGTTATTGATCTTGTTACTTGTTGACCTAATTAACCAATTATATTTTACGATCCTCTTTTATTTTAAGATAGCCTTGTAATAATAATAATAATTAATATTATCATTATAATAAATAAATAAATAAAATTGATTAATATATTTCTCTTAAGTTCACGAGATAAGAATTTCCATACCACTTCCTTGGTTCAAGTTTATTCTAACTAATGTCACGGCCTTCTCAAGTTTCATATATAGGGGAGAGGGGCCAATAAGTGAACATGGTTCAATAGTTGACATGACTATAGATCATACAATACCCAATAGTTGTCATAGTATTATGTAGTAGGTATTTATTTTTGACATGATAATTATGTAGAGTAGTCAATCACATCATGACATGTAAGACCCCTCACCCATGTACAAGTATAAAAAATTCAATGTTCAAGCATTTTCACCCATATTTAAGTATTGGTTTCCACCATGGTTGTAGCATTTTTACCCATATTATTGTAAATCAATTCAAATTATGGCTTTCCCTCCAATTGAACATTCCAAATAAAAAATATAAGCTAACACAAATCTGAACTACATAATAGTGAAAAAATCACAATCCCATATGATAAACAATTGATTTTGTGGACCCCTTAACTTAGGGTGTACCACTACTAGCCCCTCTCCCCTATATATATATGGGCAAACACACTTATGAACATGAAAATAAATTTTGTTAATAAAATATAAGGCGGGGCTTTTTGAAACGTGGCTGAATATGGCAAGTGGTTTAAATAAAATAAACCCATGGTTTATAAATCTAAACCATTGTTGAAATAAAAGTAGTCAGATAGACCTGAAATCAGATGTGGCTGAGATTTTAAAAATCAAAACTTTGCACGAAAAGGCTTTTGGAATAATTAGAAAAAGGGAGTTTTCTTATTATTATAGAAGCTGGAAATTAAACTAAGATCTTGTGTACTTATTTTAGGTTAAGGAGAATTTCATTAAAAATAAAGGCACTCAGAAGTTTTAATAATGGCACAAGGTGAGTTAATTGAAGGAGGATGCACACATTCACATTTAGAGAAGAGGATGCTCACATGAATAGAAAAGAAAATAAAGTATGACCAGGAGAACAAAGAGATCACGCTTACACTAAATTTTAACAAAAAAATTTCTTGGAATAACACAAAATATTTATTAATTATGCACAAAATTATGGGAAGGAGAGATTACGCTCAAATTTTATTAATGGAATACATAGGAAATAAAGAGAAAAGAGGGAAATAGTTAAACCTGGTTTTACCTCCTCTGCTTTCTGAGATTTTCTATTTCCCCTCTTCGCTCTTATTTTTTCTTTTTGTTTTTTTTCTTTTCCCCCTATTTATTGCTCCAAACTCCTTCATATCCTCTCCTATTAGCGTCCCCTCCAGGCTGCGTAAAAAAATTCCTCTACCTCCTGAAGATGTCCCTCCTTTCCTCTGCTAAAACTGGGTTTCAATTTTTTTCTATGCTACGTGTATTCTCCCCCCCTTTTGTTATTTTCTGTTCCCCATTCAAACTTTGGAACATGATGGAGGAACTTGGGATTCCGTACAAGTTTACAGCTGCAGTACATAGGCTTTATGAGCAGGTCATAGGTAAAATCAGAACCAGAGAGGGTATGTCAGAATGTTTTGGCAGTGACAATTGTGTCAAGCAAGGTTGTCCTCTCTCTCACACCTTGTTTGGCTTATACACCGACAAGCTTGAAGAATGGTTAAGCAAACCCGAGGGAGGGGGCATACAATTGGCATGCTATGTGGTGAAGTTACTCTTATATGTCGACGATCTTATTCTAATGTCAAAAACGACTTAAGGATTAAGGGATCATTTGAAAGCTTTAGAATGTTTTTGCCAAGAAGTAGGGATGCAAGTGAACATTAGTAAAACCAAAGTAATGACTTTTTCTTTAAAAAGGAAGGAGAAACAACTTAACTTTATTTTTTAGGGGAGCCCGTTGGAAATTGTAACAAAGTACAGATAGCTTGGGATTGATTTGCACAACAAGCTTAGTTGGTGATTAAACTAAAATGTATTACCCTAGCCTAATCTGATGTTATTCAAAGCAGTAAATAACAACTAAATAAATAAAGGAAATGACCCAAGCAACTAAGTAAATAGACATGTGAAACCCTAATGTGTAAGAGAGGTTTAAGAAGTCCTTAGTTGATTTCAACGAAGGTGGGGGACTATGTCGTAGTACAAACTAGGTGAACAGGAGGAGGAAACGACCACTCAGAATCCTGAGAAATCATATATATGAGTTATCTGACTAGATTGGAGCACCTAGAAGATGATAGGGGCACCCATGGGCATCCTAGTCTTAAATCTAGGTGCCTTGGTCTGCAAAAAATGGCCTGAAACCCTTGTCTAAGGTGTCACTGGATGTTCATCTGAATTTTCTTATTGTCGCATTAAAGTCGGTGGACTACGTCAAATGTTGTTGTAATACTTGTAATAAGGAATAACCTAAAAAACCCCAGACAAAGCATCAAAACCCTAAAAAATAAAGATGCATATGAATGGATCGGACTATCCTCAACTGCCACAATGGTGGACTTACTAACTGAGCGTTGCACTTCATCTCAAACCCAAAGTAGTTCTAGGTATGTGTGTGCAAATCATGCCCTAGGTTGCTCTTGTGTCAGATGCACTTTGTCAAGTAGTGAATAACTAACTAGATGTAGAATGTAGTAAATGTGTGCTTGGAAACAATAAAATCCCCTCCTATGAAGTGTGATGTGGATGAACCAACCTTATGTGCCTTGTGATGGAGCTAAATGGATGCTAATGTAGCTTTAGGTTCCTTTAATGGATGCAACTCTAGATGGTGATAGTAGATGCTTAGTTCTTGGTCCCTCATTATGGTCACATAAATTTATATTTATATGGTTCTCTTGTTCTAATTTCGTAATTAACCCCGAAAAGGTCAACCACCAAAAAGATAGAAAGCTCAAATGGCTAGGAAGTGCCTAAAAGGTGAGATGAAAGTACAAAGAGGATCAGGGTGCCCAGGGGGGCCAGGACACCTAGGGCGCCCCAATCCTGGTTGGGCGCCCCAATTAGCAATAGGAAAGATGTGAAATGACAATGCAAACTAGGCAAGTACATACGGAAGGTCAGAAGTATGACAACAAGCAATGTAAAAATGGCCAAAGACATGGATTAATTATTTCTCTTTTCACTCAAGAACCATATGAATAGTAGTATGAGACTAAAACTAAATATTGACTCAAAGTGCATGATTTAGTGACTACATGCGGGAGACATGTAGAGCAAAAAGGATATAGGGGGGTTGGAAAGCATCTTACCTACTTCAAAATAGGTGCAGGACAGCCAAACTTTGGGATTGGAAAACTAAGAAAACTCTTTTTGGATTTCTAGTCACCCTAGTTGCTCTTTATGGTTGTGAAGAATGGGGAAGTAGCATGTCAAATCACGGATGGAGACAATTAGAAAGAATCTAGAAACATCTAATCACAATCACTCTTAAATTTAGGTCAACTGCTCCTTACGAGATCTCGTTAGCCGAACCAGGTACTTTCCTAATGGAAGCATCAATAAGAACTCAGTTGTTAAGTTATCTAAAAAATATTGAAAGCATGGATAATCATCGTTGGCCCAAAATGATTGTGGTTGAAAAATTAGAGCGCAAAAAGAAAACTTGGATCAAGCAAAACAACAAATGGATGACCAAATGGGGCATCAACTTTCAGGAGTGTCCTAACAACAACATGGAAATAAAACAATATGCAATTAAAAAATGAGGACATGGCAGATTGGTCGTAAGAAAGATTATTACATAAAATAATTTAACCATACGTGGGAGCATGATGAAAAATATTATCTTGGAGGATCTATCAAGGGTAAAGCAAGGATTTTAATAGCTCAAATGAGGACCAGATCACATCACCTTCGATGTGAAACTAGTAGATGGACTATACCTAAGGAGGATTGGGAAAGGAGAACTTGTCTTTTCTGCAACAAAGGGGTGGTTGAGACAGAATGACACTTCATCATGGAGTGATCATCTCATGAGGATATTCGTGTCTAGTACAAAAATGACTTGAAGATGGACAGATTAAATGAGTTATTCGAAGAAATAAGACTTGAAAAGATTATGATTTTTGTGCTCAAGATTCACAGTAGAAGATCTGACATTGAAAATAATTTGAACTCATCTTAAAGTCTCAGCTTTTGGTCCTATAGTCTCCTCGGTCTCGTGGACATCATTAAAAATTTTCATTTCATTTCATGTCTTCCTTTAATTTTTCTTTGCCTTCACTTCCCTTAACTCCCGTTTAATTTTCCTTTTCACACCTTTATTTAATCTTAAGTTTTAGTTATCTCAAGTTTTTTTAAATATACTTATTAATTACTTTTCTCCTCCACATATATCCTCCTTTCTATTAGACAAAAGAATTCCACTCCACCTAAGTGCACGAGATCCTCGTGAGAGTGCCAATGCATGATGTAATTGTTATATTTAGGGAGAGTGCATGCTAACAGAATGGTGGTTCAAATTAAATGAATATGATGTATTACATTATATTTATATATTATAATTGAATGGTTTGAATTAAATCAGTTCTTTAATATAGATATAATATATATAAGTTGATTTAATCCTCCAACTCTAAGAGATAACAAGATCTCCTTTTTTTATAGACGTGGAGTTATTATATTGAATTCTCAACATGGTCAAAGTCGATGCCACATTCATGAACACGCTACTATTTTGGATTTACGATAGTTGAATTAAATCTTACGTGTAGTGACATCATGCTTCTACGTACCATTATAACATTGTCTTCTAGTACTCCAAAAACCTTATCAAAAATCATGACACACTAAGGCAAACCGAAATAAACAAAAAGGTTTTATCGACCAACTTACAGTTTGACCTAGCTTCGAGCACTAACTTCCACATTTAACTATCTCGCGACACCCATCACGCCATCTTTACTTCTCTCTCCGATGATACTCTTTCTCATTTCCTGACAATACCTACACAAGCACCGACTACAATACCCAATGTATTATATGTCCAAAATAATAAATCAATTTCTATAAAATCAATAACGATAAGTTATTTTTAACAGTAATCAATAACTACAATTTGAAATTTAATAATTTTCAAACAATTGTTCAATAAATGTTTTTATCCAAAACATATCACAATGCAACTCAAGTGAGACCAATCAATCAACAACATACTATATCTACGGTGATCATTGCCTCTTTGTCCTCCAAATGTATCAAATAATAAATGACTAGTTTCAAGATATGACATACATGCTAGAAAGTACACCATAAAAGTACAGAGAATGAATGTTAATAATTTGCATGAAAAGAAAAGAAATGAAAGATTACATTTGACATAAGAATAAACGTAACCACTAAGAATCTCAAGACACAAAGTTCTATAAGCATCCTTGTATTTTTTCTTTGAAAGGAACACAAATTTTCCTTGTTGTCTTCTCTCCAACAAAGTCTTCACAATGATCAATCTCCATGGAAAAAATCTAAACACAAAGTTTTATTAACTTATCTTCCTTGAGACCATATGACACAAAGTTCCTCCAACCTCCAAGACCCTTACAAAAGAGCTCCAACTTCCTTTTATAACCCAAAATTTGGTTATAAGGTAATTAGGGTTTGCATGACATTACTTTAGGGTATAATTAGGTTGCATTATAATTTTATAAATTTATTTTAATAAAGTAAAGCCACTTTATTAAAATAAAACCACTTTATCACATAAGTGACCTAATTAAAAGTATTTATTACAATAATTAAGTGGGTACATGTGGACCCCACCGGAGTGACTTACACATACACCTAGACACCAAAATGACACCTAGATTAGCAACATGACACCTATGATTAGTGCCTTATCCACTGGGAAAGAGTCTTCCAAGCTCGATCGTGCAATAAATGAACTCATTGACCATGTTGAACTAGTGACGTGTTTCATGATCTCTTAGTTTGTGAAGGAACTGAGCCCACAGCTTGGTCACTTGTTTTGGATACAAATTTTCTATTTGTTTGGTTCACGATCACCCGAGTTGAATAAAGTTCGTATACTAAATAAGTCTCCAATCTCATCTGGTTTATGATGGCTTGGTTCCATAGCTTGACAATTTGACCTTGATGGTAACTCTTATTAAGTGTTGTTTCATGTATGAGTTTGAATTCACAATATAAGGATCGTTGATCGTCTCCACATGATAAGTGGGCTTGACATCACTTTGGCATTGGATGGATGATATCAACATTCGAGTTAGAAATGACATCCAACTATGGAATCAATAGCTCGCACTAATGATTATACCTTCAAAGTTCAACATTACTTTAACATGTTTATATTATAAATTAGATCCATATTTCTTAGGCTCAAGTCTAACTTTGAATCCAAATGAAAGCTCGATTCGCAAGTTCTTCTATGATGAATTTAGCATTTGGTTTAGTTCACCTCTTTTGTTCAATAGTTTACTTATTTTTTCAGGTTTGGTCTTAGTGAGTTTCCTTCTCTTTTATCAACATTTTGAAGTGTTGTCATTTTGATTCATTCACATAGTGCCTATTTAGCTTCTTTCATTCTCTTTGGATCTGCTCCTCTATCTTCACTTTTGATTGGTGCATCCTCTCTATGGGATTAAGTGCACAAGTGAGTAAACAACAAACTTATCCTACTTGGACAACTAAGGGAGGATTGATCGAAGCTTCATTATTCCTTGGATTCATCATATTAGAGTTTTTGGATCTCTCATGAAAAACAAATGCACAAGTAATTGTAGAAATCGAAATAACTAACAAAAAGATGCAATATGATCAAGAACTCAAAAGGCAAGAACGACTCCAAATAAACTTAATGATCCATATCATATAATGATGCAAGTGATGTACATATAGGAGGTGAATGTGTAAGCTACCTCTTAGATCAATGGTGAATAACTCTCACTAACATGATATTAGAAGTAGATTTGACTCCACATAACTTGTAAGCTAACTTAACACAAACTGATAAGCTAACTCAACACAAATGCTACATCTAAGTAAGCATATCCCATGAGTGTAGGGAAATCTCCAAGTGAGGTGGTATATCCCGAGTAGGATAATACAAATAAAGTGAGGAAAATAAATCCTACACTAACACCCCCGTAAGCACATCTTAGGTCGGTAGCGAAAAAGGAAAGTGGGTCCCAGAAACAAGGTCTGACAAGGTACCCACATACAATGCATCTCTCAGAAAGATATGGTAAAAGGAGAAAACCCAGTGGGAAATAACCCCCCCCAAAAGAGAGACAAGAAACTCACTCAACAAAATTGGAGAAGAAGAAGTGGGTCACGATAACTCGACCTGATGAGGTACCAACATACAATGATCATCCCCCAGAGTAGAGAGAGAAATAAATGAGGACAAAAAGGTCCCCTAAGAAGATTTTTGATGATGTGGTCCTCTGCGTAATGACTAAAGATAATCCATTGACACCGAATAATGTTCCTACCCTTGGGAAGGACAAAAAAGGAGCACTGAAAATCAACCCACTCCAAAAAGGAAGAAGAATCGTGTAGTACTTTGATCTCTAAATCTAGTCTGTAACTAAAAGGTGGCATAGGTCTAGAAAAAGTGTGCACAAAAGACAATGGAAATGCCACTGTAGTATACGTGTCAGAGAAAGAAAATGGTGATGCCCCAATAACCCTCACAAAGGGATCCAAAGGAAGAGGTGGATCATGAAACATCTCTAAAATAATGGAAGTGACAAATGTCCCAAGGCGGGCACTCCCAACGAGAGAGATAAATGGGTCCTCCAGAATGTGTGATGGCTTAATCGGAGCATATTCATGAAATATAACATAAGTGGAGTATGTAAATAGACAACTCAGGCTGGGAAAACACTCTTCCTAATGGGGCTTCTCAATGAGATCAATGTCTAAAAAGAATGTATTAACATCACAACATGAAGTAGGATGAGAAGACTGTTGCAAAGAGATACTAGAAATCCAAGATGAAGCAACAATACACTCAAAGACAATAACCGGTGTATGTGGAGTGTCATCAACTAAGCAATCAAGACGTAATGGAGCACGAGAGGTAATGGTCTCATCTATCTCAGAGGAAGGTTCTCCAATATAACATTATTGCGGAGAGTGAATGGAAGCATGAACATGAGCGATAATGAGCTATGTGGAGGCAACAATAGGGAGAATGTGTTAAATAGCAAGATCCTATGATGAATGGTCAACATGGGACTCATGAGTAGCAACAGGTTCAGAAGAACACTTAGAAATGAACGGGATGTAAGAAGGGGGAGAATATTTTGAGGCACTAGAGTGGTCCAAGGAAGTGTTACTCTCAGATGGTGAAACAAGGTCACCATACAACTATCAAATAATGATCCAGGAAGTGAAAGGGCAATCAATGTGCTCGAATGAAAGTAATATATCCCTAGAAACAGTAAGAATGAGAAGGCCCTGGACCCTATCATTGTGGTTAAACCACTCATCCTTCTATAGAGGCTCGTCAGGCTTTGGAATAAGACCATGGAGGTAGGGTAGAAAACTATGCATAATGCGGTGTTTGATAATCCTTGCTTTCCAAGACAAAAATTTCCCAAAGTCAAACATAACAATAGAATGGTGAAACTCCATAATACAGATAAACCCCCAAAATTATCCTAGATGGCACTTTATAACTTAGTGCAAAAAGTACAAGTCCCCATAGAGTTTTACAAGAACCCCCCAAAATATGAAACTTTATAAAGTAGTGTGTTTACAAAAATAAACTAAGCCATCATGTAGAGCACGAGAAACACATTCACTTTTTACTGAAACAATGCTCAAATTCAAGACAACGATCAAAAGTTATAACAAATACAATTTCCCGTAAATAATAACTTATTTAATTAAAATTATGCAAATTGATTAAAAAAGCACCTGAAATGAGAGGAAAGGGTGGCATGTGTATATTCGTTGGAATCAAAAAAGAACGAAGAACACCGTGGTTTAGTTTGTGAGGGGGAATTGGCCTCCTGCAACCCGAGCCTCACACTTCATCTTCAACAGATGAAGATACAAGCTTAATTAAACACTTAAAATTCCTTCTTAAAGCAATAAAACCAAATCAGCTTGCATTCCAAAGTGATAAAGGCTTAACTTTTGGAATAATAAAAGTTCAAATTAGATAATACCATCACTTTGCCATTGGGACGCGGGGTCCACTGAGGAAGGAAAATGCGTTGGGATGAATTAGGTTTAAGAAAACCTAAAAACATTATGGTTTGTTGGAATGTGAGACCGTCGTGTGAGCGTCATGGAGACCATAGCACAGAGAATATGCCAAAGCTGTAGGTAGTTTCCTAGAGGTCTACATGTGAATGGAGGAGACAAAGGTCTCAAAAAAGAGAGGCTGGATGCAGGCTAAGGAGCCAGTTGTGGAGGAGGTTCAGAAGGTAGATCCAATTGTGTACCAAGATAGCATTCAAGGCATCAAAGTTGTGCAAGATGTTTGAAATCACCATGATTTATGCAGATCCAGTCTAAGGCTGAAGGTGAGACAATGGAGGTGCTTTTAGGTCTGATCTGCACAAGCATTTTTGGCATCCAGCCTGTAACCACTGTGGGGCTTAGCTGCAAAGGCTTATCACGTAAATGTTCTAGACACTTGATCCCAAAAAAATATCACATATCCAAGTCATACCAATGGGTATTTTTAAAGCATAAGTGATGAATGGTCGAGTAGGCGTTTGAGTACCCATGTTCAACATGATGAGCCTAGAATGTATCCAAGTATGGGTTGGCTAAATGTCCAGGTAAGAGCCAAAAACATTGCACATGGTCTGAGACCACAAGGAGAGATCCACTATGCAGAGGGTTGTCATGTCGATCAGTGTCAAGGTTGGATAGTTGAGCCTGTGTAACCCGCTAATATGGCTGAGCATGGACAAGCCGAGTCATTAACTGACCATTGTCGAGGTCAGTTTAGGCTTGAGATCATGTAAAAGAAATGAACCACAAGCCATAGGCACATGTAAACGACTTACAGAGTATCATGAAACTTGCAATGCAATACAACCACAGGCAGTCCACTACAATATTTCAGTTCCACCAGAGTTACCCCTAAAAAAATTCAGTCTACTTTGGGTGACCAAGGGATAGCTAGCAAAGTCCCCACAATGTTTTTTTTTGATCACTTTGTTTGAGATCCCGTAAATTTCGTGATTTTGGAACCCCTAAAATTTTTGACGACCCTCAACTTGATCAATCTAGGCAAACACCAAAACTTACAACCACACTAAATCAAGACGGAGTCAAATCTATTTGCACATGAACTGTTAGTTTTCACAAATAAAGTATTCGAAAACTACAAATAACTCAGTAATGGAAAATGTTTCACTCAAAATCGCTATGATACCATATTAGAGTTTCTATGGATCTTTGATGAAAAACAAGATGCACAAGTAATTTCAAAAATTGAAATAACTAATAATAAAATGTAATACGATCAAAAACTCACAAGTCAAGAATGGCTCCAAATCAACTCAAATGCTCCATAGGATAGAACTGATCCAATTAGATGTGCATATATAGGAGGTGAATGCGTAACCTACCTCCCAGATCAGTGGTGAATAATACTCACTAACTGATACTAGAAGTAGAGTTGACTCCACACAACTAGTAAGCTAACTCAACACAACGGGTAAACTAACTCAACACAACTACTACACCTAAACAAGCATATCCCATGAGTGTAGGGAAACTCCAAGCGAGGTGGAATATCTTGAGTAGGATTACACAAATAAAGCAAAGAAAGTAAATCATACACTAATACATCATCCATGACCATATCCTTCGTACGATCAATCATGTTTTCATCATCCCTTCACACACCTTGAGTATTAACATTTGCGCGGGCAAATATTATAAAACATTTTTTAACAAATACCCCATCAATATAGATAGGCAACAATGCATACCACACACTACAAATCAGATTTTATATAGAGAAAAATATTTTTAGAATCTGAAAACAAAACTTGGTCTCTTCTTCATCTCTGCAAGTCCAACATAGTGCCCCTTGTTATAATGTCAACCTACATTTAAAGATTGCTCTACATTAGCAACCAATAATCATTATAAGAAATTTTTCCTTTGTTTGAAGTGATGGAACTGGTTTGCATCTCTCACAACAATTTATCTTGCAACAATCTTGAAGATAAACTTTGTTCTAGTGTGACAATTAACACATGCTTGAAGATTCTTGTCAATTCTAATATTTGTGCCATAGGACGTGTTTAACAATCCAAATGTGATTGCTAGCTTCTCACTATGGTGAAAGAGGAATACTTAATTTTCCTCCTCTCCACATCACTCAATGGCCAACACGTCTTAAATATGGAAAATACCCTCTTCCATTGAATTTTGATGGACAACCTTTTCATGATCAAGAAGTTTTACCACTATATGAGTCTCGGGCATATAATTATGAACTAGCACTCCCATCTCCTCTTTCACGCATTTATAGTTTTTCCCATGCTTTGTTTGTTGGCTTAGACGCTCTGTATTTACTCTTGGTCACAATATTATTATTGCATATATCCACGGTTGACTGTGTTTCAAGGTGTATGGTCTCCTTAACTGTTTCTTTCTTGTTTCCCTGCGCAGGTCTTATTTCTTCTACGTGGCTTTGCTTTCTGGTCTGCAACATTTGATTTCCCTTAGTATTTTATTTGCATGCGTTTTGATCTCTATCCTTGCGTCTTCTTGTTCGCTTGTTTGATTTATTGAATTTAACGCATTCTACATGCATTCTTTGTGACTAGGCCTGCAATAACATGTTAAGTGCTCCAATTTCTAATGTGATTTGGCTCTATTCTTTTTATTTCTTTTCTAACCTCTTTATCTTTCCTTGTATATGTGATTTGGATTTGTCTTGTGCGCAGGGTGCTATTTTCTCTTCCAACACATTCTTGGCTCATGCTGGTTTTCAACGCATTTCTACACAGGTATTGGCTTTCTTTCCTCCTCACGCGCAGGTGGCTGTTCCCTCTCTCAACGTGGCTTCATATGTTGAAATACTTATATGTTGGGCACCAACAAAGTACTCGAAATAGTTATGTAAATCCTTCCATAAAATTAATAGCACCAATTTAAAATTAAAATTAATTAATAACACCAATTTATTTAAAAAATAAAAAATAAAAACGTTAATTAATTAAATTTTAAATTTCATTAAATTAATGACATTGATTCAATTATTTATCATTAATTAATTAATAACATGAATTAAATAAATTTTATTAATTAATTAAATTAAAATCACTAATTAAGTGTTATAAACCATTTTTTAAAGTCAAAGGGATGTGTAAAGTGCACCAGGACAACAACGATGATGGGAATACGACAACGCATTGTTGTGATAATCGGATGATGGAGATGATGACAAACAAACAACATCTTGAAATGGTGTGGAGATGATTTGAAAAAGCATTTTAATGTGAAAAAAATCATTTCTTTGAAATTTTAGGGAGCAAAAAAATCTTGCTAACAACAATTAAACAATTGTTGCTCATTGCATTCCCTAACATAAGTAATCCAACAACCAATAACTCTATTGATAACATCTCGATAAGCTTGAAGTGTAGAGAGAGTTTCTCTATCTCCACATACTCTAGCTCAAGTATGTTAACCTCCAACTCAGAAGAGTCCTCTACTATTGGTTGTTCGAGAAATTACAATTGCGGAAGTAATAACACATTAGTGGGCACTGGGCACTTATGCATTCAATATTCTTGTTTCCACGCAAACTAGAAAAAAATCTAGCAGCATTCAACAAACAATTGGAGGGCACTGAAATGTTAGAGGAAGTATGATGACTTATTATGCCAGACTTTACGTGACTTTATAGTCGTATGATGGATCTATAAAACCAAATCAATATTTTTTGACATGTGACATGAAACAAGAGCCGCGAAGCGGCCAATTCCTGCCTTTAAATTGTAATTGTAGATTGTAACAATTGAGGATGTAAAGATGAGTAGATTGTAATAAGTGAGAATGTGGTTTGCCTAGAATATCAAGCAAATCTTTGTAAAGTCCAAAACTCGTGAAATGCTCAAAAATCAATGGTAATAAGAAATATTGAAGCAACTTGTAATTGCCAAACCAAATTCAGAGCCAAAGAAAATTTTAATGTGTTATTCCAGCTGATATTGGTAAGATGAGTTCGCATAAATGGTTATATATAAATGCATGACAGATAAAACAAAATGGTGAAATAGCAAAATTTATCCCTAAATGTTTGCACAACAAATAATATAGATAATAAGAAGAATACAAAATTGGATAAAAAATATTACAAAGGGATAATATCTACAATGTTGTAGCGTCAAGACAGAGAAAGAAACCCATAATATTATTGTTATTAGTATACAAGAATGACACAACTAGAAAATGACAACAAATCTCGTAGAAGGGCAAGGAATTTTATCTATTGTATGTCTCAGAGGTTATGGAGGCATAGAGTATGCAGAGAGCAATAAACGAAGAGTAAGGGTTGAATTTAGAAAAGCACTAACCTATGAAGGTTTTATACACATGACTCGGCTTGTAGATATTTATTCTCAAACACTACTGGATGTACATGCCCGCATTTATGATGCATATGGAATGACCATAGTGGAAGCAACTGCCTTTGAAACTCCTTTTATAATGCTAGGAAAAAACTTGAGGCTTCCAAGAAAGGGCGCAAAAATGAGGACAAGAGACCTCAATTTGGAGGGTTCTCTAGTTTCAAAGGGACTATTGGTAGGTCCAATCAAGGCACAAAGTGCCTTGGAAATGCAAAAAATGGCGGAGGCACAAGAAATGGCAAGTAGTGGAGGAGTTCAATCTATACAATCTATGAGAAATTCATGCTTGTCTGGTGTGGATTATATTGATGTCAAGGTTAAATCAATGAAACCCAACTCATATATGTGTTATCTTGTGTATGCAAGAAAATATGAGTGCATTCTAAATGCATAATGTAACCATGGGTAGAAGCAGTGAATATTTGGTCCTTTAGGTACTCAGATATCAGATAAGCGCCCCTCACTTATATATAGAGATATCCATTAAGCATTAATGAAGATCACAAACAACTAAAAATACCATAAAGATGCACATGAACTATTTGACAAAATGCCTTAAAAGACAAAAATGGATCCTAGAATGTGTTGAATGCTAATAGGCTCTAGATTTGTCGAAATCAATTGTACATTGATTGCAATATGTTAAAATTGTTGCAGTCTAGTGGATGGCATTTTGAGGGGGTATTTCGTCAAACAATTGGCTTGCCTTTTCTATGTTCCCCCATTTTGTATACATGTCTATCAAGGCACCTGTTACCACAATATATGAAAATAATTCGCTTGAAATTATTTTTTGATGCATTTCCATGTCGTGTTCGATATCCCCAATTTTAGCACATGATGAGAGGATGCTGGGAAAGGTTTATGTGCTTCGCTTTACACCTGCAAATCACTTTTGTTTAAAAAAACTCCAATGATTTTTTAAAAATCCCATTCTACACATATCCATCAACGATGGAATTCCATGATTGTTTCTTCAACTCTTTTGATGGTAAATATTATCGATATGTATTCTACAATGTTTCTATGCTAGAATGAATTAGTTTATAGGAAAGGAACATTTAATGTAGATAATTTTATTGAATTAGAAACATTTACTACTAAATTGCATCTTGCCTACTAGTAGTAAATAGCAAAAAAATAGCATATGTGTGTCCAAGTGCTCCCATAAGTCAAATATTATAGAATATGGCATGTCATGTTGCTAAATGGCACCAAATCCTTGATATGTTTTTTGACTAAGGCAAAGGTTACCAAGGGGATCCTACAGCAAAATTAAAAAATACATGATCTGGGTGATAAAAATAAAGATAAGCCAAAAAGCAAATGCAAGCAAAAACTATCTACAACCAATATGTAGGAAAATTAGTTATTACACATTATGTGTATACACAAACCATGACAATATAATGTATTGGGAAAATAAGCTTGGCTTCAAAAACAAATTATACCTTAAATTTGTAAAGAATGCAATTGAATATTAAAGTGATTTATAATTTCGTGCCCTCAAAAACACAAATCTGCAATCAATCATAAAATAGTTAATTAAAACAAAGCTAATATAAACAACAAGAATGGATATTAAAAATAGTTTGTGAAAGCAATGATCCCCTACACGTGAACATTATGGTATTAAATTGAAGAGAACCCTAAAAGCAACCACGAAAATTTGTTGGATTTAAAGCACAAAACCAGTATAAGAACATTCTAAAAAATGTGCTTGGAAAACATCTTAGGTAGAAGCGCTTTTCAATTGAATGTCAAACTTATGATTTTTTACAGCCAACATTGACATCCTTCAACAAACTTGCTGCACACGCTTTCTGATGGATTTGAAAGAGCTTTGCATTTAATGAAAACTGTATAACACTGAAATATAATATATTGATATTAAAAAACCTTTGGGATATCAAATACATAGAGGAAGATTACATATATAGAGTTTGATCTCCTTGATTCTAGGAGTCAACACTCGTCCCACATATCTCTCCTAATCCCCACAATATCTCACTCAAACTCTCAATCCCATTATTCTCTCACAACAAACCTTATCTAATTACAACTATTTACATGAGTTAACAACTCATAAATAGTTATATTACATTACAGTATATTATTTATTTCCACACTCATAATAATGTTCACAATATTTAATATTATTCCTAACATTCACCCCCTTAGTGTGAACATGGGAAAAACATACACACTCTCATCTGCAGTATGCTCACCTCTGTGGAGCATGTCAAACTATGTGACTCATGACCTTGATACTAATGAAGGGAGCAATGCTCAACCTTCTATGGTTTTACAGGTTTACCACAAACCTTGACGTGTAATAGATCCATCGCCTGTCCACCTCGTGTAGTTTTCTGGATCTCCCACAAACCTTTTCAAGATCCATGAACTGTCTTACACTGGTGCTTTTACTCACCTATTTCATTACATCGGGAGTTACATTTAGGAATGTTTATACATTACTTTTGAACAATCATTTGTTCTTATTCTCACAAATGTACACTAAAAGCAAACACTCAACAAAAAAACTTGGCCACCAATTCAGTTTCACGGCCTCGCCGATGGTGCCTGACGAGAGGTCACTATGTGCCCTCTTGCCTCCGTTGCCTCTAGCCTCCATCTGTTTGCTACTTAGTTAGCAAATTTATCTTTGAGGCTCATATTACAATTCTCTTGGGTGTCGGTTTCAACCGATAATGCACCCCCTCACTATGAACGTTGCATACAAGCGAAAATGCGTCCAGACAAAAGTGACACAATTTTTTTTATTTTATTTTTTTAAAATATATATAATTTTTGAAATATTTTCCAAAAATAAAAAATTGGTCTAGCAGCAAAAATTATAGGATCAATGCGTAGGGATTAAAAAAATACACATATTAAAAAAAAACAATCCCTCAATCTGAGTAACGAACTGAAAGTTATGAATCTTACAAGTTTAAAATCTAAAATCTTTCCGGACCCTTTCCAAAAATGGCAATTTTTTTTTCTATCCTTGCGTTTTTTTTCACTGCTTCCAAAAAAGGAAAGAAACGGATTTACCTTTCATAATGCGGATCTCAATCGTCTGATTAAACAAAACTTCGCATGAAATTTGATCTTCGTTGCAGGTGCATACAAAGGTTGAAAATGTTGAATCCGAAGAGGTAGATGCCAATGTCAATGCGGAGAAACGACCAACAATCTCTCACTTCTTAGACACTCATTTGGGAGAGGAAAACGTGGAAAAAAATAGATCGCAGGAACATATAGATCTCAGGAACACGCAAATCGCACAAACACGCAGATCGCGCAAATAGGCTTGACCTTTTCCGTGATTTGGAATGTCCTTAGCAAGAGCAGTCAGATTGGACATGGGAAGAGCATCGAATATACAGCCGTTCCAGCATGATCATCAAACCTATGCACACTGCCACATAAATCAAGGCTGATACATGATATAAATGAAGTTCAGATCAAGACTTCAAGGAAGCACGTCAATGGGAAGAATATTGATGCCTTAATATTTTTAGACTATCTAAAACATTCGCAAATAGACTCTCGTGACAGAATATTGAACTTGGTCTGATACCAAATGATGGATTTGAAAGAGCTTTGCATTAAATGAAAACTGTATAACACCGAAATATAATATATTGATATTAAAAAACCTTCAGGATATCAAATACATAGAGGAAGATTACATATATAGAGTTTGATCTCCTTGATTCTAGGAGTCAACACTCATCCCACATATCTCTCCTAATCCCCACAATATCTCACTCAAACTCTCAATCCCATTATTCTCTCACAACAAACCTTATCTAATTACAACTATTTACATGAGTTAACAACTCATAAATAGTTGTATTACATTACACTATATTATTTATTTCCACACTCATAATAATGTTCACAATATCTAATATTATTCCTAACACTTTCATATATGTTTATTTAGAGACGTTAGACCACAAGCATTGTTCTCTTTATTGATTTCCCTTACCAAATATTGAGACACATCAAAATCCATGAAGCCCCTATGGGAAATAGACTTGTCACCAGGTACGTAAAGAAAAAAAATCATATTAATAAACATGTCAAAGCCACACCCAAATCCATGGAGTCATTGTAAGCAATAAACCTGCCGGCCTACATTGGAAAAAAATTCAGAACTTCTGTTATCCACCAAACTTAGAAAAAATCAAAAAACAAAAAATGTTCCCCCCGACAAAAACTGTAGATTAGTTTTAAATATTTTAAATCTGTTGCGTACCATTTATTCGTGAAATTATTTGGCAGGTTTAAAGCTGAACTTAACAAACTGTGCCAGTGTTCTCTCATGCCATGCCAAAAATGGGATCTTTTGGAACAAGGTATGGATGTCCAAATTAGTTTTCATGTTTTTTATAAGTCGTAATCTTCATTCCCCGGACACTAGGTGAAGCTGTTGTGAGTGTCTTGACGTTGTTGTGAAAGTAGACATATCAGAACAAGGGGAAAAAAGTAGGAAACTTCAACCTATAAAAAATAAGGCAATGTTACAGATAAAATTGTTGGCTTTACTGAAAAAACCTTAAAATGCATGTATATCCTTTTTGTTTAACCAGTGCAAATATGGATCTTTACCACCAAGAGTAAAATATGTTCTTGTCCAAATGCTCTACTACTACGACCAACCTGTTGAACCTAAGCCTACCTACTCAAAATTCTCTAAATCAATATAGTCTTCCCTCTATAGTATGATATGTCTTCATATTTTTCCATTAATCAATGATGGCATTTAAGGGAGAGTGTGAAGCGGAGCTCAGATTTTAACAGATTTATTAAAGAATTGGACATGTGTAAGGTGAATATATTTGTAATATTTTTTTGAAATATTGGGTAGGCGCATGGAGATGGGGGTAAAAAAGGGACACCTCTTTCATGAAATCAACGAAACCTGAACTTCATCGAATAATTCAACATGTCTATGCTCAAGATTTGACAAAGTGATAAGAATAAGTACCGTAGATCTCTGAATATAGTTTCTAAACTACTATTTTTTATTAAAAATGGTTGAGAGTAAGAGGGTCAAATGTGGTGTGCACACAAAGTATGTCTATTTTTGTGTCAAAAAGATAAGAACCTATTATGTGTGTGCCCCCCATTTTTTTAGTTCTATAAATTTTCTTTTAAAAAAATTGTTTGGAATGATAAATGTGAATCTGCAAATCCCTTCAGTAGAAAGTTAGCTAATACCATGTACGAGGTCCCAATAATTTTTCACAAAATTTTGATGAATATATAATTTTAATTGATTTTCAAAAGGCACATATCCCGAAAATGAAATATTTGTGTGTGCACCCCCATAACTTAGATAAAAAAAGTCGTTTTTTAGTTTTCATTTTTTGAGTGTGTGTAGAATAGAGTTTTTAAAAAAACCACTTTAAAAAAAAAAATTGGATGAAAAAATTGTAAATTGTGCACCAAAATGTATGCATAGGTTTTTGCAAGAAAATAAGGCACTAGTAAAAGAAATTATGGATGAAAGCCTTAAACTAATCAGATTTTAGAAAGAATTATATCGTCATCAAGGTAAAACCAAGCTTGAAATCATAGTATAATTTTTTTTTGAAAATTATGTTTTAATGCACGATATATTGGGGTGCACAAGTGAAATTTTGATGTTTTTCTGTCAAACACGGTTTTAATCACACAGAAACAGTCCAAACCTTTGGTTTGGAAATCCAAGGCAAATCCAAGCCTATGGATTAGGAATTTCAAACCCCAAAAAGATGAAATGCGAGCACACTATAACGCACTTGCGTTTTAATGTGTTATGTGGTATATGTGTTTGTGGCATGCTTCTATTGACTAAAATAAAGTATAAGCTTTTCTTTTATTATTATTTATATTTTATTATTTCTTTACTTCAAATTTATTTTAGTAAATATAAGATGTTAGGGTCACTCTGCACCTTATAGAACTAGTCTTACAACTCCATCTACCACGGTTTAGAAGATAGTTTTTCATATTCTAATCCGGTCAGTACATAGGTATTTTTCAGGATTTTAGCATTCAATCTTTTAGGGTTTAAATTATATAATCGATATCTGTTTTGTGAAAGAATATAGTCATTGTTTAGGTTTTGGTGCCTTTTGGATTGGTTATTGAAATTTTTAGGAGTGTTTAGGAAGATTTAGGAAATATTTACTCATTCAAGGGAAATATTTTCAACAACGAGTTTTCTAATTATAGGGAACAAACACTGTAATGGTGAAATTTGACTTCTTCAGATGATTTTGGGAGCTCCGTAAGGAGTTAGGAGGAAAATAAATAGGCACTGGAAAGATATGTGAATCCTATACATGTTGGTAACATCCATTTTTCTCTAAGACTTGAAGGTTTCATGAAGAATTTCAAGGTAATGTAGCTACCCCTTACGATTCCAGACAAAAATGGCCCTAAATTTGTAAGTACTAAAGATATGATCAACACATAGTGATAGGTTAATATTTGTAATTGTTAAACTCTAAACCCTAAACCTTAAACATTCAACCCATAGCCCTAAGCCCTAAACCTTGAACCATGAGCCCTAAATGCTAAACCATAAACCCTCAACACTGAATCTTAAACCCTAAATCCTAAACAATAAACCCTAAACCATGAACATTAAACCCTAAACCCTAATCCTTGAATCATTTTGAGATAATCAAACACCCTCTAGGATAGTTCAATAAATATATTAAGCATCTGGAGGTGATGTCAGAGAATCTTGGAAGTGTTGGAGGTAATTTAGGAAGATTTAGGAATATTTTTAGGGCTCAGGGTTTAGGGTTTAGGGCTCAAGGTTTAGGGCTTAGTGTTTAGGGTTTATGGTTTAGGGTTTAGGGATATGGTGGTAAAAATAGGGTTTAGGTTTTAGGTTTTAGAGTTTAGGGTTTAGGGCTCAGGGCTTAGGGCTTAGGGCTCAGGGCTCAGGGTTTAAGGATCAAGGGTTTAGAGTTAAGGGTTTAGGGTTTATGGTTTAGGTTTTAGGGTTTAGGATTTAGGGTTTAATGTTCAAGGTTTAGGGTTTAGGGTTTAGGGTTTCGGGCTTTGGGTTCAAGGATTATGATTTAGGGTTTAGGGTTTAGGGTTTAAGGCCAAGGGTTTAGGATTTAGGGTTTAGGGGTTAGGGTTTAGAGCTCAGTGTTTAAGGCTTAGGGTTTAGGGATCAAGGTTTAAGGTTGATGACTTAGGGTTTTGGTTTTAAGGTTTAAGGTTTATGGCTTATGGCTTAGGGTTTAGGATTTAGGGTTTAGGGTTTAGGGTTTAGGGCTTAGGGCTTAAGGTTCAAGGTGCTAAAAATAAGGTTTAGGATTTAGGGTTTAGGTTTTGGGGTTCAAGGTTTAGGATTTAGGGTTTAGAGATTATAACTTAGGGTTTAGGCGTAGGATCAGACGATACCTCTCCAGGTGCATCTCCCCTCTTGAGGATCATATTCATATTTGATGTATCATCGTCAAAGAGGGAAACTCCCCTATCAAATCGGTTATTCAGTATGACATGGAAGATGAGTAAAGAAGATGCAAGTTTGAGAATTAGATTTCATTGGTAATTAGTACTAAGTATCAACAAGACTAATATGGATTCTGACTACTCGACTAAGAGGGCATGCCAATATTAAGACCATATTTCCTAGTCTTGTGCCTAGATCCATCATTGAGTTTGCTTTTGCAAAATAAGTACAACAATAAGGGTATGACTAAGAACACAAAGGAGTTATCAATTGCCTAGTAAATATTTCTTATTTAGTTCTGAATGGGATCCAGTTAGCCTACAACTTAGTGACATTCTATTCATTGGTAATTCCTTCTATGATAAACCCATGGATGCTTTCAAAAGCACCTTAAAAAAGAAAGGGATAGTCATCAAGCCTAATAAAGGGTGTGATGTGATGTGTCAAAACTATATATTCAAAAGAACCTCTTCTTCCTTTATAGTTATTGGTTTGTCCCAGTAATGATGTCTCCTTGTATCCAAGGATCGAGGACTACTGGGGTCTGTGGTAGGATTGGACATTCAGGAATCATCGAGTGTTTGAATCAGAATGTCGTTACATCTAGAGAAACATTCTCAAACATTGGAGTAATGCATCTTGGAAAATAAAATTGAACCTCAGAAATCTTCTCAAATTTCTAGTCTAGGTCGTGTTCCTAGTCCTTTTTCTATTTCTGTTTCTGGTTCTGGTCGTGGTCATTGAATATGGAAGTTTTAGGAAAGGCATCCACACTTGAATAATTATTCCCATTTAGATTTTTTATAATGCTACTGGCTGTTATAGTAGGTATTTACCTTAGCTCATGTTCACCTAGGTACTTTATTTACCTTTATTGTATTTATCCTCAGCTACTTATGTGTGTGGATATTTCTTTTATCTTATTTAGATATTAGGAGATATTATCTAGTTGTTAGGTAGAGTTCTTTCCTTGATCTATGGTATTGACTAGATCCTTGATGTCTAGTTCTCTCCTAAATCTATGGTGATGACCAGTTCTTTGATGACTAGTTATTTCCTTGATTTATGGCTTGATCTACAACCTTGACTGGTTCTTAGATTGTTATTCCTTGCCTATATAAGCAAAGCCCATTCTCATTATATTTCATTGAGTTACATAATAATATATGATATTGTTGCTCATTTGTTTGCAAAGGTTTTATGTAAAGTTATTCTGGTGAATTGCTTTCATCTTATATATCGTGGTGTTTGATTAGCATCTGTGTTCTTAGCTTGGTACAATCTAATTATCATTCATTTTAATGGCAATGGTAGTGCCTTTGGAATTTAGCTGGTGGAAAGAGGGATTGTGCCCTTGTTTTTTTCTCCCCATGACGTCATAAGTATTCTTTCTGGTATTATTAGAGAGAAATCCCCATGCTTGTGTGATAATTTTAAAGGCTCCCTCGACTCCTGGGAACTTATTTTTATCAGGATGCAATCGCAAGGATAGTTTTAGTAGGTATTAATAAAAATAAAATAAAATAGACTGGAATTACTTTTGAAATGCATTCCTTCGCTTCGAGATTATCTTTATAAATACAATTCGACTTTCAAATTTCTCCATATTTGCCAAATTTGGGTCAAATTGAATTCTGGACCTCTGAAGGCATAAGAAAATCACGAGTTCATTTCCTCCAACATTTTTTGAAGTGAATTTAAATGAAATGAAATGTGGAATTTGGAGGTGGCACATGGTAGACAGTGATTGTCTTACCACCAATTTTGAGTGAAAAAACTTTTAACATGAACTCAAAAACCTAAACCCTGAACCCTAAGCCCTAAGCCCTAAACCCTAAACCCTAAACCTTGAACCTTGAGGTCTAAATCCTAAAAACTCAACCCTAAGTTGTAATCCCTAAACCTTAAACCATCAAACCCTAAACCCTAAATCTGGAACCCTAAACCTAAGCCCTAAACCCTTAACCCTTAACCCTAAGCCTCAAACCTTAAATCGTAAACCCTAAACCTTAAACCCTAAATTTTAAACATTTAACACTAAAAATTGAGCCGTGATCCCTAGACCCCTTGAGCCTAGAGTATTATACCCTAAACCCTAAACTGGTAACCCTCAACATCAAACCAAACCCTGATCCCTAAACCCAAAATCCTAAACTTTAAACCCTAAACACTAAACCCTAAACCCTAAATACTAAACCCTAAACCCTAAACATTTAGTCTTTAGCCCTGAGCCCTAAACCCTAAATCCTAAACCATAAACCATAAACCATAAACGATAAACCCTAAGCATTGAACCCTAAAGTCTGATCCCTACGCCCTAAAACCTGAGCCCTAAGCACTAAACCCTAAACCCTAAACCATGAGCCCTAAATGCTAAAACCTAAACCCTAAATTGAGAATAGCAAGTCCAGTGGTATTTTTTTGTCTGACATATTAGGATACCAAGTAAATTTTATCATTTTTTAAGCTCTTTTGAATAATTCTTTCAGTTGCAAGCTGTCGTGAATGAAAATTTCATTTGAAGAACATAACTTGATATGTCCAGTGCTTGTGTAAACTAGAAATTTGAGAGGATTTCTGAGGTTGAATTTTATTTTCCAAGATACATTACTCCCATGTTTGAAAATGTTTCTCTAGATACAACGAAATTCTATTTCAGACACTCAATAATTCCTAAATGTCCAATCCTGCCACAGACCCCAGTAGTCCTCAATCCTTGGATACAGGGAGACATCATTACTGAGACAAACTAGGCACTTTCAAGGAAGAAGATGTTCTTGTGAATATTTTGACACATCTAAAACTCCTACAAATATCAATAACCAATCGAAAATCCCTTAAAAGCTCGAAGACTGAATGCTGAAATCCTGAAAAATACCTATATAGTGACCATATTAGAATCTGAAAAAATATCTACTAAACCATGACACATGGAGCTATGAGACTAGTTCCATAAGGTGCAGAGTGACCCTAACATATTATATTTACTAAAATAAATTTAAAGTATAATAAAATATAGCGTGACCCAAACCATAATGCACTTACATTATAGCGCGCCCCTGATTTTTCTTTATCGCGTTATAATGCGTCCGAGCCATAACACAAGCGCGTTATGGCCAAAATTTCCAAAAAGTGGATTTGTGTCTACTTTTTTGCCCCCCATCTTTGTGCACTTTCCCTATTAAAATATGTCTTTTGAAATAATTTCATTTCTAAGTAATAAATGTCAATTATTTTTATGTCAAGTGTCTTTATTTTAATTTTTTCTCTACTAAATTTAAGAAGTTGTGTATTGCAATAAGACTCTAAAATTTTCAAATCATTGCATATGATCCAATAAAAATAGAGAAAAATCATTTTGAATGAAGTTTTTATATTATAAAATTGTAAATACATTAATCAAACATCATAAATCTTGACATTAGAAGAAAAATTCTTGAATATTATTGGTTAGAAAAGGCTACATTAATTGAATGGCCTCAAAGGTATAGTATCTTGTCTATGACAGGAACTAATAAGGAGTTAAGGAGATTACAGATGATGATACTAAAAGATATGAGCTCATCGGGCCTTGTAAGGGAGGGCTATGGAATTCATGTACAAAATAGATCTAACAAAAGAAAATCTACAAAAAATTCAAGATGATTTGGTGTTGGAATTTAAAAGAAGCAAATGTATAGGTCAATCAATTCAATATTTCAAGGAAATCAAATAGAGACATGATACTTATGTGCTAGAATATAATAGAATATTCTTAAATTATGTGATTAATAATACAAGTTGTTGGAGGATTTGAACTTTAACTCATAATTGAAAATGTAATTGAAACTTGTAAATTTTTAAAATAAACACGAAAATAAATGAGTATACATATTTGTCTTGATGATGGAGAAGATATTTGACCATGTTCTTGGAGATATGGATTGAAACTAAGCTACTAGAGGAGTGAGGGTGATCAGTCGCTAATTTTGCTGATGGAGATGCCAGAGCCAAGAGGGAATTAGGTGTCACTTGACCCAACACCAAAGAAGGGTGTTATAGAGATTTATAGTTGACCTAAAGGAACCTTCTAAAACAAGGAGGTGTATCACATGGATTTTTATTTTCCCCCAAATCCTCCCAAAAAGAGTGAGAGGAATTGTGTAATAGGGATTTCTAGTCACCCCAAAAGCGTCTTACCATGGAAAACACTGTTGTAGATGGATATAGGCTCAAATCATGTGTTAAATAGTGAATTTTAGAAATAGAACGAAGTATACGCATGCCCCCACAATGTGTATCAAGTATGCAATTCTAAAATATATAAGGAGGAGGCCCATGCCCCATACCATGCAGTGTAAATGGGCTCAATATATGCAAAATCAAAAGGGAATGAAGTGTTCATATTCCCCACATTTTATACAAAATTGTAGTAAAATCTACATTAGACCATGCCAATTATCCCTGAATATGTTTTAAAAACTTGTAAACGTTTAAATGTTTCAAAAAATGCTAAATTTATTACTGAAAAATTTACCCTACATGAAATCGTCCATCTTAGACAACAATGTCTTAGATAGTTTTGTACCTGTGTAAATTCCAAACCCTTTTTGTATATGTCATTGCTCCCTGTGTATTTATATTCTATTTCATTCTATTATGAGTTTTGTATTAAGTTTTATGTTTTGATTGCATAATTTTTTGTATGATAACCCCACTAAATGGCCCCTCTTTTGAGGTGAACGAGATGTGCAATAGATCACTTGAGTAAAAAACATGATCTGTCTCCATTTTAGATCTAAAATATAGTCAGTGTTAGATCACATTGAGGGATATTCTAGTTGGCCTTCGTAGAGATATTGTTCTTATAAAAGAGTGCATGGTAAAAATCATGACATGAAGTGACGAGAAGCACAACATACTAGTAAACAAACATAGAAGCATATAATAAAACAAGTATACTAAGCATAAAATCAAACAAATATAACAAGTAATGTCACATATGTTAGTTATAATAAAGGAAAAGAGTTGTGAAAAAAGACACAAGAGTGTCACACACACAAACAAGCATGAGGAAAGGAAACAAAGGCCACAAAAAAAAGGAACACAAAAGTTTCATACAGATAAGCATAACAAATGCCATATATCGCATCAACAGAAGCATACAAGAAAGTAAGTAAATATAGGAGTAGATAGTATCCCAAAGGCACATAGAGCAAGAGGTGGTAGCACTGCACAAGCACATGTGTGATTCATATCAGTATGAATAAATATCATAGAGCAAAATATAAAAAATGCGGAAAATGAACATATGAAATAATAACACCAAATATTATAAGAGATGCCCCCATATGTGGATTGGACATTGGGTAAAAGGAGAGATCAAACATCTAAACATTATATAGTCTCATTTATGTCCCACATCATGTTTAAATACTTCATGAATGCATGTGTGTAAAAATTATATAGAATATTCTATCTATCAAACTATATGACAAACAACATGTGCAAAGTCAAGAACTAACAAATCAAGTCATATACAAGAACTGATTTTGTATTTGATAATATTTGAATGTTTTTGAGCTTATTATATTATGTGAATGTTTTTCATATTTTTATAATATATGTGTAAATTCAAGAGCTACCATATGACACTATCAATAGAGTGAGGAGAAAATTTCATAGGGGTGGGAGGGTTAGACCTTGAATTTGCATAATGCGTACAAGGAGTAGGATGTATTATCTCAAGATAGGGTTGCAGGAAAAACTTAGGAGATTAGTTACTTGTAATAGGAAGCCTAGGAGAATGCCTTTGAATGATAGATCCTCTAGATGTAACACAAATAAGAGCACTAGGTATGGATGTAGAGGCAAGTGATTTCTTAGCAAAGGGATTAGGCAAAGGAGTATGGGATACCCTTAACTACAACAAGTTGATTGTCATAGACATACTTATTTACACCCTTTTTAGATAATTGTAACAATTTTTGGATTAAAATGTGTTTTTTTAGAATTGACGCTTCAGATTGTTCCCATGATCCATCATCAAGATGAGAAAAGTTGTTGGATAATTTCCAATATTAATTGTACAAAATTATAATAATGTATTGGTTCTTTTGATATATGTATATAAGATCAAAATACAAAAGAAAGAGATATACTTAGCTTTATAGATCTATACAAGAAGAATATGGGAATATGGATTGTAGAAACTAGGAGTGTAGATCCTAGAGAAACTTTAATTTCGGAACTGTAACATACAAATCTCTTGGTGCATGACCATACAATTTTGTTAGGATGCATAATACGAACCCTCCCCTTTTGTATGGTCTTGGATTCCTTTAGAATTGGAATCAAATTTTTTTCTAGATTCTTCGATGGACTGGAAATGTACTTCACTGTCAAACCCTATTTTTTACATAGTCTCAATATCATATGTAATTAACTGAATCGCTCCAAAACCCTAACCATGGGTAGAATACCCTGCAAGAAGGTTAGTGTTTGGGTTGCGGTGCACCCCGTGCACTACCTACATTGGCACTACTTTGAAGAGGCCTCAAACCACACATAGTTCTCCACATAGCATTATATATATATATATATATATATATATATATAAATCCATATATATATATATATATATATATATATATAAATTGGTTGGAAATTTTAACCCCTTCGATCATGTTTGATCATATTGTGTTATTGTTAAGACTTGGAGATATGAACTTGGTGTGCTTGGATGTGAGGGATGACTAAACTCCTTGACCTGGTTGAGTGCTTTATAATTGTAGTGGTGATTTCCCTAATGGATTTGCATCAACTGTATGAAGATTTAGGGAGCCTTGAGTTCCTTTTTGTGCTAGTATTTGCAATAACGTCTCATGAGAGTGTCAGGCTATGAAATGAGGTGAGTGTAAACTTGCTTATATAGGGTTTTGAAGGATGAATTATTATTGATAAGGCCTACCCTAGGGATATTTAAAGACCCAACAAATGATATATGCATCAAAAGAAGAGTTGGAGAATGTGTCAGTGCAGAACAATACAGGTCGGCCAAGATTAGATTATATAGCTTGACTGAACTATACGGTTTTAGAGAAGCAAAGAAGGTGAATCAAATTTGAAAGTTGCACAATGATGGTAAGAGCTTAAGCATTGATTTTAAGGATTTGTATTCAAAATTTTCAATGTATGATGTGTGTAGGAATAATGCAAGTTAGGAAAAGAGATGGAAAGATATATTGAAGTGGGAATATGATGTGGATGTTTTTCTTATCTAAGAAGCACAATTACAATAAGCAGTGTAAGAAGGGTAAATTTCCAAATTTGAGTGTCTACATTCCCCCCTTTATGTATGAAATGAAAATAACATGCTTAAATGAAAAGATAACTTAGTTTGTAGACAACTCTTTGTCTTTTCTAATATTTTTTGTTGTCCAGATGTGTTAGTGTTGGCATGCTCCATGATGAAACATGTAACATAGAGTGTAGTCAATGTCCATAGTAGAAAATTGAGTTGTAAATTAATATTAACTATAGAATTTGAACTTTCATAAAGTGAAATAAAGAGATGTAAAACATGGAAATAGTACACATGTTTGATTTGTAAAGGGAAGAGATTCTCATTCCTTACTTACAGTTGGAGATTTGGATATTTTGATTGTTGTTGCTAAACATTTGCTGAAGGATTGGGGATGATTAGTCCCCAATTGTACCAAAGGAGAAACTAGAGTATTGGGTGGATGCAACCCAACACCGAATGGAATATGAGAGGTACCAATACACCCCGTGAATGGAATAAGAACACTGTGTATCAAATTTTTTAGTAACCTTAATATTTTCCCCTTTAATAATGAATAAAGGAAAGACTACCTACAAAGAACTTAGTTTCTTGATACTTTCCATAACCCCATGAACCACACCACTGTATATGGATATATTCCTAATGCTTGAGTATATAGACACAAGGTATAAATAAAATGAGTGCTCCCACACTCTTCTTCATGAGTCGTAATTTTGAGTAAGAGTATGTAATCTACTGAAATATTAATGAAGAAGGAGGCCCATGCCCCCTAAAATACTTGTATCCTTGCAACTATGGAAATTGAATATTGAAGAGGAGAAGGAGTGAAATATTTCACACCCCCTGTAAAATGGTTGATAGTTATAACATCTGATTCTAAGATTTTGCCAAAAACATGTATTTATGCTTAAAACATGAAACTGTAGATAAATATGGTGTTTTTTCCCTAAATGTAAAAATGTATGGTGCGGTTAGAACTGTCCATACGGTCCTGACCCTTTTGTACAACTTTGACCATGTGTGTTTTTTACCAAAAGTGGATGCCTGGAGTTGTTTCTAAGTAATTTTTCATATGAAAACTTATGTGTGAACATGTGATTCTTCTTGTAAGTGTAGAATATACCCCAATTAATGACACCTCTTTTGAGGTGTGTGTGATAAATCATTTGAGCATGAAACTCAAAAGAAAATATGTGTTCCCATGTACTATATTTCTAAGAATTTGTAGTAGAGTGTAGGATGCTAGAAGAGGTGGTAGGCTTGGAGAATTTGTACCTAAAAAATGGGGTTACACATGGTGGAAATCATGGCGTGTCAAAGAGATAAATAACCATAGCAAACAAGATCAATAGAAGTAGTGATAACAATAATAATAATAGTAATAGCAAAACAACATACATGTAATAGAACTAGAATAGAGAGAAAAGCAACAATAAAGTGAACAAACAAGAGCAAGAGCATGTCAAGCAAAGTCACATCAAGGCATAAAGCCACAAACATGGGACACCCATGTGTCACAAGAAAATCAAGGCACTTAGGCCACACATAAGAGAAAAAATGTCACACAAGAAGGCATAGAGCCACAAACATGGGACACTCATGTGTCATAAGAGAAGAAAGGCACTCAGGCTGCATACAATGAAGTAAGAAAATAGTAACATAAGAAACTAGCAAACATGTATAAAAATAGTAATGTCAAAAAATGATAAAATCAATAAGTAGTAAGAGAGCACATGGAGCAATATATGTCAACAACACAAGACACATGTGTTAGTCCTATTAGTTTGAAAAATAACATATACATGATATATGTAATCAAGCATAATGAGGAAGTAGAAATGAACTATAATGAAATAATAACACTTGTATGGGGTGGAGGGATGCCCCCAAGAGAAGAATGTAAGGAACCATTGGAGATCCTATTAGCATGTAACAATTTGTGTGTCCTGCATTAATATCAATATACTTCGTGAACACATGTGTATAAAAATTAGAAAAGGTATGCTATCAATCAAACCAAAGTGACTAAAAACATATATAATGTAGAGTGCTAACAATGTAAGCTATATGTGTATAGATCTTAGTTTTGTATTTTTGCAAATATATGAATTTTGTATATTATTGAATATAATTATGTACAGAAGGAGATGGGTGGCACAAGAGCTACCCAGTTAGGGCCTTGTGAGGAGGCGGAGATGAGCTAGGAGAAATGCGATGTATAAACCTTAAGTTTTCCAATGAAGAATGGTCATGTGCAAGTGGTGCCATAGTAGTATCATGTGCCATAAAAACGTGGTGAAGAGAGCAAGGTGGACTAGATCCATAAGAAACAATGTGTGATGGAATAAATTTGTTTGGAGGGATGATTGAGTGAGAGGCATAAGAGATGATGTGTGTACTAGAAGAATTATGAGGAATTCATGGATGGTGAGATCCACTAGATGTAATATGTGTGTGGGGAGACTTGTTATAAGACTTAAGAGGAGCTGCGAGATGTAATAGGTGTGTTAGAGGGTCTATCAAGATAATCAGGAGGACTAGAGCTGTGAGATATAACATGTGTAATAGAATGGATATCAAGAGACCTAGAAGGAGGAACTATAGAAACATGATGAGATAACTTGGGAATAGGATCCTAAGAAGGAATACTGTTGAATGTGACAAGTTTTTGATTCAGGTGAATGAACTTAACACGTTGTCATAAAATAGAAGGGATAGCCTTAAGGGTGCATAACCAAGGGAGACCCAAGTGCATGTCACCTGAACTAAGAGTAGAGGTAAATAGGAATGGAACTCGAGTAGTAACCAAACCAACAATGATGGGTAGAATAATATGTCCATAAGTAAAATTAGAATTACGTGCAATGTGTTTCTTAGAATAACCAAGGGAGTGAAGTAGCTTGAAAGTACATAGATTTTCCTTGTTATGTGGATCAACTAAAACACTATGGATATGAACTTGATTGATAAATGCATGAATGTATAAAGTATCTGAAGTAAGGGTGTCATAGAAATTAGAGTCATCAAAAGTAATAACTGGTGTAGAAAGTGGCACAAGGACAACAATGTCAATCATTACATTTAGTGGCAGATCAAAAGAAGCCAGAGGTGGTACCACATGATAGGTATTATGCACTTCAAAAGTATATTTATTAGAGTCGTGACTAGGAAATGGGTTATTGAATATTTTTAAGCTTTGCATTATCATTAGTAGGCCTAGAGGATTTAATGGGCTCATCCCATTCTATTACTTTGGCATCAATAAGATCTTGCATAATATGTTTGAGCTTGATACATCCATTAGTGAGATGAACAATGCATCTTTGATAGTCATAATAAGATTTAGGATCAAAATAATTTCTTTGAGGCTTGCTTACATCGATCTTATGTGGTGGAGGGAGAGACACAAGATTGCACTCAAGTAATTGTTTTAGCTTGATGTGTGGGGAACATGGTAAACATGTGAATTACCTTCGTGTAGGTTGCAATTGTAGCTTAATAGGTTGGGAGATGGCATTAACGATGTCCTTGAGGATTAGCCTTATTATCATTGGATTTACCTTTGAATGTAGATTTGAGTGGGAATTTGACATTAGATGTAGAAGATGAGCTAGAAACATACTTGAGCTTATTCATGTGTAGTAATTTGGCCTCACATTCCTTTAGAGTATGTCATGAATGATCAAATGAGGTGAACTTGTCAAAGATAACAGAGCCTTGCAATGAAGTAAGCTAGTTTTAGGCGAAGATATCTTGAAGTTTGTTATCAACTAAAGTATTATTCATTTTAGTAAGCATAATCTTATAACATAAAACATAGTCATTGATGTGTTCATTAGACCCTTGGTGGACTTTAGACATTTGAGCATATGAAACTTTATTGCCAATGTTGATAGAGAATTGTGCAAGAAATTAATTTTACTAAGTGGTGAAAGAGTGCAAAAAATGTGTTGGTAGATCATAGAACCATTACAAGGAAAATTCCTTAAGACTCCTAGGGAAAATCTTGGTGAGTAATATGTCATGAGAAATATAGTCAAAACAAGCCACATGGAATGATCAAAGGTGCTATGTGGGATCAATCTTTCTATCATAAATAGGAAGGTTAGGATAAATAAAACATAAATAGGAAACGGATAAGAAGCGACTTATGAGTGCAAGAGGATGATGGAGATAACTTGAGTAAAATTCATATTGTTAGATAAGTAACAGATGTACCTTGTTGTAATTGATAATATTTGGTATCTTGTAAAGTATGGACAAGGGTTTCAAGGGCCTGCATGATAGAAGAAGAGACATGAGAACCACTATGATTTCAATTAGAGATAGTGAAATGGATATAGGAATAAATATGGATACATCATACACTGGGGCACTTGGTGCCCCCATAGATGTAGGCATAATGGAAATAACAATAGTAGATGTCCTCCGATTATATGTCACAAAAGTGGATGAATCATTTAGCTTTCTGATCATGAGCAAGCTTGGTATAAAGAATAATCTTAATAATAGGCTCAATGTTATGAGGCTTTGCATGGAGTTGTGCACTAAAGTTAGATACAAGTTGTACTTGTTCTTGATCCACAAGGTTGTCCTCTTCATGATTGTAATCATAATAATGTTCTCTATTAGTTTCAATGTCATGTAATGATGAAAGTTGGATCCAAGATGTTCTGTACGATTCTATATTTCATAGAATGGGAATTGTAATATAACATCCTATTGGGACATACTTGGATTCATGAGATGATATATATTATGTCCACTCTCCATCAATGTATGAAATATCAACAAGAAAAAATTACACATTGTGTCACTGTCAATTCTAAACCATTTAAGTATTACAACAATGTCATATTATCATTCCATAGAGAGGTACCCATTATTTGGATTACACCAGTTGATCCAACCCCCATAGATATATCTAATAATTCTACGCATATGAATCCTATGATGGATCCATCTCCTTCGATACAACATCTCGAACTAATAAAATCACAAGATCCATCGCCCTCATCTTCATCATCTCATGACCAACCATCATCATCACTCCCCAAAGTAATCATACTTCCTTTCACTTCACCACCACCATCATCATCTTTGTTACCACCAAATTTGAGTTTCATTCGCTTTAGTAATGAACCCTCAACCATTGAAACATTCAAAGATCACAGTAAGGATCCTATGACCAACGAAAGACAATCTGTTGGCATTGGGGAATATAGACTCCCTTACGCCACCATATATTTTCCAAACATGCCAATGCCAAAGAAATGGGTTAACCATCCTCTGTGAAACTCAACAGGGTATATTTAGTCTCATTTGTTATTCCTTCTAAAAATACCTTTTTCATGTAGGGGATATGACACCGTAGCTAACCCTTTGGTCAACAATGTATCCATTTCAAAATTTAATTTTACTATCGATATTTCATATCTTTCTAAACAAAAATTGTGTATGCATTTTTTACTTGATCAAGGGTGGAAATGATATGGTTTAGGAAATTTTGAACAAGTCATTTCTAATATAATTCACCCTTGCTACAAACTATACTCTAACAAAAATGGGTTGGGATATACCAAACTAGACGATGACATTGAAAAATATGGGAGTGACCTTCATTGACACAATTTTCCATCCTAAGTGGCAAGAGCTAATTATACATATTCATATTTTCTTTAATTACTTGTTCATTCCATATCACTTGCACATATTCCTCAACAAATCCACACAAATTCATTTTTTTGAATTATTTCATGAGTTTGGGACTATGTTTGATTGGTCCATGGATATTCCCACTTTGTACACACTACCTACACACTATGATAACAAATATGATTCCATCAATCTATCACCTATGGATAGTCTCATCTTAAGCAATAAAAATACAATCAATTGAGTTGATACCTTTCCCATTGATTTCCATCTTGTGAGAAAACCCATACCTCTCAATCTATTCCCTCAGAAGAGGCTATCTTGCACCACTTGGTTGCTATGGATAAGGAGCCTTAAAAATATATCACACAAGACACTTGATTCCATAGATTGGCATACTTAGGGAACATTATGGATGTGCCCTTGGATGATACTGATGAACTCCCAACATTTGACCAACTTGATGAGGGCTCACACATGCTCATTGAGGAAACTGATGAGGTCAATATGCTACATTCGGAGGAACCTAACATAATACTCCTTGGTAAATTCATATTCAATGAGGAACACATTGATTACATATCCCTCTTACAAGAATTCATTAACATGTTTGTTTGATCATAGGTTTATATGCCAAGAATGGATTGTGAAACAATTATCCACAATCTTATGCTCAAACCTAGTGGGAGACCAATAAAAAAAGCTACGAAAAATACACTCACATGTCACGTTACTGGTTCAAGATAAGCTACATAAAATACTTGATGTGTGTTTTATACAACCAATTGATTATTCAGAATGGGTTTCCAACATGGTCCCCATTGGAAAGAAAATCAGGGGTATACATGTTGGTACTTGATTTTAGGGACGTCAAAAAGGATATTCCTAAGGATGACTTTCGATTACTTAACATTGACATCATTGTTGATAATACCACCAGTCACAAGATGTTTCTTTCATGGATGGTTTCTTTGGATACAATCAGATAAAAATAACACTAGAGAACAAACATAAGATTGTGTTTACCACAGCTTGGGGGACCTTTTGTTATAAGGTCGTGACCTTTAGCCTCAAAAACACTGGTGACAAGTATCAATGTGATATGACTTATGTATTTCACTATTACATTCATGATATCATAGAAGAATATGTTGATGAAATTCTTATAAAATAAAAAATTATGCATTGACCACATATGTGTACTACAAAAATATTTGTGCGCCTTTTGGAATACAAAATATGACTAAATCCTAAAAAGTGTGTCTTTGGATTGAATCAGGAAAGTTTCTCATATTCATAATCGCACATCATGTCATTTAGGTAGATGTAGCTAAGGTTAAGGCCATCATAGACATTCCTCTACCCAAGAACATCAAATAATTGCATAACGTTCAAGGTAAAAATCAAGCCATTTGACGTTTCATTGTATAACTTTCTGATTGTTGTTAACCATTTAATCACCTTCTTAGGAAAGGTGTTACCAATGACAAGGGGAGTGTTATATTAGATTCGAACAACTTAAAAATATCTCCTCACAGCCCTTGTGCTTTCACCACCACAACTAGATTACCATTTCATTTATACACTATCATTATTGAATTCCCTCTCGGAAGTATGCTTTCTCAACACAACACGATCAATTGTGAGTTTTCCATCTATTACACTAGTTGTACGTTGGTCACCTATGATATCAACTATGCAAACATTGAGAAAATTTTCTTGGCCATCATATCCTCCATGCATAAACTCTGAAACTATATACTTTAGCATACGACTTACATTATTGCCAAAGTAGATCCATTACGGTACATGATGAATAAAATGTACCATAACAATCGTACATCTAAATGGATCATGTTTCTAATGTAGTTTGACTTAAAATTCTTTCTCAAAAATATATTAAGGGACAAGTGATTGCTGATCAGTTGGTTTAAGCACCACTTATATATTTTTTACGACCACACTATCTTATCTTATGGATGATTTCTATTCATGTTAGAGATAATAAAAATATATGTTTGGATCAATCCCACATAATCACAACAATAAGAACTATGAAAAAATATATAGAAACAAAAATACACAACAAAAAGACATGATTTAACATGGTTCACCCAATGTGGGCTACATCCACCAAGAAACACTTGCCTAGATTTTATTATGAGCCAACAAGAGTATAATCCACTCTCAGATCAGTCTTCTCACAATTATGACACACAAATATTTTTTAGAGCTATGCTCAACACACACTCTCAAATTCACACTTGAATTCACACACACATATATCTCCCTACTATATGTCCAACTACTTATAAGCACATCAATATGTAATTGTCTAAGCAATTTTAAAATATCATGGCCCAAGAAACTGAACCATAAACATATGGGTTAAATACCACACATATAATTAATACGTGAAAAGACCACATTTTTGGTTACTCCAAAAACAAATATCAGGGGCTATAACCGCCAAACCTCGACGAGATTACATGAAGAGTGTACAATACTTTAATTGTACAATTTACAACACATCTCACATGAAAATAGGCTCCACAACCTAACAATTCACTATATTTGAAACCAAATATTACATTGAGATAAATGAGGATTTTGATATGACCTTACATTTTGATGGGCCAAATATTTAACAAGGGGTGGTGTAGGATTTTTCTTTTTCACACCTTAAGGTGCCTTTATTTTGTCATCATTCAAACTTGATTTTCCATGCACCAACAACATGGTTGAGTATGAAACACTCATCATCGATCTCCAACTAGCTATCAATCTTAAGATCAAACATTTATGCATAGTTGGTGATGTGTAACTTGTTGTTAATCAAATTTAGGTGTTGTACCAATGTCGAAATCACACACTATAACAATTCAAGACCCTCACAAATTCACTGCTTACTCAATTCACACATTTTGAAATTGAATCTACTCCATGATCTGCTAATAGATTGACAAATATCATGGCTTCCTTAAGATATTACATACCCTTAGAAAAGAAAACTAACATCCTTCGCATTCCCATTCATGTGTTATCACAGCCATCCTTCGATTATACCAACGTGCTTTATATTTTTAGCATCAAGACTACACCACCACCTATTTGGTATGAGGATCTTGTCACATAATTGAAATTTAGTACATTTCCACCTAGCCTTTCCAAAACAGGATGTCGTACCTTTTGGAAAAAGGCCACTCACTTAATACTTTTAAGGGATATCCTTTATAAACATGGATACGAGGGTATAATTTTACGTTTCTTATTACCCCAAGTGAATGTCATTTCACTTGCAGAATTGCACAATGGTACATGTGGGGATCATTCTAGTGGCATTGTTATTACATGATGTATTATCTGTATGTGCAATAATTGGCCTTGACTAAAACAAGACTCTTATCTTTTCACACAAGAGTTACAACCTCTCCATTATTATGTTATGAGCACACATTTATCATTATAACCATTGAATATTTTATGAAGTGTGTCGAGGTCGCACCCATTCCATGCATAAAAGGTCCACAAATATTTAAATTTATTGTGATAAATATCATTTTTTGATTTAGTATCCCTACTAAGATAATTTCAAAAAACTCATTTAAGAATAAAGATGTCTAAACACTATTTGAAAAGTACAAAATCCAACATATATTTTCCATGCCATACTATCTAAAAGCTAATGGGCAAGCTAAGGATTCTAATAAAAAAATTAAGAAAATCCTGCAAAAAGTCATCAATGATTCCTATAGAGATTGACATACATAGTTGCCTTATTCCCTTTGGATGTATCACCCTACCATCTACATACCTATAAGAGCTACACATTTTTCAATTGTTTATGGCGTTGGCATCATCATGCCCCTTGAGCTTGAAATCCCTTCATTCAGAGCCACACTCCAACATTTCATCACTGATGATGACTATCTGTAATGAACCATTACACCAAAACCTAAAGGCGCTAGTGAGTACGCACACCAGGATCATAACATCCCACCACACTTCTACAGATCATGACCTCTGGTTGGGTCTATTCCCACACTCCTATATATATAAGCTCTGCTTCACCAATGTTTAAGCACCCCACAGGACCCGGCTACATGACGTAACCAACCTTGTGGGATTCAAACATAGGTTTCCACTCTGATATCAAATGTAATGAACTGTTACACCAAAACCTTAAGGTGTTAGTGAAATCTCCACGAGGATCATATCATCCCACCACACTTCCACAGAGCTTGACCTCAAGCTGGGTTTGCGCCTACACTCCCATATGTACGATCCCCGCATCACCAACGTTTGGATGCCCCACAGGTCCCTACTACAAAATGAAACCAACCAAGTGGGATTCAAACACTTGTGGAGGTATTAATACCAAATGTAACAAACCATTACACCAAAATATCAAGGCATTAGAAAAATATACACATGAGGATCATATCACTATCGTCGTGAGTTCTTTGCATAAATTCATCTACTTTACAAAAGGTGTGTTAATGTTCTTGATCATCTCTAAGTGTATCATGAAGGCATAACAAGATCTTTTCACAAACATTTTCATATCCGCATTTGATTTAAGAGATCTTGTACTTAAGGAAAAACAACATAATTCATCCCAAGCACCAAGCTAACATGACAAATTTTCCCCCAATTGGTTTGGAACCTATGTTATCATTTAAAAAGATGGGGTTGATGCTTATAAATTGGCTAATATGAATGGAAAAAAAGAATTTGAACCGTTAGATGTCATGAATTTTTGACATTTTAATGCCTAAAAATCCTAAAAAATAATATGAATTTTTGAAAAATCCCAAAAAAGTATAACACTTTCAAAATCACAAAGAATAAAAAAATTAAAAGATGAAAATAATACAAAATACTCAAAAACGCAAAAAAATGAGTTGTATGATTATCCATGTGCATCACTGATTCCATTCTCTTCCCACGTACATATCCGTATATCCACAATAAAATTTCCACCACTTAATACTTGTATATAGATGTTTTGATGCTTGTAGGCCTTTTACACTCGGTTTGGACACACGTGCATTATTATCCACATGGTTAACTCTGAATTTTTGAGCACGGTCTTTATTGTTTTGTAAATTTAAGAACGAATTCATCTTCTGAGAGATCCATGCACTATACACACATTTAATATCTTGTTGCAAAGCCTACAAGACCTTATTTTTCGCACGTTAGCCAATTACATCTCCATTTTTCACTCTCATCTCCTCCATTGAGCTATAGTGGTTCTAAACCCCTGAGAAAGAGAGCTAAATATCATGCCAAAAAATAAGAAGAAAAAATAGAAAAATAAAAAATAAACATAAAAAAATGCAAGACAACAATAAAATCAACAAGCGCACGTAATATACAAAACTCTCTCAAATGGGTCTTTCCAGTTTCTCTACCAGGGCTATGGATGCTTGAGTGGTAGTAGAGTAATGTTGTAACTATAATCAAATGCATCTCAATTGAGGCTATATATGCATGGATAAGAATAGCGTAATGCACTATTCAAAATTACTGTCCACTAACAATCCACAATAGATGTCTCTACTACACACCCACACATTGTCTAGTGTGTCCTCATTTATGGTTTCTTAGTGGTTTTTCCTCAAGCGGTAATTTACTCACATAAACACACACTTGATATCAATGGACTGAAGGGCTAATATGTAGCCTTGTAGTTTGTTCAATCGTTTATTTTCTCCATGCTCGTTTTACATGCATTTATATCATTACTTGATTCCTAATGTACCTGCAAGTATTGTTTCACATTCACACCACATTAATAAATATGTCCATAATTACCATCTCATACTATGTATCACATGACATTGCACATTTATAGTCACATGACTCTCTAAAAAAATAAAAATAAAAATTTGTTATCTTTGTTATCCATTGCAAATATTCATTTCACAATAAAACTCAAAAGTGCACATACACACAAACAACAAATCAAGATGACTCATATTGTGCCAAAAGGGGTGATATACATAGATCGTCTATACATACTCATCTTTTGTACATACAACATCATGACCGCATGTAAATCCAATTATGGGGTAGGGCCTACATCGGGTCTTGTTCTCCTATCACATATATGATATCTTGCTAGTTATATCGACTCACTCCTAGGAGGACCCATGTTGGTCCTATGTGTCCTAGACACAGAGCTAGATTATCTAGAAAATGGTTGCACTACAACACGTGGGGCATGTACTTGTAATAGGGACTCATAGTAGCCTACACATACACCCTCTCTATTAATATCCTGACTAACATGGGATAATGTCTCCTCTATGAGCTCTTGACATACTTGTTCATGCTCATGATCCTCCATGACTACATTTAGTTGAGAAACCTACTCAAAATCACGCTCTTGATTGACCACGATCACCTCTAGATCATGGGTACATCTCACAACATTTGCCTACACTACCATCTAGCCCTCTAACCCCTTAATCTAAGCTTTATCCAACTCCTGACATTTCCATCCGTAACCCATCACACTCTATTGTCACCTCATCCAAGGATGCTAATATTGAGTCTACCACACTCTTGACATCTCGACCTTTATCTTGACATGGTCATCCCATTGGTGTTCACTTCCAACTACTCTTCCATGTCTCCACATATGACACTATCTCTTTCCCTTACCTCCATCCTCGTGTCCTCCCTGCCACATCGTGTATCTCTTTTACTTTATCACCTTCCCTCACTCCATCCTCACCCTCCATCCATCCTCACCCTCCATATCTGATGGCATATCATGTACCTGTACATCATCACCTGCCTCATCATTGGCCTCCATTGATTTCTCTACTATACACCATTGATTTTTCATTAGTGTGTCATTGACCTCTATATTTGTTACCTTTATCTCTTCCTCATCCTCATTTGTATCACTACCATCTAATGGATTTCTCATCTCCGAAGCTACCCCTATTACACGTCTCCTCAACCCATGCACTTCCCACCAAGTGTCAAAATATCTTCTAGTAATTACATCATCCCCTATAATGAGATCTGTTAGTGGATCATCCTCATCCCCTATCACCTTCTACATTATAAATGGTAAACCATTTCCACTCAATTATGAGTATCAAACTATATCTGGTGGTACTCTTTGGCGTAACCCAAACTATCTTGTCATGTGACCATATTAGAAAAACTATTTCTCTTATTCATGGCATTTAATCACCGACATAGGCCTTTATACCATCTATATCTATATTGCATCCTCCTACCACCCAAAAAACCCAACCACCTCCCTATACAACATCCACATGATATCAATCAACTCAAAACTAATCATCATATGTTGATAGTGATTTATCATCCCTCATACAACTTGTTTCTGAAGAGCTCTGGATCTAATCTTAATCATAGATAGAACAATGCCTCTAATGAAAATTGTTCATGGATAGAATATGGTGACCCATGCATCTTATTTAGTGTTATATGATCACATGCCCACACCTGCAACAATACCCCCATACTCAAATTAACCCTAAACTAACTCTTGTTATATCTTTGAAAAAAAATATTCTAGAAAAGCTTATCCCCATGCATACACTGTACCTCACTCTATGAGATCAACTAACAACTCACCCAACCCCCATGAGAATGTATAACATGATGAATATGGAAAAATGATATTATAAATCATACTACATATGTCATCACTCGAGTACCTACTCCTTGCTCATAAAACTCATGAAATTGCAATCCCCCACTATTAATCTCAAATTCATCCACCACTGGTCCATAAAAACACCACAATATCCCATCCTGCATGATCAAATATGCCATTAAGACCACCTACTCACCCTCAATTGGAATGTAAAATATCCTCCATATATCCTCCAATGTGATAGTCATCTCACCATTCACTAGATCCAAAGTATTTGTGTCACTATCCCACCTCTCCAAAAGGGCTATAAATGATCATTTTTCTAATTACATGTGTTCAATCTATATGATATAAAATAGCCCCCCCTTGAATTGGCTCCATCTCTAGTTGAGTCATATCTTGATGTAATTTATACATAAAACTTGAAAAATTGGTGTCATAAGGTCACCAATGGTAGGCCCCGCTTCCACCAAAACACATGTTCATCTGTCCAATAATCCATAAAATCAGCCTAAAATTTTTCATATTCAGTGGTTGCGACCAGGTCGTAGCACTATTGTAGAAAGGTTTTTGGTCATCAAAAAATGAAAAAACTTACAAAAATAAAGAAATGACCAATAATGAGAATACCTCTAACAAGGCATCCCTCTGCCTCAGTGTCAACCTCTCACATGGGTGTGTCGTCTCTCACTTTCATCCACTCTCTCTGGTCCCCACATGTCATAAAGGGTCCCTATACTACCCGCGGATCCTATACATGCTTTATACATGTAACCATGTCACACAACGATTTCCACCCACTTGTAACTATGACTCACTTCAGAGCCCATGCTTTGCTCACCTAGACAACCTCACTCCTTTTCCCAATTGCACTAGTGATTAAGGTGCTCTGTCACCTCACTTGGCTCACCCACACCATTGTACTGACTTTCTCTTCCTAGCCTCACCTTTATCACTTGGTCACACCAGTGACTGAGTCGAATCCTCTCCACCACACCTAACACACCCTCACCCCGGTCATGCCCGTGACTGGCTTAAAACCTCTCCTTTGTGCCCTGTCGCACCCAACCCACCCTTGCGACCAGGTTGAAGCCTCTCCATCATGCCCAACCTACTCAATCTTAGTCGTGTTCATGACCGATTTGAAGCCTCTTCATCATGCCCAACCTACCCTCACCCAGTCATGTCTGTAATCGAGTCAAAGCTTTTCTACCATGTCCAACCCATCATGCCCCGTTGCACTCAACTGGCCCTCACTCGACTACACATGTAACTAATTCAAAGTCTCTCCATCGTGCCCAACATGAGATGCCCCACCCCACCCAACTAAACTAATATATTTTCTCTACCCTTTACGTGATTACAAGAATGACTGAGGTACACTCTGCCCCTCCACCTCTATCGCTGCCCCACCTCCTCATTATCTCACTACCTTCATCCTCTTTCACAATCATGATTGGGGTAAGAATTTTCCTTGCCGTTTAAGCCCTAAACCCCACCTCCTCTTGTATCACCCTTCGACTCCACAGCCTAGTCACAAGTGTGATTGGGGTAACTTCTGATTTGAAACCCTCTCCCTCCACTCGCTTTCTTCACCAACTGTAACTTTCTCCCTTCGCTTTCACATTCTCCATGTATCCACACTGCACCAAATCACTTAATATCACCATTTCCCAATCATAATGGGGTCAGTCATGGCCATGATCGATTCCTCTAACTTTTGTTAAAAAACAAAAAAATACAAGCATGATTACAGTCGTAATCAGGCGCATACCGTGATCGCTATCACTGCAACAAAAAATAAGAAAAAAAAACCACTCCCCATCCACCCTACACCAAAAAAATAAACACCCTAATTTTTTCCCGACCATGTTGTCATTGTGTCTATTTTTTTACAACATCTACAACCTAAAAACTAAACGAACCACTTTCCATTACCTATTGCTCCTGCTCTCGCGCTCGTTCTACCATGTGTTATCTCCATCCTGCTCCTATGTGGGCTCTGTCTTGTGCTCTCTTTTCACAATTCCCACACTCTCTACCACACTCTCGTACCCACTCCACCTTTCTCCCGCACACACTTCATCTCGTGCTTACCCTATCCAACCCCCACGTGTGCTCTTTCACATTCTCTCTCTAGATTTCCCCTATGCGCACTCTTCTCTGCACTTTGTTCAACCCCCTCCTATATGTAATATGCCCTACAATATCTATGCTCTGCTTCCACGTGTGATCTTTTTGGCATGCTCCCCCCATGCACTCTATCCTGCATTTTCTTTGACTCGCTCGTAAAGATGATTTTCCATGCACTATCTCCAGATTGGTCTCACGTGCATTTCACCCCATGCCCTCTCTACCCTACCATTGCATGCTCCTCATCCCAAACATTTTTGCCTCATATTTTTCCTTGCACATTCCACCTGCCACATATTATCACAATTATTCTTCTTCATTACATTATCATGTTCCCCACAACTTACATCATTTCATTAATTATCACCTTTTTGTCTTGTTGGGGCAGCCTAGGGAATCCAAAAATTTGTCACTTGAGGGGGGTATCATACACTACCCTTCTTATATAATATTATGACACCCAATCATCATTCGCCTTGGTCAATTGACCCCATAGTGTGTAGGATATTCCTTTTGTGGTGGGATTATCTTAGATGTATCTTAGATAGGGGATTGTATGTCATGTGTGATATTATGTTGAGACAAGGATTGAGTAGCATGATATTTTTGTTCATGCTTTTTGTAATAAATTATTCTTCTTGTGCTCAATTTGGGATAGATTTAAAAAATTTATGATCCATTGGGATATGTATATATGCCCATAGATTTGTAAAAGGGGAATGAGGATTAGAAAATTACCTAATATATTTCTTTTCTTTTGGGACACATTTTCTGACATTTTGTAACTTTGTATCGACTTGATCTATGATAATGTGGTCATGATTTATACATACATTGTAATTCATTATGGGAAAGCATAACACTTTTCTATATTATGACTATTGATTCTATGATAAATATAATGATTTATCACATTGTCTTTATGTAGACACTAGAAAATGCACCTTGCGCATAAGGTCTCCTGATTCAAAAATACTAAAAACATTATAAAACACAATAATTCCAAAAAAATAAATAATTCCACAAAAGAAAATAAAAAATATAAAACCACACAAAAAGGTGATAAAAGACACCTCATCACTCATTTACTAACTTTCATGTTGATGCGTAATCACAACACCCCTGATTGTTTACAACTTGATAGATTGAAACTATCAATGTGATTGCATAACATGGAGATTTTCCCAAAGTGTGGGACTTTGCAATCAAGAAATCTCTCTGGATGAAGGTTGGTTCCTATTCCTCTATTCTAATACACACACTGAAATTGTAGAGGATCTATCCTAAACTCTACTCTAACATGCCAAGGAGACAAGGTTGTAAGAAATTCAACCTAAGCTGATGGAGGTGATGCACCAAGAGGAATGTTGAATATCTTGCCTTGTATGGGAATAAAATTGAACAATATTGAACAGAATTATATGATTACTCCACAATTTGATACAGTGCATTACAATGGCCAAGAGGAAAAAATTTAATTTATAGTTACAATGGCCAAGAGGAAAAAATTGTATTTACAGTTTGAATGGGAGGTTTGAACTCCACAAGATCACTTACAGATACGAGAATAAGGGAGGGTGCAAAGCAAGATTATCCAACCTTTTTAAATAAGCCCCTCCTTACAATATATAGGAAGAATGAGAGAAGGGAGAGAGAGGAATTCAAAATCTTGCTTCAACCACCCAAAAATACATTAAAATCACCTACAACAATGATGGGTGCCACTGCAAAACCCATGCCTTCATTTACTTTTCCTTGTTGGAGAAGAAAGGAAGCCCATACCTTCGTCATTTTGGTAGGTCAGAAATATGGAAACATTCCTCTAAAATGGTGGATTGTATTTTATCATTTTGAAATACTTAACATGTGGAGGACACTGAGATATTTCCAAAACGTCCTATTTTTTGCAAATCTGAGCTCCCAGTTAAAAGTTATGGCCATATGAAGATGAGGGTGCCATACTGCAATAAATGCTAGATTGATTCTACATTTTTGGACTCAAACCCCTCATCGCGCCCTCTGAAATCTGAAATTTTAGACTTTCGGGATTCAAAACTTTGGGATTTTAACTTCGGAGGTTGATGTCACTATTCCTCCGGTGAGATGGTTTGAAGGTTTCGAAATGCCGAACCTCCAAAGTTTAAAATTCAGACTTCAGAGTTTAGACTCTAACCGCATATTGTACGTGGCACTGTTCATCCACCCAAGCCCCAAAATGTTTTGAAATTCCAAAACCATGAAGTCCAAAATTCAAACTTCAGGTTTCATACTTTTTTCTTTTCGGGCTTGTGACATTGTTCATCTGCTCAACTCGCCGAAGCCTCTGAACCTTCGAAATCCCGAACTTCAAAATTCAGAGTTCAGGTTTCAAACTTTGACATTTCCTATTTTTGGACTCTGTTCCGCCAAGTTCCCAAAATGCGACTCCGAAGACAAGCCCCAAAATGGTTAACCCTGAAAAGGCATTGACCTCCGAAAAACCCCAAACCATTTTGGACTTTGAGGTTTTGGGGTTTCTGGGCTTCGGGCATTTTGAGCTCGTCGATTTATAATTCTCCAATGCCAAGCTCCAAAGTTCCCGCGTCACTGACCCTGAAATGGGAGCTGACTCCGAAAACCTCCCGAGCCCTTTCAAACTTCAGAATTTCAGGGTTTTGGGATTTTGGCTCATTTTTTACGTTTTGTGCGGCGAGAACTCAGAATTTCTCAATCCACGAAGTTCAAAAATTTCAAACTTCAGGCCTTTGTGTTTTCTAAATTTCTTTCTCGGCTCAAGTTTGAGCCTTTGTTCCTTCCTCGCTTGGCCAACATGACCCCCCAAATTCGGTGAGTCCCTTTTTGAGCTCTCCTCCATAGCTCGACCATTTTTACACTGTTGAACCCTCATGCCTTTGGCTCAAAGAATAATTCTCGACTCAAGCCTGACCCCTTGTGATCATTTCATGTCATTCTCCCATTGAACCGAGGCTTGACTTGTTGATCCAAGCTCCCATAGCCAAATCGATCCTTCTATTTTCTCTGTGTGAGGTCATGTTTGTCTAATTTTACCTGAGGGGCAAAATTGGATAACACTTCACCCATTCCCATTTAATTTAATCCATCCCACCTACCCATTTACATCGCTAATGCACTATGGACCCTTATCATCTCACCCATTTATGCACATTACACCCATATGTGTCACAACCTTCTATGCACTCAAAAATTATAAAATAACATCCAACCCCATCATTCCAACCCTTTGACTGTTGGTGCACTTGAGCCCATACTTTAGTTTTTTCTTCTTTTCTCACATATTTCGGTATTATAAGTTTTGTAGAGGTGAAGGTGAATCATAAAGGACTGCTACAACCTATGACATCACTATTTTGGAAACATTTCAATGTAAATTCCAACAAATCCCACGACTAGCTTACAACCTTCTTATGATTTTTAGTGAATCACAACTACAATTGGTTTGCAACTGAGTTAGGTATATCATTCATTTTTATGCATTGTTTTATCATTTTTCTATAAATAAACGTCTCTTATCTCCTTAAATGATTAGGGATCCAACCGAGGTAGGCCTCTAAACCACCAAAAATAACTAAGTTTTTTCAAGTGTTTGCATGCATGTTTTAGAATCATATATGAAAGTTTATCCACTTTATTCATTGAAAGAACACATGTTTTTCCCTCTCATTCTCAATGGCAACATGAGCCCATTTATTTAAGTAGCGTTGATTTGGGAATTTTTATATCGACTAACACATCTTGCAACTGATCCAAATATAGGAGTACACTTTGTAACCTATATGTTTGGGAAAAGTAGGTTGGAAGTAATGTGATAAGATCCCCATAAAAAATTGTGATAAGATATGACTCTATTTGTAACTGGTAGAGGTAAGGGTGTTTCACCTATTTCTTAGATCGTTTCTTTGAAGTGTTGATGAAACAAATAGGGTAACGAGCGTAGGAGGAATACATGTTCAAATGTTGGTTGATGGGTTGTTGTGCACACATATGACTTCCAAATCCACAGCTGATCGTGAGAGCTTACTTTTGGCTAGGAGGAACTACTTGTAATGCAAAACAAGACCACTAGAAGGAGTTAAACAATATGGGCAGTGAACTGCCTAGTGTATGTTAGATCCGGGAAGTGTGATACTTCCTATATGGCTATCAGTCCACCATTTTAAACAATTTAATGCTGTAAACAAAGTAAATCCTATTGTAATTTGAAATGATTTAGGTATCTCGCTTAAAACACAATAAGAAATAGATTTAATCTAACATACTAAGCTAGAATAGAATCCAAAGGTCAAATGATTGGTTTTGGGTTCTGTAAGTTTGTCAGAGGTCTCGGGTAGATCACAAGTGGATGAGGGTTAGATGAAATTTTGTGGGTAGATCATTGTTCTGGGATATATGGGAAAATACAGAGACCGATATCGGTTAAGGGTAACTGATGGCGGTCTAGTGTAACCGATGCCAATTAATGTGGAAATCTGGAAATGCCAAAAAACAAGCTTTAGGTCTTCTTTGTGATTGCACAAAGGACTTTGGTTGGTCAGAATGAAGTATTGGGTGATTGGGGTAGGCTTTAGCAAGGATTTTAATGGGTATATGGAAGTGGAAATGTTGGAGAAGGTCAATAGGTGGCTAGGTAAACAATAGATGATAAAATGATGATGAAATGAAATAAACCAAAAAAGTATGATGTTATACTTACTTGGATTCCAGTCCTAAATGCCTGTGAATGAGGGATGGAGGTGCTAATGAGAGGTTTGAAGGTTGTAAGTGATCACCAACTGAAGAAAAGTATCTGCATGGACTGCATGTACATTCCTCTTTGCTTGGTTAGATCAGATCATGGCTGGGATGGTTGTGCGGGGAAAATATGTTTGATCTCCTTCCTTGCATGCGGATTCTCGCTAGAATTCGCTCTTTGAAGATGTGTTATCTCTCTGAGATGTGTTAATGCTCGCCAACCTTCTGCTTCTTGCTTCCCACTTCCAACTTCCAACTTATAACTTCCAACCTTGAGAATAAGGTTGTTTTGGGGTTAAAATGGTAACCGACGGTGGTTTCGGCTTAACCGGCAATGGTTAGGGGTAACCAGCGTCGGTCAAGGTGAGATTTCCTAGGTTTACTAAATTAGGGAGATCCTCTTGATTTCCTTAGATCTCGTGTTGTTAGCCTGCATATTAGACTGGGAACTTCTTGTGAGCATGCGGGAATGTGGTTAGAGGGAATGTAGGCATTGATTTTTAGGGTTTAGGTAAGTCTTAGTTAGTTATGGAAACTTACTAAGAACAAATCTTAGGTTGAGTTGGCTTGGTGAGGTGTCTAAGTGAACTGTATGTGTGGATATTATTTAAAATAAGATATTCAATTAATAAATATAGTGCGGATAATGCATTAATTAAATTAATATTAGTAGGGTGAAAGGAGCCATGGCTAGGTGAATGTGATGAAGGGTGCTTATTCATCGAGGGACTAAAGGGGAGTGTAACCTAATTTTAGTGTCTACAAAGGGTAGGAAATGTTTGTCCTTAGGGATTTAAATCGAGATGAGTACATACATGAGTATCTTTATGAGGTGTAATGGGTCTATAGAAAGACGTTTACTCACCTGTCACGAGTTGATATAATTTGTTTTATTTTGATGCCTTGTGGGTGCCTTGGGTATTATGTTCAACAATAAAGCTCTTTAAATTTTGTCATTCATGACATGTAATAACACTATCTAAATGTGCCTCTATGTATCAAATAGGATTAGGAGGAGAAGTAAGAGGTGTGAATTTGTTCAACATGCTAGATAAAGAAGGGGGGACTTCATCAAATATAGGAATAATATAACTAGTTTCCACATCATAATTTGTAAAAGAAACATCCATATCATTCTAAGAATTATGTTTTATGTTAACTTCATTTGTGAAAAGTGGTTATGTATAACTATATTCATTCATCACATCTTCGCTAGGAGAAGATGGAAGGTAATTTCTATGGATATAATACCAAGTGGTAGGGTATCATCAAGATCCTTTTCTAATGTAACAATATGTTCAATCATGCATTGTAAACATATAATCCATTATCTCTTTAAATGAATCATGATCATGAGAGTGGTTCCAATAAACTATGGAACTAATGAATAGTTTAATAAAATAAAATAAGAACAAGCCAAACCCCAATAAGATAGGAAAGGAACATAAGATGAAGGTTGAAATGGGACACATTAAAGGTTTGAGGATGAAAAACCGCAATTTTGTTAAATGAAAAAGGTTGAAGTGATGAAACAACTATTTCTAAAAATATATGATGAAATTTGAAAAACAAAAATAAGTTTTTGATGAGATGGATGTTAAAAAAAGCTTAAAGCATTTTGAAAACGAATGTGTATTGGTAAAACAATTTAAAAAATTAAAACTAACATCGAAATTTCAACATGACAATAAACTAAAGCTACAAGTAATGTTGAAAATCTGATGTCCTTGTTTTAAAAATAAACATGCAAGAGATATAAAATGAATCGAAAAGAGGAATGCCAAAACAACACAACCATTTAAGGAGTGTTTTTTTTGTTGAAGGTATGGAATTAATCCAGTCTTCTTCATCTTAGCTGTAAGGTCTAAGGGGTATCCATTCCATAAAAGTCACCTAAGAGACGATCATGGCAGGGAAAATTTTAAGGGTCCCTAAAAAAAACCTTAGAAAGTATTTGGAGAATTTTGGAAAAACCACTTTCGAAAGTAAGACGAATCTGATGAAAATATTAAAAGTGGGGATGGCAATTTTTTTGCAAAAATTAGGGAAAGGTTTCCACTGTAGCAGAAGAATTTCTTTATAGAATGCTATAGGCTATACGAATTCTACAATGCTATTGGTCCATAACAAGGATAATGTTACCAACCAGTTGCAAGTGTAATGTGACCAACTGGTAGAATTGTAGAATGCTACCAGCCAGTAGTATTATCCTTGGTACCGACTGGTAACATTATCCTTGCTACCGAATGATAACGCGTGGGCATTAATTTGTTGTATTTTAATTCTTCACTTCGCTTCCATTTTCTCAACACACATTTTCCACACAACAAATCAACATAGAAAATTAACATTTTACACACGACTTCCACATGACAAACATACATGGAAAATTATTGCACGCACGTTACCAGACAGTAGCAAGGATACTAGTACCGACTGTTAGCATTGTAGAATGCTACCAACTAATAGCAATGTGCATGTTATCGACCGATACTATTTTACAATGCTACCGACCGGTAACATGCACATTACTACCAGCCAGTAGCATTGTGTTTTCTACCAATCTACTACCATGCCACCAACACACATTTTCTCTATAAATTAATCTATTTATTTATGCAATAACAGGGAATTTTTCTTTTTTTCAATTTTTGAGGGGGCTTCTATTTTGGGAATTGTGTTTACTATTTGATCTAGAGGATTTCTCGTTCCTCTGTAAATCAGTTTATATTGACATGGTCGTGCCTATGCAAAGTGGTTTTATTTTCTATGTGGGAGTTCAAATAACTCTCATAGATCCCATATTATCTTGAGAGTTGAAGAATGAAAACACCATAATCTACCTCAATTGGTGGGTTGTTTTTGTCATTTCTGCCATTATACCTGGTGGAATGCTCATTCTAGTCGTAGAGTGGTAAGTTGCTCACTTCAAGGAGGTGATCATTAATACTAGTGATGAAGAGAACCAAGTTTACGCAATCACATTCTATGGGAAATTGAAGGTTATTTATTCATACTACATGGCACAATATTCATAGTCTTATATTTTCCTTTGCCTTCTTTACATAGTCTTCTCTACAGTTATTTTAAGGGAAAGTTATGCCCTTTACTTACTATGCAAGACATACGTATCTGTGTCCGCATAGATCCATTTAAGTTTTTAATACCTATGTAATTGATGTAGTAAAGAAAGAAAAAATAAATTATGCAAGTTGGGTCCTCATTTTTTATGGTTGGTTGAAATAATCTAATATGTTAATTTTTATTTTGAGTTTATCTACCTTGTGTTCATTATTTACAAAATCTATTATACCTATCCAAGAGTAATTGTCAAATAGGTCAGTTTTTTTAAAATTTAAGTAGAATATTTAAAAATTTATAAACAGAAGACGAAACACACCGACATCATACACAATGCTACCAGTCAGCAGCATTGTGTATGCTTGTTGATCAGAGAATACTTGATAGAACTCACACAAGAATTCCGTGTGGGAAAACATGCCAGGTTCAAGGGTGCGAAGGGATAGGAAGAAACCGCACACACAGGACAAGTCATCATTTAGGACTTATCCGTTTTTGGGCATGAAGATCTATTTTTAGAAGATAGCATACAAAACACACCAACGATGCAGAGACGTGCGTGCCACGCATTGTCTATTTCTGGAGGATCAGATTCAGAGTGCTTTTGCATGGAGATAGTCTAAGAATAGGATTGTCACCTCAGTTAACTATCAGTAGTCTATAGATAGCACACTTGCATGTGTGGCTATGCATGAAAATGGTGTGTGGCTATTAAAAGCATGCGGCCGATTTTTGGAATAGATAAGCTGTGAAGGGAAATTCCCCACCCTATATATATGTAGTGAATTACCTGGTAGGGAGAGGATGGATATACAAAGATAGATAACATAGTGTGCACTTTTTCTGGATTAGAGTATCAGATCTGTAGGCACCTGTAGTTTGATCAATACACTATTATTTCTAATGGTGCATTAACGCTTCTTCCCTTTGCAAATTGATGGCACACAGCCAGTTAAACCTATCTAACTCCCTTCTTACAACACCCTTTTGGTTGTTTTTTTTCTTATAAACCACTTAAACAAGTTGTTATAGCCTCGTTCTAACTACATTAGCTTCTTATTCTCTTCGAGCTTGCTTCTATTAGCTCCCTAGAAGATCAATCCACTTCATTGGATTCATTAAACCCTTCAGAACCTTTCCAGAACCCTAATCACTCTCTAAGAGAGATTAATTAGTCTAACCTAGGTTAAATACCCTAAAACATAGTCAAATCACACTTTGAATTGCTAAAAGTGCTTTTTGGACTTTAGCCTTTGTCCCACATGCACCCAAATCTCACTTTTCTTCCAAACCAAAAACTATAAATAGGGCTATACCCCCTCCCTCATTTTCTAAGAATTCTCTCTTCTTACTAGCATAAATTATAGCAATTTGTTTAGGCTTTAGTTTGTGTTTCATCTTCTTCCATTTGAGCTAAAAGCATTTAATCTTGTATTTCATAGCATTAACATGGAGTAAAAGGGAAGATCCATTGGCCTTAAAGCCATTAATGGGGAGATCTCTTTCTCTTAACATATAAACTGAATGCTTAGATCCTCTTAGGTTCATTATTTCAAGCTTTCAAAGAATAGAGATTAACTTCATTTGCTTAGTTTGCATGTTTATTTCAAATTAATGTATGTAAAGAAGAGAACCTTGCTCATTTCTTATCACATGGTCCATTGATCAGATTGTTAAAAGCCTTTGGGGTTTCTTTAGAGATTCTTACCCCAAATCCATGGCTTTTACAACTTTTCATTGAACACATTTGGCATGCCCGATGGGACACTTATGTCCACCCTCTATTAATGGAGGTCTTTTAGGTTTTTCAAAGTGCATTTTCAAGTTTTTTGCTCAAATCATTTGTTATTTCCTCATTTTTATTTCTAACCCTACATAAATGACCTTCATTTATATACATTTTGAGGTTTGATATAGAAATAGGACACTTTGACTAACAACTAACCTGTTTTCTCTTGAAAATTTGAAAATATGTGTTTTTTGTAGGTTTTTCACATGGTGCACGTAGGTGTTTAACAAAGGGCACATACACATCAAAACCCCAATGCACCCATTAGATCAGGTGTGTACTTATCTGGAAGTCCTCATCATTTGCAAATTTTACCTCTACAAGGACATGCACGCATCCCCGTAATCTAGGGCGCGTATCCACCTCTCTGGTCGCGTATGCATCAGGCGCTAGACTGTGTAAATTTTTTTGTTAAACCTTTACAAGGACGTGCATGTGTCTCTGTCATATGGGGCACGTATCCACCTCTTTGGCCGCGCAGGTGTAAAAGGTCTGACTGTGTAAAAAAAAAATTATAGTTTTCTGTTTCAGGCTTAAGTGCGTACATGTCATAACCTGAGCGTCCATGTCAATATAGGCACGTCTCTATCATATTGTGAGTGTTTGTGTTTACTGCATTGGGTTTTATTAATTTTTGACTTCAGGTGTACTTGTTAAGTGGGGTGTGTATCCGTCGGTTGGGAAGCGTTGGTGTCCGTATAGGCGCGCAGGTGTCTGTATTAAAAAATTGAAAATTTTTACAGTCTGTAAAATCTTTTCTTTTGATCCATTACTATAGGTTTTTTAGGACTAACACTTTGAAAAATAGGATTCTTTCTTAAACATTTCAGTTTGCATAGATTAAAAGTGTTTTGTTTTTTACTTAGAAGTAGCTTTTTGTAGAAGTGTGTATGCTCTCTCCTCGCGTCTTCCAAGGTGATCTTGGAGATCAAAAACACCAATACAAAACTCATATAAATTATTCAAAGAAACACTTGTTTTACAAAGGTGAAGTAAAACTTTCATGTAATTTCAGTAGAACTTTCACATTGCGTATGCTCTTCCTTCGCGCCTTTTTGGCGATCTTAGGAATCAAAAGTAAATTGAAAAACTCTCTTTCTTGACATTAACCTACAAACTGGAAAATTACTAAACACTTGTTGTCTACAGGACCTATCACTTATCGAGGAAAGGCATCGAAAATAAAACACAAAATTTCTAATACACGTGTTCTTACAGGTTGCCAAACGGTGTGCTATTTAAAACCACATTAAAGTTAAAGCAAGATAAAAAACACACCACATTCAAAACATTGTATTGCAGGTTTTAGAAAAGGGTACATCCCTATCTGCTCAACTGGAACATAAACCCTTTGGGATAATGCCTTAAGTTATAACAATGGGGGTGGTTCCAGGAACCCTAAAGTAATCCACCGCTGCGTAACCTCGTGGATGAAACAGGAAACACCTTACTTACCCACTTGACTAGTTTTCCTTGTGAGTTAGCATTACAAAGTTGTCCGTATCGCGACCCTGGCAAGAGTACATGATGGATGCAATTAGTGCCCACTGTACTTGAAGGGGACAAAGCCGAGATACTCCCAAATTAGTCATTGTGACTTTTTAGGTAAATCGTGCCCGCTCTTAGATGACTTTGTAACACCTAGTTGAGAGATCTTATTAAGGAGACCATTTTGTTTTGAGGCTCACTTTACTAGTTCTTTGTCACATCTTAGCCATCATGAAGTGATAACTTGTTTGGATTCAGAATCTTGTTTTTTTAAACAAGGAAAAGAATCCATTTAAATTGGATCTAATTGCCTTTCATCACAGAAATTAGATGACGTTTCACTTAGCTTAGCTTCTTTCTCTCCTTTAGACGAGGCGAAGCTCTGCCCAAGTGGCACTTAGTTTATTTTCATGTTTTGATCTACACCTTTGCGTTCTTGTTTCCCATTTGAGACAAGAGGAAGCATCTTTCGGGAGTGTTGTCATAGATAATGTTCACCACTTTTTTGTCTGTTTACGCTCATCCATGTTTGCGGCTGAGTTGTTAAACATCTAAAGTGCGTGGATGTGTCCTCATATCTTTGATGACCACTTGATCTTGATTTCAAGATCATCATCATAGTTCAAATCGATTCATCATTTGATCATCTTTGCACCGAACTATCACTTTGTACACACATTTGTATAGGGTGTATTTCCTTGTTGATTGGCTTTATGTTTCACATTTGCATGATTGTTCCTTGTGATTATTCATCTGGAAAAATTATTTTCTAGGACAATCATTTTCGATCTTATTAAGATTGCGTCATCACAATGTTTATTTTCCTTAGACCCTCTTTGGAAAATCACACATGCATCTCCATACTTACGCAATGTCTAGTTGGTTGCCCTTATGCTACCCAAATCGACATGTCATGTCCTTCCTTTTTAAGGAGTTCCATCACACTATCTAGGTCTAGGCATTCGCACCTAAACAACCCCAAAAATGATTGACTATCACATGGTTTCTCACATTTACAACAAAATGGAACCTAGGTTTAGCAATTCAAATCAAAATATTCCCATTATAACTAAACCTCCTTTGGTTCTTCGTGTTAGAGAGCCTAGTCGGGTACCATGTTCCCCACCTTTAGCTCATATTCGGTGGTATGGTTTGGATGCTTATGATCCAAATTATTATTCAGGTTCCCCCCACTCTTCTTCTTTTGATTTAGATCCAAACTACAATTCAAAATCCCACTCTTCTTCTGAAGACTTGGATCCCAACTATTGTTCAGATACCCCTAGATCAAATCTTGAATCACGGTCCTCCCTTCCTTTGTAGGGCCTTTATTCCAACTCACCTCAATGACGTCTTCCTCCTTTGAAGACTCATGTGACTCCACATTCTATTGATCTAAGATCTAATTTGGTTCTTGAGTCACGGTCCTCCCTTTCTTTGTAGGACCTCCTTCATCAGTCATCTCAACAACCTCTTCCTCCATCGAAGAGTTCTACGACTTAGGTTACCTCTAGTCAATCATCTAATTCAACTCCTACATCGCAACTTAACGAATGGCTATGTGATCATATTTTCTTTCCTACATTGCATCGTCTTCTAGAAAAGCAATCTAGGTCTAGATCCAAATCATCCATTCATGAGGAACCTACTACCAATATTACTTCCTCTCTTCACTCATCTTCTTCTGTCAATCAATATTCCCTTCTCATCGGACCTGTTTCTTCTATTCAAGATTCTATGGCCAAAGAACAACAACCTCTACTAATTGATTTCTCTAAGAATGAGGGAACAATTATAGTACACGATGATATCCCTTTAGAGGATTGCAAACAAGGATTCTTTCTAGAACTTGATACGCTCATGTATTGGGGAAAAGAAGTTAATTCCTTTTATCAGAACATAAAGGAAGATCCTAAGATCATGGAACTTGATTCTTCTTCTATTATTCCATCTTCACCTTCTTCTAAACATGATGAGATGTCAGGGTTGAGCATTGAGCCATGGCCTATCTTTTTGTTACCCAATCATTCCTTATCTATCATCATTACTTAATCAAAATATCACCTTGGGTCACCACTAAGTAGCCCATCGTCTTCTTCTATCCTAGAGCCACCCCTGAGTAGCCCTCCATTTTCTACTTGTGTGTCACCTCTTGGTAGCCTATTACATTCTAGTCTTGGGCCGCGTCCTAGTAGCCCTTTATCCTCTTCTATCTATGGGACCCCTTCTGGTAGTCCCTCCTCATCTATACTTGGGCCATTCCCTAGCAGCCCTTCGTCATCTTCTTCTATTCTTGGGCCATGTCCTTGTTGCCCAATTTCTTCCATCTTAGGGCCATATTCTGGTGTCCGTTCGTCATCTTCTATTAGTGGCTCACCTCCTGGTAGTCCATTCTCTTCAATTCTTGGACCATATCCTTTTCATCAATCACATCTTTCTTCTATCAATGGTCATGGAAATCCCATGGTCGTTTGTCATATCATTTCTAAACATCCACATTTACTTTCTTCTCCTTCTCGGGATTAGACAAGTCATGTGTTAGCTTTTAAGAACACAAACACTTTCTTAATCAATCTCAGATCAAAACTACAAAGAGCTCTATAGCTCCCAACAAATCAAATGATCTTAAGGTTAAAGATCAAACGAAATTCAAGAACGCACATCAACGTAACCATCAAGTATGGCACAAAGTGCAGAAACCTATGGATAGGGAACTCAAGCTCCTACATACGAAATCCATGTTTTAGGATAAATCACAGTCATTTGTTGAGTACGAGCTCACCACAATCATCGAGATTGGGGATAACATAACTCTAGATAAAAAAATGCACCTAGTCTCCCTTATCAAGGAAGTAGCGGACATCATTGTTGGATCTTACCGCATGGAGTGACGTTTTTGGTCCCAACTTTCCAAAAACTATCAAAAAGCTAAAAATTAAAAAACAATGCAAAAATATAAAAAACATTGAGAAAACACAACAAGAATCAAAGGTACAAAGATCAAACATTGTAATCAGGATATTGTGTACACATGGATGTTTCTTTCTTCCCTTCCTTGATATTCTTCTACAAGTCTCCCTACCATTTTCATCCCTTCGGTGATAATTTGGTTAGCCTTTTCTCACACATTTTGCGACATTTATCTCTGTGGTATCTGTTTGAGCCTGGTCTTTTATCACCTTGGTAAATTAAATAACAACTCACCTCTTAGAGATCCTATCACATTCAACTGCTAATAAAATTGTTGTGAAGAATTTTTTGACATATTTGTTGACACTAGCCAATGTCGTCATCATAATCACTTCCACCTCCTTCCATCAAGCCATCAATGGTTCTTAACCCCTTTGTCAAATAAGAGAGTTGAAATAAGTTTTCAGAAAGCAAAAGAATCAAAATCAATCAAAAATCAAAATCTAAAAGCTATAGAGCAAAAGCAAATTGATATATAAATCTCTCTTGGGGTATTTCCAATAATCTCTATCAGGGCTATGGATGCCAGACCGGCAGTAGAGTAATGTTGTGGTTAGAATCAAATGCATCTCCATCGGGGCTATGGATGCCTGGCTGGTAGCAGAGTAATGTATGACTATCCTTCCACCATCCAAATCACCTATCACCTATCAAAATAAATCATTCCTACACATTGGCTAGGGTGTTTTCACTTGTTGTCTATTAAATCTTCCCTTCAAGAGGTAATTAATTTCCACGTGCACACACTAGATCTCTATGAGTAGGCAGGATTAGTATGTTACCAAGTGTCTTTTTTGGACCTTGTTCAGACTCTTTCTTTAGTCCATATCTCGTCTCACGATTTATGCCTTTGTTTGATCACTTATTCATTGCAAGGCTTCTAAGCTACATTCATATCATTCATCATTATTCTACTTCATTCAAAACATCCATGTGTATAAGATTACTTTTTTGCCATGTTTTCAGACACCTTTATCCCCTTTCAAAAAAAATTCTTCTCCTTCCTTTCTATCATGTGCTTTTAGGCCAACTTACGCTGGGGGCACCCTTGCTTCTTTCTAGCACTTCATTAGTTTATGTTCACCATCATGTTGAACCTATCCATAATGGCCTTGGGTCCTGCTTCTACCTATGAAGAGTTTGCCTTTGAATACTCCCACCTAATCGTTGGGGCATTTCTACATCTTCACCTTTCTCATACGAACATGGCCTTATGCCCTTGTACATCCCATCTACCGCTAGGGGCATCCACACTTCCTCATCTTCCTGTACATAGTTTTAGAAAACTTTCAAAATAAAAAACATTCAAGTATGTTAGAAAAATAAAAAAACATTCAAATATGTTTAAGGAAACTTCTAAAAATTTAAACTCATCCTACAAAACGTCACTCTTTAGTTCTCACCTGTTCATGTGTGTGACTCGTGGATCATCTTGATCTACCTTCATCAACCAAAGCTAGACTACTTACTTCGTCTGTACTCTAGGGCACAACGAGTTACATGGTACTGTTTCATAGTGCACATTACTTTTTCATAGGATCGGAGTGTCCTCCATTATTCCCCTTGCAACATCAACCTCTTTCAGTCGCATCATCTGTCACTTTCTTTAGAATGTATGTAGACACCCAAAATAGCGTGCCGAATATTGGATTCACCTTTGAAAGTGGAACTACCACACAGACTTTAAGGGTTTAGTATAATATTACTGTTGGAGCATAGGGGAGTACATCTACAGGTCTTATTCCAGCTACAAGTGGAGGATCATGAGGTATATATGGTTCTAGTTCCAGTGGATCTAGTGGTTCTGGAGGCAGGGAAAACACAGGAGGTTCTGGATCATGTGGGCAAGGTCCGTACCAACCCTATAATATTTATATGGAGACGTCTCTTCGTCTTTTGGAGAATAGAGGCATAGAGGATGTTACTGAGCATGTGCACATGTGTGAAATATTGTGGCGCGTAAAAGGGATCATGGCTTCTGAGTGCAAGGCAAGTCAATTTGCTACTACATTACATGTACGTGCACACAATTGGTATAGGAATTTTGACCTTGATCAAACTTGTGTGGATTATGCAGTGCTGAAGGATGCTTTCTTGAAAGAGTTCTATATCCTAGAATTTGAGCAGAAGAGTATAAGCCCATTCAAGGATATCAAGCAAGGCACTACTGAGAGTGTACGTGAGTATGATGCCCATTTTAAAAAACTCCTATCTAGGTTTTCTTATGATATTCACATAAGCCAGCATGCACAATGGTTTGTTGGCAGATTGATTACACCATTCAGAAGAGCATTGTCACATAAGACATACACTGATCTGAAGGATGCACGAAGCACTGGAAGTAACTTTGCGTGTTGAGGCAATTAGGAGCATTAACAGTGGCATTAGTCCATTCTTAGAGGCACAAATTGCAGCTATGGAAAAATAGTTAGAGAAGCTATCAGCAAATTCAGCCCATGAAATGCACTCAGGTATTTGGTGTACAGATTGTGAAGTGGAAGGTCACACCAAGGATAGTTGCCCTCATAAATCTATTCACTCATTACTGTTGGACTGTGAGATCTTCATTTGAATCATGATGCTAGTCATTTTCCTTTGTTATAGCGCATGATAAGGAAGAATGTATCTTGTTACTGTAAAAATTTTTGGTCCACGACCCATGATACTGAAGATTGTAGGTTGATTGGTCAGATCCAGGATGTTATAGACATTAGGGTATGAAAGTTAAGCATAATAGATAATTCTAAGGGTAATAATGAGCACCAGGATCGAGATCATAATCAAACACGCTATGATAGGAATGAGGGGCATTTTGAAGGAGGTCATGGTAGAGGACGTGGATATTGCGGTGGATATGGAGGATGAGGCCGCAGTGGAGGAAGAGGTGAGTTCCCTCATGGAACATGTTATACATGCGGATCTCCTGACCACTATAGGCACGAATGTCCCCAGAATATTGCATGTTCTTTCTGTGGAAAGAACCATAGCTATGAAGAGTGCCCAGACTTATATGAGCATCTGAGTAAGAAACATAAGAAAGAAAATAAAGGCATCAGGATGGTTAGAATCTAGCGCGTGGTAGAAGATCAGTGGATGCCCAAGATAGCACAGAACCTGATGCATTAACAGTGAAGATTAATACATGAGCTGAAGCGATGTGCCAAAGAGAGGCATTACACCATAAGCCTATGATCACCAAGGAGGAGGTTTTGCATGCAAGGTACCCATATCCTACTCATTAGAAGGAATTCTATCAAGAGACCATGGAGGTCGTCATGAATATTGAAGATGAGGTACATTTTGTAAAGGAGCAGTCAAGAAAGATGGAGTAGAAGAAAGAAGCAGAAAAAGTCCCCTTTGATATTGATGACATCAGAGAGGTCTTTAAAATGCTGCGCGTTAGGAGAATATTATTTTGTTGCTAGGAAATTGGTTGAAGGGGAATACCCCATGCACAAGCACTGAGAATGAATAAAAAATCCTACATGCAAATCTTCCCCCTGATAGCATTGACTATGATAAGGAAATTACTCTGAACATTATTGTTGATGGATGGCTTCTGAGCAACATATTGATTGATACAGGTGTGGAAGTGAATGTGCTTACATTAGATGCATGGGTACAAATGGGGAGGCCTCCATTGCAACCATCATCTAATGTGTTGTTTATGGAAAAATGGACTAAGGCCACTCCCATAGGAGTTTTGAAGGATGCTTCTATAACCATACAAGGGGCCCAAGTTCATTAGGGATTTTGAGGTATTAGCACTTGCGGAGGAAGACATTTTTCTAGCCTTGATTGGATGCCCTTGGTGTTATGCGAATAATGTTGACTTGAGATTTAATAAGGGGTATATCAGCTTTGAGAACAAGGAGGAAAGGGTTGTAATACATTTGACAGATGGGAAGTCTACACCATATGTTGAGACTCTAAGTGAGGAGGACTTAAACAAAATCTATGTACACGCTATTCAGGACCCATAGGTCAATGAGACATCAAAGGAAGGCATCCTACAGTGGGAATATTCTCATTCTAGTAGTGATACTATGAGTATTACTTGTGATAATTGGGTTCATGGTACATATGAACTAGTAGGGCGTGAGGTAAAAAGTGTGGTTACGTAAAGAATGGACTTCATTATGTTTGACGGATAGGTAGCGCAGTACCTTGGTATACTGGGGCAGAAGATCTTCTTATATTTTTGAAAGCCATGGAAGCACAGTGGACAGATCAAATTAAGAGAAGAGATATGTTAGTGTATACCTTACGTGGGATGACAGCGCATTGGTGGGTAGTCCACAAAGATAATCTTATAGAATGGGGGGAGATTGGAACCGCCTATCTACTAGGTTTTTAAGGAGCAATGCACCTACACAGATTTGTACTTATAATGGTGATCAACCTGTTCAGCATCACATTCAGCAGTGTGAGAGACTTTGGACAACGGGACATGAAGCATTACCACCTTCACTCTGGGTGCATAGATTGTATTCTACTTTATAAGGTTGCGCACACGCCTGGTATATATATACAGAACTACATAGAGAGACTGGGAATTGGCAGAATTTGACTGCAGGAATGATCCAGACCTTTGACTACTTCTCAACTAAACCTCCAGTAGAAGAAACATTAAAACTTGTCAAGCGCTTAACTATGGGAGATAGTGCAAAGGCAGAAGAGAATATTCAAGAAATATTTGGTGAGATAGAGTCTAGAGCGTGTTTTGAAAAGGAAGAAGAAATGGACTCCATACTACTTGAACGCGCTTGCCTTGAGAAAGAGAAAGGAAAGATGGTTTACATAGTGGATGATGAGGAATTTGAGAACCTGGATATTGAACATTCACAAGGGGTGTGCGAGGTCTTGGAAAGTGTAGACAAGGATACACACACCTATCACGAACCCATGAAGACAAAGAAGGTGAATATAGGTTTGGAGGCTGAGCCAAAGCAGGTCATAATTGGAGACTATTGGTCAGAATCGAAAGTGTCAAAGATCATTGAGTTACTCAGGGATTACCAGGACTTATTCCCTCGAGGGTATCATGAACTTAAAGGCATGCATGAATCACTTGGGGAAATGAAGATAAAGCTTAAGGATGGTGCATGCCCAGTTAGAAAGTGACCTTATAGAATGAATCCCAATTTACGTGAAAAGGTGAAGGAAGAGATTGATAAGATGCTGAAATTTGGGATTATTCGACCCTTGGATGAGTCAGAATGGGTTAGTCCTATGGTGATCAGTATCAAGAAGGATGGTAGGATTTGAATCTGTGTAGATTACAGGGATTTGAATGCTACATGTGTCACAGAACCTTTTCCTACACCATTCGCTGAGGAAATAATGGAAGGAGTGGCAGGGCACGAAATATATTCATTCATCGATGGGTTTTCTGGGTATCATCAGGTTAGGATTGCTCAAGAGGATCAAGAAAAGACAACTTTTACTTCTGAATGGGGTAGTTTTTCCTATACTGTGATGCCTTTTGGACTAAAAAACATGCTTATTGTATTCTCACAGATAGTTGTTTAGGAATTCAAAGATTTTATTCACAACTTCTTATAGGTTTATCTAGATGATTGGACAATATATGGGCTTGTGAAAGATCATTGTGACAATCTGCGCTTAATGTTTGAACGATGCAGACAATTGAGTATCTCTTTGAACATCAAGAAGTGCATATTTGCTACACCTTTTGGAATACTATTAGGACATATAATCTACAAGGAATGTTTTGTTGGTTGATCCAGCTAAGGTTGCAGTCATTCTAGGCCTGGAAGTGCCTACCAGTCAAAGTGAGGTGCACAGATTTTTGGGTCACACAGGATATTATCGGAAGTTCATCAAAGGGTATGCTAAAGTTGATGCACCCTTGGAAGAGTTACTAAAAGGAAAAAGGAACATTTTATTGGGGAGAACCATAGTAGCGCGTGTTTGAGATATTAAAGGTGAAACTTACTACCGCGCCCATTTTGTGCTTTCCCTCATGGGATAAACCATTTCATGTGCATGTGGACCCTCTGACATGGCCATTGGCACTGTGTTAGCTCAACCTGGTGAAGGTATTGTAGATCATCCAATTTTATTTGCTAGTAGGAAGTTGACTCCTGCTGAATAGAATTATACAACTATAGAGCGCGAAGCTTTGTCAATGATCTATGCATTGCACAAGTTCCTACAATACTTGTAAGCAACACCATTTTTGTTTTATACAAATCACATGGCATTGAAGTATTTGGTGAACAAACCCATTTTACAAGGGTGCATATGCAGATGGGTACTCCTATTTCAAGAGTTTGACTTCACAGTTGTGGTGAAGCCAGGGAAAAGTAACTTTGGACCAGACCACTTGTCTAGAATTCAATCAGGAGAAGAAGCACAGAAAATTGAAGAAACCATGCCAGATGCACAGTTATATAGGTTGCAACGTGCACCATCAGAATTAGAAGACATTTCTATCTTTCTATGGATTGGTGTGGCACCAGAAGGAATGAAGGCATTAAAAAGAAACAACTTGCAATACGTGCGACACCATTTATTTTAATCAGTGGTGACCTCTACAAGTTAGGAAAAGATGAAGTATTACACCGTTGTGTATTAGAGCATGAGCACAATGATATAATGGAGGAGGCACATGGTGGTATTGCAGGTGGCCACTATGTAGGTGATGCAACTTCCCGAAAGATCCTACTTGCTGGATTATGGTGGGAGACACTGTATAAAGATTGTAAAGTGTATTGCAAAGCGTGTGACCATTGTCAGCGTCTAGGTAAACTAGGGCAAAGAGATGAGATGCCTTTGAGACCTATTACTAGTGTCGAACCATTTGAGAAATGGGCCATCGATTTTGTAGGACCTATTTCACCAGCCACACGTAGGACTGGGTCATGCTATATCATTACTTGTACAGATTATCTCACAAGGTGGGCAGAAGCAACACCTACGAAGGACTATACAATGGCTACAACAACTAGGTTTCTATGGGATAATGTTCTTACAAGATATGGATGTCCTTTAAGCTTGAAAAGTGATAGGGGTACACACTTTTTGAATGAGACAATCAGGATCCTATTAGATGAGTTTATGGTTGCACACCATAAGACTACACCCTATCATCCTCAGGAAAATGGAACTGTTGAGGCTTTCAACAAGATTTTGAGCTAGACATTGACAAATTTTTTTGATGTTGGAAGAAAGGATTGGGATGATAAAGTGTCAGCTGTTCTTTGGGCATATAGAACAACTTATAAGAGATTGAACAAAGCCACACCGTTTCAGTTGGTGTTTGGCGTAGAAGCCATTCTCCCTATAGAATTTATGTTACCTTCTTTGCACATTGTGTGCACTGGAGGTATAGCTGATGAGTAGGATTTAGAAGATTGTATTGAGAAGATGATTCAACTAGATGAGCGATGAGCCATAACACGATGGAGTCAGAAGTAGGAAAAGGCTAGGAAAAAAGCATGGCATGATAGAAACATAAGGGATAAGAAGTTTGAGATTGGACAAATGGTACTTCTCTATGACTCTAAGTTCTTGCGCCATCCAAGAAAACTTAAGGTACATTGGTTAGGGTCGTATGTTATTACTTACATCCTTGAAACAAGCGCTTGCCAGTTAGAAGCACTAGATGGAACATGGCTACCCGGTTACTTTAACGGGAGTAGGCTGAAGCCCTACTATAAATAAGTCTTCTTGGCGTTTGTAATAAGGCAGCATTTCCAATTAGATTAGGTTTCCATTATGTATTTCCTTAATGTATTTCCTTCATTCTCGCTATGCTTTGTCACTTTAGTTTTTGTTCTTGTGTAATAAGCGCGTTTGCGTGCATGAAGCTGACCACAATATGGAGCATGTTGATGCACAGTGGACTGCACATACTTTTAGTGTGGGGTGTGGTTACTAATATCAAGGTACATGACTGCTGGAACTGAAAGGTGGAAAGGAATAAACTGCTACAGATGTTTGTCAAAGTAAAAAGGTTTCTTCTCAAAAGTGACCAAGGATGAAGATAAATGAAGGAACAATATAATGTGAGGTAAGAAGAGGCCATGACAACTACCAGAATAAGGTAAAGTGATGAGGTACTCGGGTGCATGGGCACACGCTGAAGAGAAGTCTGTGACCAAAGGGTAGGAAGGTGCGCTAGAAGGTTATAGCTGGGGCACAAATATGTACCTCGCGGAAATAACAAATTTGGTCAATAAATGAGAGGATATTTGGTAGGTGGAGAAGCAATAAATGCATCAAATTTTTAAAATCTATATAAGGACAGGATGCAAGTTCATTTTTACCATTGCGATTAAGAGTATTTAAGAAAGAGATAAGTGCGAAGAGATGAGTAATTGATTTGAGGTGCGAAGGGTGTGAAACCAGATGTGACAAGCAGATCTGTGCGTAGAAGAAGCTTACATCCCCGGTGGTGAAGGGTTTGAGCAAAGCAGGATGACAGAGAGGAGCTAGGGCATGCAATTTCACCTAGGGCACACTAACTCGAGCTAGGGTTTGATTCGGGCATTACAGAGTTGAAGAGACAAGTGTCTACAGAAGGATTGTAAGGTAAAAATGGTACCCAAGAAAATAGCTGCAACGGGAACAAAGGGGAAGAAGAAGGTAGTTGTATAGGAGGAAGAGATGGCACCTGAAAGTAATTTTTCAAAAATGCAATATCCTAAGGGCATCTTAGTTGGCTAGGAGTGGGATTCGAATATAAGAAAAATAAAAGTGAGAAAGTATAACCACGGGACCATAAAGAACAAAAAAGGAACTTGATACCCTACTCAACACGAAGACAAAAAACACTTGGCAGATGACATGCCGGTTTATGATGATGCAGGTGAGAAAATTCTGAAAAGAATTGGAGTCTACCAATTATATGAGCTTCCATATTTCGGGAAGTATGAGCCTTTATACCAATGGCTCATGAGTAGAGTACATGAGGAATTTTTCTACTTTGCAAGACACAGAGTCAGAATCTCATCCGCGTTGATCTCCATAGTGACAGGTTTGAAGGCCACAAGAGAGGATATAAAGACTGACCTAACAGATAAGGCCGTAGCAATTCTAGAAACTAGGAAGGATTTGGGATACTTGAAGGGTCTGCACGGTATGGACATTGATAAACTAAAGAATTGTCTGGTTGTACAAGCAACAACACATCTTGTTACAAAGTTGAATGACTAGGAGAGGTGGTCACAGGTGAACACCATGTGGGTGCATATTGTGAAGCAGATGTCAGAAGGAGTAGTCTACAATATTGCAGGCTACATTGTAGAACAGATAGTTGAGGAAGCACACACGGGAGGAAAAATCAGCTTTGGAGCTATTCTATTATCACTGGTATTCATGGAGATTGGAGTACCAGATGGACCGAAGGAGAAGATATGGGAATACCCCATGGAGAATAAGTCACCAGCTGAAAGGTTCAGCAAGTACCTATGTAAAGGGTCCATGACAGACGATGTCAAGCAAAGAGTGGAGAAATGGTATGATAGGCTCCACGCATCCTTTGAAGAAGAGTGGCGCATCCCAAAGGACCTACCTTTGGTAATAGGGAAACAAGTCCAGTTTGTTGTATATCAGCATTTCTACATCACATGCTTCCCAATGAAAGATGGATCCTGGAGCCCTTGGTGTAAATTTCCCTATGCTTTCACAGCGAGGTACTTTCAAACATCAGTCCATAGATTCACAGACATGCACCGCCTGGCCTTCAATGTAGAGAAGGTAGACTGTGACTACCACACCCTGAGAAAGAAATATGTGTATCCAAGGTGAAGTGCATATATCGAGAGGCTCATTTCAAAAGTATTGAGCATAAATCCCATGAGTCTAGCTATCAGAGATATTGGGGTAGCACTAGTGTACCTTCAGCTGAAGCCCAAGATGGAAAACAATAAGTACATGGAGAATGAGTTCATGCTCCCAGGGCCGCCGAAGGGTCAACATACAATGGAGAACATACCGGTGCCGAAGCCCACAAAAACCATTGACGTAGAAGATGAAGAAGAAGAGCATGAAGATAGTGGTGGCTTGGAGCATAGAAGGAGGAAACCTTCAGATAGGAAGGAATCACAGTGTGCCACTACTCCACCATAGGGGTAGGATGAAGAAGATGATACGGGGGTAGAACAGGGAGAGAACAGGTTCAAGAAAGTATTCAGATGCACAAGGACTCAAGGTGGAACCCCAAAAATGGTAAGGAGATCACCTCGTCTCTCTCCGCACAAGGAGTCCACTGAGCCAAAAAGGAGAAGGAAGTTGAAGTTAGATGAAGAGGCCAAAGGATCAGAGGAGAGCACGCTAGGATCTCCTACTCCACTTGAGCAAGAAGAAGAGCCAAAAGATGAAGAGATGAAAGATGGAGAAGAAGGAGAGAAGGAAACATCTGAAACCACACATGAGACTGCTCAGGATACTACACAGACTCCTAACCTTAAAGCTCAAGTTCCAAAAGGGCCAAGGACAAAGAGAATGAGTGGAGAACACAGTGCACCACTCATTGGATATGCTGAGGACACAGGAAATATTGTCCACGCCCGCTTCCAGAGCACGATAGCACATAAGGATTTATTCGGCTGGGAGCTAATGGATGAGGATATGGTGACCGTGCACACTCAAAAGTAACTATCATGGTCAATGCACACCCACATGGATGAGCCTAAATTTGATGTATGTGAGGAATCATGCATGTTGAGATGGCTGAAGAAGGCACCCCAAGCTAGACATATGACAGTAAAGCCTACTGTCATGTCAGATGAACAGGTGAGCAACGCATTGGTCAAAGTATCAACAGAAGTGGCAAGGCACAACATGGATAAGGCCGCCACAATTAGGGTGCTCAGGTAAGATATTAAAACCAAGGATGGGGAAATAACATGCCTAACACAGGAAAGAGACTTGGTGCAGAAGAAAAACACTATATTTGTCAGCCTCGCAGAGGAAATTGGTGATACTGTCATGAAGGCTAGGCCATACCTAGAACCAAAGGTACCAAAGACATTTCCTTCGGCGATACACTATGTAAGTACCTTAGTAGACCTAGTGCTTGAAGATGAACCTCTGCATATGCCAGCGCCAAAGGATCCAACACAAGAGGTGGAAAGGGAAAAGGTTGCAGTAGTCAGAAAGTTTGCATCATACGATGGACTGCTGCAAGCGCTTCAAGAAGAATTGAAAAAAGTAGATCATGCCTTAAATATATGCACAACTCCAGAGGTGTTGATCAAGGTAAAGACTCTGGAAGAAGATAATGAAGTCTAGAAGGCTATGAGGGATGATACCTTGGGCCGCACAGAAAGGTTAACTATTGTAAAACAAAAGCGCAAGGCCCTGACAGCAGTACAAGAGCCGCACAAGGAAAGATTAAATGATCTTGGGAAACTCATCGCACAGAAAATGGATGTACTAGAGGGAAGGATGACTGCAATGTCTAACATTATGTTGGTCTTGTAGAATGAAAAAGGGGAAATTGTGAAGGATGAACTTGATTCCATCATTGTGGACATTCCAGAGAAAGTAGAGAAGGCTCTCACCAAGTAGCAGGCCTTAGAGGCCGAAATAAAAGAAGAGTATCCAAATTTTATCCTTCAATATGAGACAGATGAGGCTGCCAAATAAAAATCATTCTTTATTCGTTCAAATTATTTATGATTCTTTCTATTGAACAATTTTTTTTTTTGGAGATACCCATTGTCAGGGTGACAATGAGATTAGTGTGGGGTAATGTTGATTAGAGAATACTTGATAGAACTCACACAAGAAGTCTGTGTGGGAAAACAGGCCAGGTTCAAGGGCGCGAAGGAACATGAAGAACCCATGTGAACAGGACAAGTCAACATTCAAGACTTATCCATTTTTGGGGATGAAGATCTATTTTTAGAAGATATCGTGAAGAGCACACCAACGATGTAGAGAAGTGCACACCATGCATTGTCTATTTCTAGAGGATCAAATTCAGAGCACTTTTGCATGGAGACTATCTAAGAATAGGATTGTCACCTCAGTTAACTATCAGTAGTCTATAGATAGCACACTTGCATGTGTGGCTATGCATGAAAATGGCACGTGGCTATTAATAGGATGCGACCTATTTTTCGAATAGATAAGTTGTGAAGGGAAAGTCCCCACCCTATATATATGTAGTGAATTTCCTGGTAGGGAGAGGATGAATATAGAAAGATAGATAACATAGTGTGCATGGTTTTGGATTATCGTATCAGATCTATGCACGCATCGACATAGATTTCCAGTATTGTAAGAAGCTTCTATGTTATTGTGATAATCAAGAGATGGAAGATATTAACTGAACCTAAGTGTCATTCTTATGTGTGATTAAGTAGTGCATGCTCTTATTTCTATCATGATTATTGTTTAAACCTAGTCTTTTCTAGATCTAGATCTGTCATGCACTGTATAATGATGTATTAGTTATGGATCTATATGCTTTAAGCCTTCATCATGTTAAAATTATGCTACAAAAACCCTAAAGAGGGACCTGGTACCTTTGCACGCTTCGGGTGAGTGCTCAGTCTAGGATGAGTGATGTGCCAGCACGTTTAGGGTGTTATCTAGTGAATTCTAGGTTACATTAATGCTATTAGCAAGTAGTTCAGTGTATGCTACTGGCCGATAACATACAAAATGCTATCGACCAACAACATTGTGGATGCTACTGTTTGGTAACATTGTGTATGTTGTCGGCTGGTAGCATGCACAATGTTGGTAGATGACATCATACACAATATTGCCTACCGGTAGCATGCAATACAAAACTATAACAATGAAACTACCTTAATACAATGTTGCAATATCAAGTTGATGACGATCTCGATCTTTAAAGAAAAAATTAATTGCGAGGACTATTTGATATGTTTTGCACAAAATTTTGTTCCAGAATAGAGTTAATTCTATCCTTTCATTCTCTTGAGAAATAGATAGGGGTTAGGGTTAAGAGGAATACCTGTTGAGTGTTGGGTAAGTGTGCGCATACCGTAGAGAGATTAGACCGATTGTGAAGAGCTCCTTTTTGTCTGGGAAGGACTACCTGTAAATAAGAATGCAAGACCACCAAATTTTAGTTAAACAATAAGTGAGGGAACTGCCTTGGGCCCAGGAAATATTAGACTTCCTTTCGAAGGTGGTCAGTTCCCTTTTAATACAAATTGATGCTAATGATAGTAAAGAAGCTATTGCGAATTCACGATTTAGGTATCTTGTTACTAAAAGCAATAGAGACTAATAATAGAATGTCATGTTGTTTGTTTGGTCACTGGTTATTGATATGTTCAGATCAAGTTACAGGGATAGACTAGGCTAGATATGAGATTGTTTGGAGGTAAATAGGTGAAAGGTTGGTTTTTGGTATAAGTCACAGTGACCAATATCGGTTAGGGGTGACCGATATCGGTAGGGGATAACCGATATCAGTAGGGGCAGTGATTTAGGGGCTTTTAAATGGAGGTTGGTTATAAGGTGGTTATGGGGTTTGGAAGGTTGGTAGATGGTTGAGGGGAGTAGTAGGGTGATAGAGAAGACTTAGAGCGTGAGAGATCTGTCTTTGGGGTAATATAGAGATGGATGACCGAAGGTTAGGTGCAAGTTATTTCTGGGTAGTAGATCCAGGAGTGAGCTTATAATCCCTATGAATTAAAAGTTCACAAAGTAGTGTCTAGAAGCATACAAGGTGATAACAGAGACTACTTACTAGTTTCTGATGTGGATGCAGGTCCAAAGAATGCAGTGGCGAAGGCAAGGCTCAGTTTGGATGATCCAGCAATCGGAAGTGATCTGATGAAGCTATCCTCCAACTCTCCTGATGTTTGGATGAGTGTGACAATGCTCTAGTTACTCAGTTACAGTCTTAGGCTCGATACTCCTCTTTGCCAACCCTTCTCTCTCCTTCACTTGTCTCTTTCTTGCAAATGAATTCGGGGTCCTTGCAAATGAAGTCCGATCCTTTGGTTTTGGTTGGGGGAGGTCATTTATAGGAAACTGATGGCGGTTACCTAACCGATGCCGGTCACGTAGGGACCGATGTCGGTTAGGTCAAAGTTGGCTATTTTTAGTAAAATAGCTAACTTTCCCTCCTTTTCTCCTGAGGGGTCAGTTGTGGGCTTGGTCAAGTCATTATTAGGTTCGTTTTGGTGCGGGTGAGGGGTGATGAGTCATGGGTGTGGGTCTGTACCAAGTTATAGGTCTTAATTAGGTTAGTTTAGGGTTAAGGCTAGGTCATGGTGAGGTGGCGAGGTAAGGTGGCAGGGTTGGAGATGTGGATTTATTAATTATAAGGTAATTAATAAATAATTAAGTGTGTAAGGTTTAGGTGGTGAGGTAGGGTTAGGTTATGAGACAAGATACGGGGCACAAGGCATCGTAAGACCCAAATTTGGTGTCTACACTAACCTAGGAATGTCACATGATGGAAGGTCAAATGATGAACTAAAATGTGAAGTATAACTAAGCTCAGTGCAAGATTTGTAAACCCTTGATCTAGGTAGAGACATGGAATGCAAGGAACTAGAGTGCGTGTACTAGGGTAGCGAGTGGAGTTTTTAGAAGAAATGATGTAGGAACTAATGATGATTAAACGACCTAATGTGATGAGTAAAATGTGTAGGAATTCAACTGATAATCGATGACTGAATGCAGAGTGAAAGACAAGTCTAGATTGGACTAATTCTGTGTGAATAGGAATGAACTTTATGCCAATAGTCCTCAAAAGATGCTAGATCTAGAGGATCTAAATGGAAGTGGTGCACCTGGGACTGGATGGAGCAGCCCACTAAGCACTCTGGTGTGCTATGAATTATGGGTGCCCTAGTCTAGGAAAGATGCCTATACTAAAATAGAGTCTTCATAGGTTTCGAAAGGTGATATAGACAAATCTATGTCTACCTGTCACACTAAATTCTATGTGTTGCATCGAATGTTCCAAATATTCTAAGATGAATAAAATGACCTGTAAGAGACCAAAGAGAAGTATGCCCACAACCGTCAAGTGCGAACCAAAGTTAAATGAATGTGTCAGACGGGTAATGATCAACTGCCATAACAGTGTAGATTACTAAACTAAGCTACCGCTAGAATATTGATGTATGACCCGAATGTAGTTCTAGCGATGAGTGTGTGCATGTTGATGCCATAAGGTGCTCTTGTGTTAGTCACCTGTGTGAAATAGCGATCAATGCCCCACAATTGTGTGTGAATGTAATAGACTGTATCCAATGAAATAGAATAGGATGATGGTCCTCCCCTTGAGGCATGTGGTGATGAAAGCATATGACCATGGTTTAGTAGCCTTGGTGGTATAGTCATGATAGATGTCAACACAATAGGTGAATACAAGTCTATGATGCAAGTGATAGTAATGAATATGATGTTATGTACCTCATTATGGTCGTAAAAACTGTGTCGGTGACAGGAGATCTCTTGCTCCAATTTTGTAATTAACCCATGAAAGTGATGGACATCCTCAAGCAAGATAAAGATGAAAAACGGCTAGACCTGTGACCAAAGAGTGGTGAGTAACTGTCATAGGAATGGATTAGAGCACCTATATGTAGGACCAGGGTGCCCCAAGGTGGGAACATGGAGGTCATGGGCACCCCAGTAGATAAATGCATGAGTAGCCCCAGCCGGGGCTAAAGTTACATTGCATGTTTGAGTAATATAGAGTGTGGTATGCTAGATCAATTAGATGATGTGTTAACCAATGTGCGAGGAGATGAAAACCATGGAGTAGATAGAGGGACATGTGGGTCAAATAGAAATAACCTGATTGTTGTGAATAAATTTGAGCTGAAAGTGATTCATAGAGATGATATATTGTGACCTAAAAATCCAAAAGAGACCAAGAATAATGTTGTACCCATCAATTGTGTTTCCAACAAGGAAAGGCAAAAGCATAGTATATGAGACGAATTTAACCATAATCTGTAGTTGGACGATACCAAAGGTGATTTGAATGAAAATAGTCGGCTGTGGGTGTCAATTTATGATAGAGGGTAAACGATATCCTTAAGAAGTAGAATGGAACATAGCACTATTTTTGGCGACATGATTGGTCAACCTTATTATTAGCCTAATGGAGATCGAACCAATTTGAATTCTCTGATATATAACCATGATTATATGTGAAATTCACACGAATAATCGTGATCAGAGAAGGAGATGATCCTGGATTGCATGAGCGTCAGTCCCTTATGTAACTAATAAATTGAGATCCTCTAACTTGGTGAGGAGGCACTGTGTTTTATTTGTGATTAGTGGAAGAGTAGTGATGACTAATAACTGTCACCATTGTTGGGGACCTGATTATTAAATAATTTGATATTTTACCCTTGATGCTGACTGGTGCGAAGTTTGTACAGGTTCCAGAAACTCAAGCTTATGTAGGACATGTTATCCAATAAGAACTCCCTGAATTATTTGTGTGATAAGCTATGAAACATCGGTTTGTAGAATGTTCTACACATATATGATAGTCATATTGGAATTTTTTTTTGTAATTTCAACACTTTCGGTGAACCCCACCAAATTTAATTGGGTCTAGCTCTAGTGGTGGAAGAAGTGTGACATAAGATTTCTCTCAAGAAGTCATGTTACAATATGAGATGTGGGGACATAGTGAAAGTATTCTAAACACACGCCTATTACAGTGGTGACTCCAACAGACTTTAGGATTAGTGGACTAAGCCACGTTTGATAGTAATTTTAGGTGTTAAAGTGAAGCTTAGTTTTAGATGGCTTGAATGGTGTCAATGTTTCGACATAACGAGCGGACACACGAACGCTTGCTCCAATTGCCATATTTAAGATTTCCTATGTGGATAGAATTCCTTGAGTTTCACGAAGAATTTGGAGTCCATGAAAATGTTAGTCCTTGGAATGAAGGATGGAGTCTCAAAGAGTTTCACTCTCCTGAAGCGGTGGCAAAATACTCTGGATGAACTCAACCCTGAACGGCTCAAATTCCAGTTAGGCACATTTGACATCTTAGCTACATATTTTTTGTATCACAAAATGCAGACTTGCTATGTCGTTCATTAGATCCACTTTTTCAAACTTTGATGCTAGTCTGATCATAAGATATCTTCAAGCCAATGGAATATTGATGGAGAAATCAGTAAGAAGTTTCGGGTCCATCAAAAATCCCCAGATGCGTGTGATGAAGTTACTAAATGACTAGGTAGGTCCATGAAAACCGAATGCATCACATAATCATGGAGGTAATACTCATGGAAGATATTTTAGGCAAAAGAACATGTTTCAATCATGAAAAATCAACACAAAGCTGCATGAAAGGATCTAAGATGGCTCCTACAAGTCTTCCATGTAACTCCAAATTGCACAAAGTTGGTCGTATCGGCATTGTCTTGGTGAGATATTTTAGAGGGGATAAAGTTTCCAACTGAATGGAGGAAACAGATAAGTGGAAAATGGAGGGTGCGTGAATTTGGAGTATGTTTTACATAACAAGGTGGAATCTAAAGAGGGAGATGTGTGAGTAGCATATTGCAACTTAAACGATGATGTTGTGGTCCTCTGTCATCTTGGGATCCTGATAAATAGACAGTTAAGTCCTTGATGCTCGACCCAGACGAATGAAACAATATCGTATATGAGAAAGAAAGGATGGTGTAACATTGATCGGTAGAAGTTTTATTGCATTCATCTAAAGGGAATGTTGTGAATTAGGTGGGAGAGTATGAAGCGATGTGCAATTGAGTGGCATAATTGAGCTGGTATGGTCGTGGAGGTCAAGTGAGCTCCTGATAGCATAAGTAGCTTCCTCACGAGGAACATGTAAAATGACAAGTATAGAGGCACTTTTAAAGGTATGCTCAGCAATATGATTAGCAAATTAATGGCCCTAAGATGCATCTTCATTGATCCCCTCATGAGAGTGAGACATTGGAGAAATGGAGAATAAACCCTAAATAGAAAGTGGATTCGACTCTCTAGTTCACCCAAATATTGTAATGTCTAAATTATAGGACAAATAAGGAGTTGCCCAACTTGGGCATGTGTTAATACTAAGTATCTTTACCTGTAAAATTCATTGTAACATATCTGTGCTAAATAAATAAATTAAATGAGCCAAGAAACTAATTAAAATATGAATGTAAAACCCTAACAAGTAAAGAGGGTTAGAAATAGCTTATGCTCTGATTCAACGATTGTTTGGGATTGTGTATACATGAGTAAAGCAGATGAATAGAATGCAGATGTATGTAACACTAGGAGCTCTAGATCAGGTACATAGTTGTGAGCTATCTTATTTGGTTACATGGGGTTCCTGGAGAGTGGTATGACAGTTCCTAGGGCACCCTAGTCTGAGTTATAGGAGCCATGGTATGTGTAGGAGGTCTAGAAACCAAACTTGTAGGGTCTCTAGATGATCCAAAGTCTTCCTTGCTGTCATCACCTCACATGTGTTTTGTTGCACTACATCAGATTTTTGTTGGTAATCGGTGATGAAGAAAAGACCTGTAAAACTCCCATAGCTAAGCATCAAAACCCTAAAAAAAGAAAGAGTTTTATGAAGTAGTTTAAACTGTCCTGAACGGCTACAATGGTGAGGAACTTAATGTAGTCACAAGATTATGCACTTGCTATTACATTTATACCGCCAAATATGTTATTTTATAAATGGATCTCACATAAGAAAAGTATTCAATAATGACCTCATCCCCTATTCGTATTGTCAATTTAGTTGGTTCATTTTCATTCAGTTTTTCTTGCACAGTCATTAATTATTTACATAGTTATGGTTGTCTCTTAGGGATTTTTAGGTGACATTATTTAGGTTAGTTGTCATCTCTAGTCTTTGACTAGGGCGCTTATAAAGGGATTGGGGCACTCGTCAGCGCCCCCGTCCTCATTTTTAGGCGCCTTGGTCCCAGTTACACTTGGTTCTCATTTAGAGTTTCGAGGCCGGTCTTTGTAGTTTTCCCTCTCATTTCCTTAGGTGCTAATTGGCATGTCAGGTCATTAGTGTCAAAATTTAAGCAAGATATCCCTATATAAACACAACATACACAATATCTTAAGGGCAGACTATTCTACTAAGGGCTAGCTATCTACGAAAGGAAAAGGACTACATTTAGGCACTATTTTGCATCACACACTGCATAGGAAGGGTTTTATTCATTCTATTCCATCCACCATTTTCATCTTACATCTAGTTGTTGCCTTCTACTTTGGTGTCATTGGCGCTAGAGCACCTTAGGCACATGATTGCACACACTTTCACATAGAACTACATCGAGTCTATGATGTAGTGTAATGCTCAGTCATAATTCCATCCATTTGGAAGCTGAGGAAAACCCAACCCATTAATTTGCATATTTATTTTTTTAGGGTTTGATGCTTTTGTGTGGGGTTTTGTAGGAGATTACTCATTGGAGATCTACAATGACATCAACAAAGTTAATGCGGCATTCACATGACAAGAGGTGAGTTACTTTGAAGACCTAACGACTAACTCAGACTCATGTTCCGAGCAATTCTACAAACTAGGGCACCTATACTACAGACCAGGGTTCCTGTAGGAACCCTAATATTCTCACATGCACCCCAGTCTAGCTAAATCTTCATCTGCTGCAACTTCCTGAGGCATGCTTTCATACTTTGTTTTGCTTGTTCATCAACCAGTTTAGTTTTAGGTCACTGCAAGGTAAGTCATTTACTGGTAAGTCCAAATACACTATACTATAAACTAGAAATATCAATTGCACTGTTATATATCAAATATATACATTCTAGACCAGGGCGCCCAGATGCAGGACTGGGGTGCCTAGGAGTAGGACACTAGTGCCCAGGTTGGGGCATTCCTGTTCCAAGGGTCACTAGTACCCTCACCACTCTTTTTCAGGTTTAAAACATCGAAAACAATCATAATCCAAAATTTGTAACAATTTGATAAAAACATGTACTACATACACATTTTTTGAAAAAGCATCACACTTATCAACTCTGTTGTTGTGTGTGACGTTATGATGGTTACCACCCTCTCAAACCGGCTAGGACGTGTTACTCTCACTTGTGGCATCTTTACTCACTTAGTGCTCAATATCACAATCACATCAAAGATAAATGAAGTGGTTTATCACTTTTTCACTTCACTACTTATTCTTACTTTTCATCACCAACTATACTATGGTCATTATTTTGTGCTTATTCTTGCAATTAATACACACCACACTATTTTTGTCATATATTGAGCGTTTTTACTCCGATTTCCACCTCGTTTGCGGAATTCTTTTTAGAATTCTGCCTACCATCATACAATATACATTACACATGTGTTATGTCTCATAAATGTTTTCTTTCACTCAATATATACACAATTTGGTGATTTTATCACTCTCTATCTATTTCGTGCTTACTTTTAGCTCAACATTTGCTCCTATCATCACTCCCCCTTTCACCGAAAGGGGGGCATATTATTGGGGCCATCCTATAATTCCCCTTATATCACTATGCATTGGCTTAATACTACCAATTCATCATTTTCAAATATTTACTAATTTACCACATGACATTTCATAAATAGTTCCCCCTAATGACCCAACCTGGGGGCAACAAACTTAAAATTTTTTTATGTGACATTTCATCATTTCCCCCTAATGAAATAACTTGGGAGAAACAAGGATAAATCCTCTACATGGAATACTTCATAAATTTCAATTGATTCTCCCTAATGTCCTAAATTGGGGGTGAATATCGTAAAATATATCTACGAGTAATCAATCAAGACAATCAATTAATCTATTAACACGTTCAAACCTCTAACAACTAAAATCGTAGCATGCAATCAATATAATTCAACACAGTTGGCCTCCTAGATGACCTAACTTGGGAAGTTATTATATATTTGACGTTTTCTTCCAAATGACCTAACTTGGAAGCCATCATACATTTCACATTTGCTTCCAGATGACCTAACTTGGAAGCCATCACATTGTGGTGGCACCCATGGAGTGGGGGCAAGAGTGCCTTTCCTATGCCACTCCTATATGGGTCAACTATTTGATCGAAATTATCTAGATCTAAAAACCACAAATATTTGATCTAAGTCTGTCTGCATCGGATAGATCTTGAGGATATAGTTAAATATTGGAGAATAACACACTTTTCTCCCTACACTCTTCCTCTGGCGGCAGGACACCCAAATCCTTTGGTTGATTATTCATATACACATAATCGGGTTGGGAACTGATCACTCCCTACCCTCTATTATTGTCACCATGTGCATTTGAAATTGTCAATCATCCAACACTACAATCGTCACTCTTATTTTAATGTACTTCACCACGATATTACACTTTTCGCTACTTTACATGGATCACCGCGTTGATCCATGATTCATCACATTATATGGTTATTTTAACACGCTTTTACTACCACATTTGCACATTCTACTACCTTATGGGATTCTCTGGATTTCTCTCAGGTACGCATCTCTATCTACTTTATGTTACCAAGCTTTCTACTCACCAACATAAAGTGGGGGTAAATGTAGTCACAAAATCACGCACTTAATACTACTATTATACTTCCAAATATGTTGTTTTATGTATGGATCTCATGTAAGAAAAGTATTCACTAATGAATCATCCCCTAGTCCTATCATCAGTTTAGTTAGTCATTGTCGTTAAGTGTTTTGCACAGTTGTCAGTTGCTCGCACAGTTCTTTTCATCTCTCATGGAGTCTCAACTATCATTATTTACTCAGTGGTTATCTTTAGTCTTTGACTAGGGACCTTAGTAAGGGATTGGGGTTCCCATCAGCGCCCCGGTCCTCATTTTTAGGCACCCTAGTCCCGATTGCACTTGGTGCTCATTTAGAGTTTCAAGGTCGGTCTTTGTAGTTTTCCCTCTCATTCCCTTAGGTGCTAGTTGGAATTTTGGGTCATTAGTGTCAAAATTTGAGTAAGAGATCCCTATATAAACACAACATACACACTATCTCAAGGGAGGAATTTTCTACTGAGGGATAGCTATCTACAAAAGTCAAAGGACTACATTTAGGCACTATTCTACATCACACACTGCATTGGAAGGGTTGTATTCATTCTATTCCATCCACCATTTGCATCTTACATCTAGTTATTGCCCGTTACTTTGGCGTCATTGGCGCTATGGAACCCTAGGCACATAATTGTACACACTTGCACATAGAACTACATTGGGTTTGAGATGTAGTGCAACACTCAGTCATAAGTCCACTCATTTGTAAGCTTAGAATAATCTGACCCATTCATTTGCATCTTTATTTTTTAGGATTTGATGCTTTTGTGTGGGGTTTTGTTGGAGAGTACTCATTGGAGATCAAAAATGGCATCATCAAAGTTAATGCAACATCCACATGACAAGAGGTGAGTTACTGCAAATACCTAACGACAAAATTAGACTCAAGTTATGAGTTGTTCTGCAGATTACAGGTGCCCATACTATAAACCAAGGCACCCGCAGCTACCCTAATCTTCCCATAGGCACCCCAGTCTAGCCAAATCTTCATTTGCTTCAACTTCATGAGGCGTGCTTTCATAATTTGTTCTGCATGTTCATCAACCGGTTTAGTTTAGTTCATTGCAAGGTAAATCATTTATAGGTTAGTACCCTTTCCCTCCTATTTCAATTATTCCACTTCATTTTATAATATCAAATACATTATTTAATATTCATATTCCAGTTTATACGGATTATTACATTGTTGTACTTATTTAGATTAATTCTAAAATTCATAATTTTAGTTAATCAGAACCAACATTTTTTAGAGGAGTATTTCAATTTGCAAGTCCCACACTTAGAAACAATCCAATGTTGTCCAAAATTTCTTGATCTTCCATGACCAATTGCCAAGGGTACAATTCTAAGTGACAATAGTTTCTATCATGCTTGATGGGACAAGAATTGTTACCTTTATATCCTTTCACTAAGTTTGGTGTGTTTCTTGGTGATATCTAGCCCTTTATAGGATTCACAAAAACACATTTGGTGACTCCCAACAATATATCAATTAGTTTCAACAGTATAGTGTTTTCAGTTTCATGAGAAAAGTGCAAACAAGACAAAACATAGAAAGAGGCGATTCTTTTGAGTACCTACAACTTTCCCCAGGGAAGAGAGCTAATCCAATCAAAAGACCCTTGTTTAAATCACCAAGTTCTCACTCAACTCCCCCTTTTGTTAGGTCTCCATCTCCTACTTGCACAAATTTGAGACACATCTTTCATATGGCCACCCAGAGAAATCTACCATTTGTCACATTCAATGGAGGCATCCCATTAGCTTTAAATGCAAACCATGATATCTAGACAACTGCTCTCAAGAGCATCCCATTCTTCACTGGTGAAAACTAAAATACTCCTATTGAACATATTTTAGATGAAGTAAATGTTTGTTTAGATCATCTCATTAATGAGGATGATGTAGCACTCAGTTTACTAACATCATCTTTTAAGGGGGAGAGCACTACAATGGTATAAAATTTTCCAACCAACTTTTATTCATACATGGGATGATATTGGGGATAAACTTTGTAAACACTTTGAATATAATTGTGAACATCTTTCCCTCATTGAGTAGTTAATCACCATTAAGATTTCCCCTCATGAAGTCATGACTGATTTTAATATCAGATTCCAAAAAACCGGGGGATAGAATTACTCCTTTATTTAAGCCATATCCTAATACTACATTTCTATATTTTCTAAGCAAATTACATAGTAATATTTTTGTTATTATCCAATATATGGAGGGTATATTACTAGATCCATATGATATAGTTATCAAAGCTGAAAATTATCTAGTCCAAGCTAGGAAGATAGCTCCCAAACCACCTATGCCTCTATTTCCAGAACCTGTATCAACATAACCCATTTTTGTACCCATTCTTCAAGAAACTAGTCAACCACTCCTTCCACCTTTCCCCCCAATGAGCTACATGGAGTCATGACTATACTACAGAATATTGGAAATGAAATGGTGACCATAAAGAGGAAAGTAGCTCAACAAAGTAGACCTTATCAGCCTTTCAATCAACCATACCAACCCAATAAACAATCCTATCAAAGTAATTCTTAAGGAAAAGGACAAATAGATTTTCCCAAGCCCTTAAAACATATAGTATCCTACCACTGTAAGTATTTCTAAGGCCATTGTACTAATTCAAAATAACTTAGCACCTGACTATGGCTAGTGTTATCCATGTAATTTGACCCATGATCAAAATTCAAACAAGAATGAAATTCTCAGTCAAGCTCTTATGGTCTAGGATGCATCCACTTCAGTAGAAAAAAATGAAGAGTCAACTGCAAATGGAGAGGAATCTCAAGGGAAATCTATAAGCGAATCAACCTTTATCAATTGACAAGTGGGTGATTTTTTTGGAGTGAATCAAGAAGTTGCTAATTGAATTGTCAATCGAGTTACATTTAACAAAATATATAAAACAAAGGATATATAAGGGGAATATTCATCCCCAAGTGTCCTAACATCCACATCCCTAGAAAGAAATAAGATTATAACTACTAAACCCTTTAAGGTACAAGAACTCAGACCTAAACTGAACCAACTAAAATTGAAAGAAGATGTTACTACCAAAAAGGTTCAGTTGAAGGTTGGTAATCCCCTATTGAATACAGTGGGGAAAATGAAGACAAATAACATGAATATGATCATGTGGGAAGAAATCTCTATTCCAAATCAAAGCAATTTGTTTCAAGAAGCTTTAAGGCACATTGGTGATGATAGTGAACTAACAAAGAGAAGATCAAGTGCTCCTACAAGATTATGTCAACTAAGATAAGTAGAAACAAGTAAGATCATCAAACCACCTCCCTTCTACATCTCTCTAATAATTGGTAAGTACCTTGTCCACAATTACATGATATATTATAAAGCTAGTAATTCTGTTATGCCCAAGAATTTTTTTTCTTCATTAGGCATAAAGTATACGCCAATCACTAAAGGAATAGTCCAATTGGATGGGACTTTTGTTAATACAATTGGAATCATAAAAGATCTGAGTCTTACCTTGCATGCATTCCCAAGCCTTCCAATTTTTTAGGAAATTTCAATCATTGACCTCCCTCCCCTCTTTTCCTTATGCCTTTCTAGAGACTTTACTACTAAATTGGGGGGATGCTTGTCTGCAGATTACTCACACATGCTCCTTAGAACTAGGTATGAGACTAGAATAACCATCAAATTTGAGCCTATTTTCATAACCATATTGAACTTTATACAACTGTTCCTATGGACATGAATTGCATAGTGCATGACCAAGAAGAGAGTGATGATCTTCATGAATCTTCCATGTCCTTAGAGGAGGTCCTTGATGTTTTACTTGATAGTTGGGCAAGGGAACACTTTGATTTTGACCCTTATGATCATATGGAGGAAATAGGGTTAGGGACTTATTATATACACGAGGAAAATAATATCATACCCGACCTTATGAAGACATAAGAAGACCAAGGTGGAGTATGGAAATTGCACTTTGATGGATCAAGAAGTAAAAATGGTGTTGGTGGTGGAGTTGTGTTGGCATCTCATAATGAAGATAAGTATTTATTTACATTCAAACTTCAGTTTAGTTGTACCAATAACATAACCGAGTATGAGGCATTGATCCAAGGTCTCTAATTGGCACATAAATGAGGAATCAAGTTGTTGTAAGAATTTGGAGATAATGAACTAGTTATACATCAAGTCAGATCCCAATGTGTGGAAAAGAATAATTTACTAAAATATTACAAGCATAGAACGTGGGATATTATTGAAGTTTTTGATGCTTTCAACATTTAGGTAGTGCTAAGAGTGTAAAAACAAGGTGCATATCGACTGGAAATAGTTGGATCTAAATATGACATCCCCTAAGGTGTCAAGGAAGGTTTAGACCAATATGTCAAACTCGTGGTTAGGATTGCAGTACTAAATAATGCAGCTTGTTGACAAGTCTTTAACAGTGATAAACAAATTATAAAATTTTTACAAGACGAAACATAATTCTCTGCTAAAAATAAGACAAGGTTGTAGGAACAATGTGAGGATCATATTTTCCAGCTTAAAACCAAAAATCTTCCTAAATTACTGATTACACTGGATAATGTTTTGAACCTCGATGACTAGTTCAGAGGAGAGAAAAACAGCATAATCGTAAAATAGGATAACTATGAACAAGTGGTCACTGTAAAGGATAAGTTCTTAAAGTTTGGAAAGGTACATACTGATTCTAAAGAAAAATCTCTTGTAGACCTTTGCAAAGAATATGATGATGTGTTTTCTTGGAGTTATGAATATCTTAAGGGTTTTGACCCAAGTCTTACACAACATACCATCAAGTTAGATCCTAATGCCAAACCTATCAGGCAAAAATAAAGGTCTATAAATCCAAAAGTTGATCCCTTGATGAGAGAGGAGTTGGATAAGTTCATAGAGTTAAATATTATTTTTCCCATCAAACAATCTTCTTGGGTGGAAAATCTAGTTCTCGGTCAGAAAAACGAATGGAGAGATCAAATTATGTGTAGAATTTAGAGACTTGAATAGAACATCTATAAAAGATCATTATCCTCTTCCTTCCATGGATAAAATATTTGAAATAGTGGCTGGGTTAGAGAGGTTTTCTCTCTTAGATGGTTACTCAGGATACAATAAAGTTCTTGTACAAGAACCAAATAAGTTTAAGACAATTTTCACCACTAAGTGGGGTACCTATGATTATAAGAAGATGAATTTTGGATTTACAAAGGGAAATGGAAATGACCTTTATAGGATTCATTGGTGACCTAGTTCTGGCATATTTGGATGGCATAACAATTTACTAAAAACACACAAGTCAACACCTATCTCATTTGAAGAAAGTATTTGATAGATGCCGGGAATTTGGTGTTTCCTTAAACCTCAAAAAGTGTGTGTTTTCTATTTATGAATGAAAATTTCTTGGGCATGTAATGTTTAAGGATGGCCTCACCATATATCCAAACAAGATGATTGTAATTTTGTATCTCTCTCTATATATATATATATATCCCCTAGGTACAAGAAAGGCTTGTGAAGATTTTTAGGAACAATAAATTTTATAAGAAGGTTCATTCATAATTTTTCTACCTTAGCTAAACTCCTCACCTCAAGCTCAAGAAAAATGCTATCTTTAGCTGCTCACATGAAGGTGAGGAGATTTTTGATAAGATTAAATAAGCCATTTCTTGAGCCCCCACTCTCATGAACCATAATTATGCAAAGGATTCATCCTCTATGTGTTTAGAGGAAGTGATAACATCTTAACCATTTTAGTCCAACAAAAAGATGATTTCTTGAAGCAACACATTGCTTTTTTTAGTCAAGAACTTAAAGACTATGAGCTCAAGTATAGTTTTTTTGAGAAACGAGTCTTGGATGTCATCCTTGCACTAAAAAAATTAAAACACATGCTCTCAAATGACATGCAAGAGTGTGGGAATGAATGGTATCTCATCCAATGAAGGTGAAAGAATTACTTTCTTGAATAAAGAAGTGAACTGAAAGGAGAGTCTGATGGATTCACCAAATTGTATGTGGGGGGAGGGGGATGTGGAATATCAAAGTCACCAAGCTTGTGAATGAAGGTAGATAGATTATGAAATGAAGCATCTTGCAGTGAAATTTGGGAGTTGAACTGAAAGAGGCATGTATGAGTATAGGTAAGATCAACCACCTCTTCCTCGTATTATTGACAATTGGTATCAGTGTATGGTGACCTTCTTACAAACATGCATCTATCCTCAAGAGTTTGAGTTAGTTAAGGACAAAAATAAGACACTTTAGGATACACAGCTATGAGCTTATGTAGTTTATCAGATGCTTGATCACTGTTTAAAAAGGACATTAATGGTGATTACTTTTGAGATGTGTTGAAGCCAACCAAGATCAGAGATAAGTATTTGCAAGCAAGATTCCACGATGGACTTAACATCTAGAGGGAATTTTTCATCCAGGAGCCACCAAACGCTACCAGAGATCAATAAAGGGTGAGATACAAAGTTGGCCTATTTATATTAAGGGATTTCCAAACATGTCTTTCAAAAACATGTAGACAAATGTGCCTTCTTCTGTGGGACAAAGCTTACACAAACTTATGATCCCCCTTCATCCTCATTTCAGTTGAGTCACCCATTAATGCAATGGGCCCTTGGACTTCATAGGAGTAATTAACCCACACTCAATGTTGGAGCACAAAGTGGATAGGGTTGACTACAACTAATTACTTCACTAGGTGGACTGAAGCCATCACCCTGAGGGAAGCAAATGATATAAACATTCTAGACTTTAATGAAGGAATTGTAACTAGATTTGGGGGTCCACTTAAGTTACAATCATATTTGATAATGCCTAAGGTAGTTTTTCAGAACTAAAGATAATGGGTACATGTGGACCCCACTTAAATGGAGTTCATCTGCACACATAGACATCCTAGTCAAACTATGTGCCACCTAGATCAGGACACCTGAGGATCAGTGCCTAAATCTACAAATAAGCAATCTTTAGAGTTCGATTATCAAGAGGACCTTAGGAGAATGAACTCAAAATGACTGTGCTCTGCAATCCTCCAAATGACTAAGAATGCTGAGCCTTGTGGGACTGATGAGCAATTACATCAGAAAAGGTCAACTAATAGCTCACCATGGTCAGAATTATTCATTTATGACAAGGAAGCATAGTCGTTACGCCAATCTTGGTCTATCAGAACTCTTAACGTCTAGAACTCATTTGCTAACTTGAGATGATTTGGGGAAGAACTAATGGATTGTAAGTTAAGCAAAGCCAATGGAACTAGAAGAACATGAGCTTTAGACGAGGTAATGCAAGTAATGGAAAAACAAAAAACTCAGTTATGCACTAGACATCTAATTTGACAAGAAAGTCGAAAAGAATGTCTAACCTTGCAAAGAGGGAGATCTTGTCCTACAAGTGGGATAAGGATAGAGCTTAGCCATGTCACTGCACAGCCAAATCTTGATGCCATTTGGAGTGGCCCTTATATGATCTCCAATAATCACGCAAAACATAACAAATTCCTTGTTTGAAATGATGGTCCTATGACTGCCAATGGAGATGAATCTCCTGTATCATCCAATCAATCCTCACTGTTAGCTGCACTTAGACCTCCTATCAATTGAGGTAAGGTAATTCACCTTGTACACTAGATTGTCAATGCCCCCATTACAGCAACAAGTGCTCTGGTCATGATGACAGCTCTGACATGTTTTCAGTCCCAAGCCATTGTATCATTTTTCATGTTGTACATATTTGTTTCCTGCAATTGCCTATGGATCTCAGAATAAGTTGCATAAGCTTACAGGTCCATTGTGTTTGGTACTTGTGAGGTTTCATGTCGAAGGAATGCTTTTGGGGCGTATCCAAACTGCATGCTTTACTCCAGGGGCCCCAAATCCATCCATATGGATTTACGTGACTCTTTCTGAACGCTTTATGAAAATGCTAAGAATATCAACATTTTGGTCACAATTTTAAGCAGTTTTCCACTCTTATTTAGGGAACATAATGTTCCCATGTTTCGGTCGGGTCGTATTGACACCCGATTCAAATCATGGGTCGTAGATTTTCAGATGCCATCCTATCTCTTCAATCCCCAAGACCATGTTGCCAAGCATCGAATAAGTTTCTCAGATGCCTGTCGAATAAGATTACTCATAGACAGATGCTCATATAATTGCAAGAGCATTAAATTTTTTTGACTTCATGAATCCATGCCCATATGGGAAATTTGGGGCACCTCTATGTCATTCTCTTTTAATAGGTAGATATCCCTTGGAGGTCGCAAAACTAGTTAGGTCTCAAATTAGACCCTTGACTTATTTGTAACAACCTATTAAAAATGGACTCATCCATTATTTACATTTGGAGGACCGCTTTGCATTAAGAAGGCAGTTAAACGACTTGGTGAACACGAAAAATCTTGAAGGAAAACTCTACTGAAATTTTAAGAGGGCCACAAACATTTGATACTGAACCCACGATGCCAACAACAGAGTTGGACAACGTGGAGGCATTCCAAGCCTACTCCATTGTAAAGGATCTACTGATGGACTGCAACATGCCTGTGGAATAAGCCACTTTTGATGATATTTCTTTTTCAAGGAGTGAGGCTGAAGACAAGTCAACAGGTCATCGAAAACACAGAAGAGTGACACATGGCAGCAAATCCAATGACCAAAAGGTGGTACACATGACAACATTCACTAGCTTGTAGCTTCATCTATAACCATTTGGGTTCTGCATACTTCGAAGTCCCATAGAATAAGCGGGAGTGGATTGAGTTTCCAGCCACGTAGTGAGGAAGAATGGTAGAACACAATCTCGACGGGTCATTTGCACAACTTGCCTCAAGGTGTGATCGAGCATCTTCGCATGGGATCAAGGGTTTCCAAAATGCAAAGATGCGTTGACAATTCTGACTAAAACTTTATCAAGAAGATACTACTACGAGCTGCAATATTTTCCAAGCAACTAATCACGAATGTGGTCACGTTTTCAATTCTTCCTCTGGCTGGGTGCGTGGCCTTTCCTTGGCCTCGCAACCATTTTAATTCTCAAGTTTTAAACACTCAGGTCTTTTCTTTGCCAAGGCTTGTACTTGTAATAGAGACACTAGTCACATCCTTGTGAAAACTTAGAAGCTGCCACGTTTCAATCATGTGTTCAGGCTGGGCAAATTGTAGAACTTCAAATGGCCATATCTTCTTTCCCTAATAACTGTTATTTTCACACAAAGTTGGTCTTTGCTTAACATCGTCTTGGTGAGAGATTTCAAAGGAGATAAAGTGGTCTTGGAAAATCAAGGTTGTGAACTTGGGAGCTAGTTTTCACGTCCATAGTGGTCTTTTAGACAAAAATGCCAGAATTCAGTTAAATGATGATGTTGTGATCCTGGTTCTGCGTGGCCTGTGTGGAAAGGTCCTTCAAAGATTGTTCATTTTCCTCCCATGTCCGTATCTGGAATGATGGGCGCATTAATAACTATTCCTGTCCTTAAGAAAAATTAGATCCAAAAGTGGATCCCTTGATGAGAAAGCAGTTGGTATGCTCATAGAGGCTAGGCGGCATGCCATCTTGAAATTGTTCCTCATCAAACATTCTTCACGGGTGGAAAATTGTTGTCCTTCCTCTGGTTCCGTATTAGGATAAAAGAATCCTTTCTTAGTAGATTATTTTCTTCTTCTTATGCAATGCGTGGAGCTGTTGGAAACAAAACCAAAAACTTTCTTCCTTCCATTTCATTCTTCAAACAATGGCTAAGGAAGTTAGTTTCTCTTGCATAATGCTGACAAAATAATTATGTCTTCTTGAAGAAAGAAGCAATTGAAAGCTTCACACAAATTTTTCAACGGGTTTGATGGAGGAAGTTATGGGAATTAATCTAACTTCCTTTCTTCCTGGGTAGTGGCTTAACCTTGCCAGGGGGAAATGGGAAAAGCAATAGGCAATTGCCAATGGGAATGGAAAAATGGGTTGACAATCAGTCTGTCCAATTTCCCCATGTGGGAAATTGGGAAATTTTATGCCGAGAATTTGGTGTTTGCCAATCCATGATTTGGCAATTGTTCAGAGGAAAACCCACGTGCGTGGAAATTTGAAGGAAATTGCCAGGAAAGTGGAAATCCGGGTTCGAAGTGCACTTTGGAAATGAAAGCTTACTTCCCCTAGGCACTAAAACTTGTCGAATGAACTTTAATTTATATTTATTTAATTAAGGTTTACTCCTTAAGTGATTTCCTTAGCTAAAATTAATTTAATCAAACAAGGAGCAATGTAATCTAATTAAATAGCTAATTAATTATTTTAATGAGAGTTTTGATACGCATTTTAAAGCCTGGCGGGAAGAGTTCTCGCCCGAAAATCATGAAACGAAGACCTCTAACGATCACAAAAATAAGACGATCAGTCATTTGAGTCCAATAGAACCACGCAAAGTAACACTTTTCAAAATTTTCTAATTTTTCATTTTTAAATTATTTTTTAACAATTTTGCGAAGTCAAAATTGGCTGATAACACCATGCACTCAAGAAATTCAAACACATGCTCTCAAAAAACAAGATTCGAATAATGGTATCTCATCCAAGAATGAAAGAATTACTCTTGAATAAAGAAGTGAATGAAAGGAGAGTTGGATGGATCACCAAATTCATGGAGTATGATGTCCATATCAAAGTCACCAAGCTTGTGAGAGGTAAAGGATTATGTGAGCATCTTGCAACAAATTTGGGAGTTGACAAAGAGGCATGTATGCTATAATAAGATCAACCGCCTCTTCCTCGTATTATTAACAATTGGTATCATTGTATGGTGACCTTCTTACAAACATGCATCTATCCTCGAGGTTTGAACAAGGAAAAAATAAGACACTTCAGGATACAAGCTATTCCTTATGTGTTTATAGATGGTATCTTGTTTAAAAAGGACATTAATGGTGTTCTTTTGAGATGTGTTGAAGCCAACCAAATAGAGAAATTTTGCAAGAATTCCACGATGGACCAACAAGAGGGAATTTTTCTCCAAGAGCCACCACAGTCAAAATCATAAAGGGTGGATACTATTGGCCTAGTATATTAAGGGATTTCCAAACATGGATAAAAAAATGCAGAAAATGCACCTTCTTTATGGGAAAAGAAAAACTTGTGACCCCCCTTCATCCCATTTTAGTTGAGTGGCCATTAATGCAATGGGGTTTGGAATTTATAGGAGTAATTAACCCACACTCAAGGTTGGAGCACAAATGGATATTGACTACAACTGATTACTTCACTAGGTGGATTGAAGCCATCGCCTTGAGGGAAGCAAATGATATCAACATTCTAGACTTTTATGAAGGAATTGTAACTAGATTTGGGGTCCCCTTTACAATCATATTTGATAATGCCTTGGCATTTTTTCGGAATTGAGATAATAGGATGGGATTTGAAAAATGGAGTTCATCTAAGTACATCTTCAAACTATTACCCCCAAGGAAGTGAGATTGTTAAATCTATAAACAAGAATCTTTAGAGGATTATCAAGAGGACCTTAGGAGAGAACCAAAAGACTTGGCAAACAAAACTAAAATCAGCCTTGTGGGATGATAGAATTACTCAGAAAAGGTCAACTAATAGCTCACCATTCAGAATGTTTTATGACAAGGAAGCAATATTCCCAATCTCTCTTGAACTCCTAATGTTAGAACTCATAAACTAACTTGAGATGTTTGGGGAAGAACTAATGGAGGTAAGTTATGCAAAGCCGATGGAACTAGAAGAATTGAGAGATGAGGTAATGCAAGTAATGGAAAAACAAAAAAATCAAATGAAGAAGTAATTTGACAAGAAAGAAAAAGAATGAACCTTCAAGGAGGGAGATCTTGTCCTCAAGTGGGATAAGGATAGAGCCTAGCCATGTAAGCACACCAAATTTGATGCCATTTGGAGTGGCCCTTATATGATCTCCAACCGCAAAACAAACAATTCTTTTCAATTGTCCTAGCTGAATGGAGATAAATTCCCTATCCCAATCAATGGGATGTAGCTGAAGATCTATCATTGAGGTAAGATGTCACCTTGTACATAGTTGTTGTTTCTTACACAACAAGTGCCTTATGTACACTCTGCATGTTTCAGTTGAAACATGTATCATTTTTCATGTTGTACATAATTTTTGTAGGCCTATGTTGATGTTGCAAAGGTCGGTCCATGTGGGGGTAGAGTGAGGTTTATGGCAAAGGAATGTTTTGGGGCATATCCAATTGCATGCACTCCATTTCCAAATCACCATGGATTTAGGACTCTTCAACGCTTTATGCTTGCTAAGAAATCAACTTTGGTCCAATTTTAAGTAGTTTTCCACTCTTATTAAGGGAAAAATGTTTCAGTTTCTATTTCTTTGAAAAATGCAAATATGGGGGTAGTTTTCAGATGCTCATTCTTCAATCCCCAAGATCATGCTCAAGTCAAATAAGTTTTCATGGTTAAATAAGATGTCTAGACAACTTCAGATTCAAGAGCATTAAATTTTTGACTTAGAATCCATGCCTAATAGAAAATTTGGGGCAACTGGTCATTTTTTAATAGACAGATATCCCTTGGAGGTCACAAAACTATTATCCAAATTAACCCCTGACTTATTTGGACAACCTATTAAAAATGGACTCATCCATTATTTACATTTGGAGGACCACTTTGCATTAAGAAGGCAGTTAAACACTTGGTGAACACGACAAATTTAAGCAACTCTACCGAATTTTAAGAGGGCCACAAACATTTAAAAACCCACGTGCCAAAAAGAGATGGCACATGGAGGCATTCCAACCTACTCCATTGTAAAGGATCCTGACGGACTTAAAGCCTGTGGAATAAGCCACTTTTGATGATATTTCTCTTTCAGAGCAAGGCAAAGAAAAGTCAACAGGTCAGCGACAACACAAAGAGGGACACATGGCACAAATCCAATGGCCAAAAGGTGGACACATGACAACATTCTATGAGCTTCCTAAACATTTGGGTTCTGCATATTTCAAGTCCCTAGAATAAGTGAGAGTGGATTGAGTTTCGGGCCCGCAGCGAGGAAGAATGGTAGTCAAATTCGATGGGTCAACACAAGTCAAGGTGTACACATGGCGCATATTAAGGGTTTTAAAGTAGAGATGTGTTGCAATTCTGACAAATTTTCAAGAAGATACATTCGACGAACTCCAAGCCTATAGAATAAGGTGGATTCAATGAAAATTTAGGTCTGCCAACCTTCCCCACAACCATACAAGTTACACTCAGGTCCCCGAGGCTTGATTGTAATAGAGACACTAGTCCATCCTTGTGAAAAATTAGAAGCTACCACGTTTCAATCATGTGTTCCTCCCAAATTGTAGAACTTCAAATGGCCATATCTTTTTCCCTATAACTCTAAATCACACAAAGTTGGTCTTGTTAACATCATCTTGGTGAGAGATTTCAGAGGGGATAAAGTGGTTTGAAAAATCAAGGTTGTGAAATTTGGATCTATTTCACGTCGTAGGGTAGAAAATGCCAAATTCAGTTAAATGATGATGTTGTGATCCTCTCTCGTCTTGGGATCCTTCAAAATAACATTTTCCTACATGTCCGACTGGAATGATGATCAATAACAACCCGTGCAAGAAAAATTAGATCCAAAAGTGGATCCCTTGATGAGAAAGGAGTTGGTTATGCTCATAGAGGCAAACATCATCTTTCCCATCAAACATTCTTCATGGGTGGCAAATCTGGTTCCGGTTAGGTAAAAGAATGGAGATAGTAGATTATACATATACTTTAGGGACTTAAATAGAGCATCTATAAAAGATTGTTATCCCCTTCCTTCCATAGAGAACATCCTTCAACCAGTGGCTAAGGAAGAGAGGTTTTCTCTCTTAGATGGTGACTTGGGATATAATCAAGTTCTTGTACAAGAACAAGATCAATTTAAGACAACTTTCACCACCAAGTGGGGTACCTATGCTTATAAGAAGATTCCTTTTGGATTTAAAAATGTTGGCACAACCTTGTAGATGGAAATGGGTATGGCCTTCAAAGGAATCATTGGTGACCTGGTTATGATATATTTGGATGACATAACAGTCTACTCAAATCACACTAGTGAGCACTTAACTCATTTGAAGAAAGTATTTGATAGATGCCGAGAATTTGGTGTTTCTTTAAACCCCAAAAAGTTTGTGTTTTATGTTCATGAAGGAAAGTTTATTGGGAATGTGGTGTCAAAGGATGGCCTTGCCATAGATCTAGACAAAATGAGTGCAATTTTGTCTCTCTCTCTCTCTCCCTAGGCACAAGAAAGGTTTGCAAAGTTTTTTATTAATAATAAATTTTTTAAGAAGGTTTATTCCTAATCTTATTTCCTTAGCTAAACTCCTCACTTCAATGCTTGAGAAGAATGTTCTCTTCAGCTGGTCACAAGATGAAAGGAGAGTTTTGATAAAATAAAGAAGCCATTTCTCAGGCACCCACTCTCATGAACCCTAATTATGCAAAGGATTTTACCCTCTATGCGTTTGGAGGAAATGACATCATCTCAGTCATTTTAGTTCAATAGAATGATGATTTCTTGGATCAACCCATTAATTTTTTTAGTCAAGCACTTAAATACTATGAGATTAAGTATAGTTTTGTTGAGAAACAAGTCTTGGCTATCATCCATGCACTCAAGAAATTAAAACACATGCTTTTAAACAACAAGATTCAACTAATGGTATCTCATACAGGCATGAAATACTTACTCTTGAATAAAGAAGTGAATGAAAGGAGAGATGGATTGATCACCAAATTCTTGGAGTACGATGTCCATATCAAAGTCACCAAGCTTGTGAGAGCTAAAGGTTTATGTGAGCAGCTTGCAATAGATTTGGAGCTGGCAAAGAGGCCTGTATGGTACAAGAAGATCAATTGCCTCTTCCTCATATTATTGACAATTGGTATCAGTGTATGGTGACCTTCTTGCAAACATGCATCTATCCTTGAGGTTTGAACAAGGTAAAAAAAGATACTTCAGGCTACAAGCTATTCCTTATGTGTTTGTAGATGGTATCTTGTTTATAAAGGACATTAATGGCGTTCTTTTGAGATGTGTTGATGCCAACCAGATAGAGAAAGTCTTACAAGAATTCCACGATGGACTAGTAGGAGGGAATTTTACTCCAAGAGCCACTGCACTAAAAATCATGAAGGGTGGATACTATTGGCCTAATATATTAAGGGATTTCCACACATGGATAAAAAATGTAGAAAATGTGCCTTCTTTGTGGGAAAAGAAAAACTTATGACCCCCCTTCATCCCATTTTAGTTGAATGGCCATTAATGCAATGGGGTTTGGACTTTATAGGAGTAATTAACCCACACTCAAGGTTGGGGCACAAATGGATATTGACTATAACTGATTACTTCACTAGGTGGATTGAAGCCATCGCCTTGAGGGAAGCAAATGATATCAACATTCTAGACTTTTATTAAGGAATTGTAACCAGATTTGGGGTCCCTTTTACAATCATATTTGATAATGCCTTGGCATTTTTCGGAGCTGAGATAATGGGATGGGATTTAAAAAATGGAATTCATCTAAGTACATCTTCAAACTATTACCCCTAAGGAAATGAGCTTGTTGAATCTACAAACAAGAATTTTCAGAGGATTATCAAGAGGACCTTAGGAGAGAACCAAAGGACTTGGCACACAAAATTAAAATCAGCCTTGTGGGATGATAGAATTAGTCCAAAAAGGTCAATTGGTAGCTCATCGTTCAGATTTGTTTATGGAAAGCAAGCAAGATTTCCAATCTCTCTTGAACTCCTAACCTTGGAACTCATAAACTAACTTGAGATGTTTGGGGAGGAACCAATGGAGGTCAGTTATACAAAGCTGATGGAACTAGAAGCATTGAGAGACGAGGGAATGCAAGTAATGGAAAAACAAAAAAACTCAAATGAAGAATTACTTTGACACGAAAGCAAACGAATGAACCTTCAAGGAGGGAGATCTTGTCCTCAAGTGGGATAAGGATAGATCCTAGCCATGTAAGCACACCAAATTTGATGCCATTTGGAGTGTCCCTTATATGATCTCCAAATGTAAAATAAATAATGCTTTTCAATTTTCCTAGCTGAATGGAGATGAACTCCCTATCCCAATCAATGGGATGTAGCTCAAGATCTATCATTGAGGTAAGGAGTAACCTTGTACATAGTTTTTGTTTCTTGCACAATAAGTGCCTTGTACACACATATGATTTTTCATGTTGTACATAGTTTTTGTAGGCCTTTGTTGCTGTTGCATAGTTTGGTTCATGTGGGGGTAGAGTGAGTTTTATGGCGAAGGAATGTTTTGGGGCATATCTAAATGCATCCACACCATTTCAAAATCAGAAGGCATTCATGACTCTTCAACACTTTATGCTTGCCAAGAAATCAACATTTTGGTCCAATTTTAAGTAGTTTTCCACTCTCATTAAGGGCCAAATGTTTCAGTTTCTATTTCTTTGGAAAATTCAAATATGGGGGCAGTTTTTAGATGCTCATTCTTCAACCCCCAAGATCAGCTTCAAGTTGAATAAGGTTTCGTGGTCAAATCAGATGTCTGGACAGTTTCGGATTCAAGAGCATTCAAAGTTTTTGACTTAGACTCCATGCCCAATAGAAAGTTCAGGGCAACTAGTCATTTTTTAGCAGGCAAATATCCCTTGGAGGTTGCAAAAATATTATCCAAATAAACCCTTGACTAATTTGGACAACCTATTAAAAATAGACTCATCCATTCTTTACATTTGGAGGACTGCTTTGCATTAAGAAGGCCGTTAAACACTTGGTGAACACGCCAAATTTAAGTGATTCTACCGAATTTTAAGAGGGCCGCTAACATTTAAAAACTTGCGTTCCAAAAAAAGAGGAGAGGTGGAGGAATTCCGACATACTCCATTGCAAAGGCTCCTGACGGACTTGAAACCCATGAAATAAGCCATTTTTGATAATCTTTCGGGTTCAAAGTGAGGCGAAGATAAGTCAACAGGTTAGCGATAACACAAAGAGAGACACATGATGCAGATCCAATGACCAAAAGGTGAACACATGACAACATTCCGCGAGCTTCCTAAACATTTGGGTTTTGTGGACTCCGAGTCCCCGGAATTAGCTAGAGTGGATTGAGTTTCGGGTATGGAGCGAGGCATAATGGTAGTCAAAGTGGATGGGTCAATGCAAATCAAGGGTTTTAAAGCAAAGACATGTGTTGCAATTCTGATAAATTTTCAAGAAGATGCGTTCGACAAACTCCAACCTTGCAGAATAAGGTGGATTCAATGAAATTTTGGGTTCACGAGCCTTCCCCGCAACCATACAAGCTGCACTCGAGTCCCCGAGGCCTGATTGTAGCAAAGACACATAGTCCATCCCTGTGACAAATCAGAAGTTGCCACATGTAAATCATGTGGTCCTCCCAAATTGTAGAACTTCAAATGGCCATATCATTTTCCCTATAACTCTAAATCGCACAAAGTTGGTCTTGTTAGCATCGTCTTAGTGAGAGATTTCAGAGGGGATAAAGTTTGCAATGAATGGTGGAGTGGTTTGGAAAATCAAGGTTGTGAATTTGGGGGCTATTTCATGTTGTTATCAAAGGGAAGAAAACACCAAATTCAGTTAAATGATGATGTTGTGATCCTTTTTTGTCTTGGGATCCTTCAAAATAACATATTCCTGCATGTCCGACTGGAATGATGATCAATAACAACCTGTGCAATCAAATTTGAACATTTGGCAATGTTTTATTACATCCATATACAAATTTCATGGGTTGTCATTGATCTGAAGGATGTGCTTGACCATAATTAGATATTTTAAATTTTCTTGCATGCCAAGAGAGCTCCAGAAGTATGAGCCATCATGAGGAATGAAATGACTTCCTAGATGCAATTTTAGAGAAATGTTGAAAGGTTTAGAAGGTCAATTATCCTGTAGCATCTTTCTGATTCCCTATCCTCTCCACCATTCTATAAATGTTGTATGTTTCTTCATTGTAAAAGGATCCCTCTCTGGCTTAGTAATGTTATAATGTCAAAATTATAACACAACTAAAGAGTTGCAGACCTGGGCATGTGTTTTGTGAAGCATCTTTACCTCCAAACTTGATTGTAGCAACCTGTGCATATAAAAAATAATAATATGATATAAATTGTGGCATGAATCCACCCCTTGTGTCTATTATTGTGTTCTTGCCTTATGCTCTTTTCATGCTTGATTGTGTATACATGGTGTTGTGCAAAATATTATGTCAACTGTGTCTAATCAAACATGGTTGTGAGTTGATTTGGTTACATGGTCAAAAAGTGGCAAGAATCTGCCCCTTCTGCCTTGCAATTGATCTCCTTCCTTCTCTGAAACTTCAAGAGTGATTGATCAACCCCTTTCTTGGTGCTATCACCTCATATCTTAGGCTTAGCTTGTTTAGGTTTTCCTCCTCCCTCTCTCCTTGGTTACTTGGATATGTTAGAGTAGGCTTAGTATAGGAGTAGTTTTAACATTAGGATAGGCGAGGAACTGACCTTCTCTGGAGGATTGTTTCAATTTGCAAGTCCCACACTTGCAAACAATCCAATGTTGCCCAAAATTTCTTGATTTGCCATTATCAAATCCCGAGGGTGCAATTCTGAGAGACAAAAAGACGTAAATTCTCAACATTTGTAAAATGTTGAAATTTAACTTGACTCTTTTAAATGCTTTTGCCACATTTTTTCCAATTAGATGTGGGAAAAGACATTTGAAACTAAGCTAGTGCTATAGTCATGTGAAAGTAGATGGAAAGATAGTTTAACATGTAGTGGGAAGCACAAACGTGAGAGAGAATGAACGAGAATATTAGAGTTGTGAATGAACAAGGAGCTTAGAGTTGTGAATGAATTGAAGATTTTAACAACATCCATAAGACCAAATAGTTTATGGAACATGCAACTTACGGAGTTTTCCGTGTGTAAACATCCGCTTGCAATGAAATGAAAGATTTTAATGATGTCCATGTGACTGAAGAGTCAAAGGGACCAAAAAGAAAATACACTAAGCTGAAACTAAGTTCTTTTCCAAATCCGCTCGCTTACTGTGAATCTCGAGCACAAAACCAGCAATCCATTGAAGCTTAGCTTCCTCAAATAACTCATTTAGGTTGTCCACGTGTAACTCATTTTCGTGCTGGAAGCGGATGTCATCATACGCAGAGCATTCCATGATGAAGTGCCATTATGTTTCAACAACCCCTGTACTGCAAAAAAGACAAGTTCTCCTTTCCCACTCTTCTTTGGGAATAGTCCATCTACTAGTTTCACAACGAAGATGATGTGACTTGGTCCTCAATTGAGCCAAAATAATTCTAGCCTTACCTTTGATATCTGCCCTTAAGTAAGCTTTGTCATCGTTATCCCAAGTGGGGTTAAAATATTTGATATAGTGTGTTTTCTTACGACCAATATTCTCTGTCCACATGGTGTTCATAAACTTCTTCGTCACATAATTTTTTATTTCCCTTTTGTTGTTAGGACACTCCTGGAAGTGGATGCCCCACTTCTCCATCCATTTGTTGTTATGCTTCATCCAAGTTTTCTTTCTGCGCTCTAGGTTATCCTCTATAACCATTTTGGGCCAACGATGATTGTCCCATGCTTTCTACTTATTTCAAATAGCTTATTAGCCGAGTGATTGCCGAAGCTTCCATTGGTAAGATACCCGCTTCAGCCAGTAAAATCTCATAAGGAACCGTTGATTTAACTTTGAGAGTGCTTGTGATTAAATGTTTTTGGATTCTTTCTAATTGTCTCCATCCATGCTTTGACATATTACTTCCCCAGACTTCACACCCATAAAGGGCCACCGGGATGACCAACAAACCAAAGAGGGTTTTCTTAGTATTCCAGTCCCAAAGTTCAGTTTTCCTACATCTATTTTGGAGCAGGAATGATGCTTTCCAACCTCCTTGTAGTATTTTTGCTTTGCATGTTTCCCAGCTCATTTTGTGGTGAAAATCAATCCCCAGATATTTATATTATGTAAACAATTTCCAATGGCCTCCCTTAAAAAAGAAAGTTACTGTGCGTCCCTTTCCTTTTTAGAGAAAAAATCATGACTTTTGTTTTGTCGATGTTCACTTGCATCCCAACTTCTTGGCAAAAGAGTTCTAAGGATTTTAGATGCTCTCTCAAATCTTGAGCTGTTGTTGATATTAAGATAAGGTCATCAGCATATAAGAGCAACTTCACCACATACTCCGCCAACTGAACACCCCCTCCCTCGGCATTATGTAACCATTCTTCAAGCTTGTCAATGTATAAACCAAACAAAGTGGGAGAAAGAGGGCAGCCTTGTTTGACACCAATGTTGCTACCAAAACATTCCGACATGCCTTCTCTAGTTCTGATTTTAGCTCTGACCTGCTCATAAAGTCTGTGCACTGCAGCTCTAAACTCGTCTAGAATCCCAAGTTCTTCCATCCTGTTCCAAAGTTTGTCACAAGGGACCGTCCATCTCTTTTTGACGACGGATCTTCTCCTATAAATCTGGATGAAAGTCACAGTTTACCCAAAAGAAAACCTTGTTTGCCTAGACGAAATAGTTTACTGTTTTAGCTAATGTCCATTGTCTGCTTGTGAGGCATCAGTGCATGTTGATAGTTAACACGAAATTCAAGATGATATGGCTTTTGTATACTTCTCCGTGCTTTCAATATTTAGCCAATCTAAGCATAAAGACTGAGTTGAGGGGGATGATACCCTGTGTCCCAGTGTCACTTCTGTATCAGAAGAAACGGAGAGGAAGAATAACAGGTATAAAACTTTTTTCGACTAAAAACTCATGTAAATTTATACAACAGGATTTATTTGCTGCATTTCGTTGTAACAACCACTTCCTTCGTATCAATGCCATTCACAGAAATACAGGAATTGCCATGAAACCCCTCTTGAGGACAGCGACAGGGAAGTAGATTGAATAACAACAAACATTTACAAAGTTTCAATTACAATCATACAATACGAATACCAATGCAATCGACTTGCAACAATCTCAAACTCAATATCAAACCATTATGTAGAGAAGGTTGGTTGAAGGAGGTGCTACACATTCTGCTTACAACCCACAACCCGCCTGTAAACTCTTCTGTATATTTTCAACTATTTCAGACCTGCATTTCCAAGAAAACCCTTTCAGAGGGTAAGAAAATTCACTCCCACATCAATGAGAGCGAATTTCAATTTGCCAGACACATACTTATACAGAATACACTTATACGCATGTATGACCAGTGCGGAAGTTTAGTTAATGCCCGCAAAGTGTTTGATCAAATGACTGAGCGAGATGTCTTCTCATGGAATATCATAATTGCAGCTTACAGAAGGCGTGGGTATTTTCACGACGCGTTAACACTGTTTCACCAATTGCAACGAATAGGTGTCCAACCGGATCCGTTCACATTTGCCACCATACTGTCGGCCTGTGCCAAAATAAGAGGTTTGGAACAGGGTATGACGATCCATCAAAGCATAATGGAAAAGGGGTTCTTGTCAGATGTTGTAGTTGCAAATGCCCTAGTAGACATGTATGCAAAATGTGGAAGCATATGCAAGGCACGTCAATTGTTTGACAAAATACCACAAAAAAATGTGGTGTCATGGAATGGGATGATTGCAGGATATGCACAAAACGGTGTTCTGGAGGAGGCTTTAAAGCTTTTCAAAGAAATGCCTCAAAGAAACACGGTCTCATGGAATGTGATGATTGCAGGACATGAACAAAATGAATTTCTTGAAAAGGCCTTGGAAACTTTTAAGCAAATGCAATTGGCAGGGGTAAAACCAGTGTCCACAACCTTTGGCAGCACTCTCACAGCCTGTGCCAAAATGGGAGATTTAAAGCAGGGTATGGAAATCCATCAAAGCGTAATGGAAATGGGACTTTTGTCAGATGTTGTAGTTGCAAATGCCCTGATAGATATGTATGCAAAATGTGAAAGCATACACAAGGCAGGCAAACTGTTTCACAGAATGACTCATAAAGATGTGGTTTCATGGACTTCAATGATTGCCGGATATGCACAAAATGGGTTTGTTGACAAGGCTTTGGAAACTTTTAAACAAATGCAATTGGCAGGTGTAAAGCCAAACCCCACAACCTTTGCCAGCATCCTTCCAGTATGTGCCAAAATGGGAGCTTTAGAACAGGGTATAAATATCCATGTAAGTATAATGGAGAGGGGAATTTTGGCAGATGTTGTAGTTGCAAATGCCCTGATAGATATGTATGCAAAATGTGGAAGCATATGCAAGGCAAGTGAACTTTTTGACAAAATGCCTCAGAGAAATGTGGTATCATGGACTGCGATGATTGCAGGATATACACAAAATGGGTTTGTTGAAATGGCCTTGGAAACTTTTATTCAAATGCAATTGGCAGGTGTAAAGCCAAACTCCACAACCTTTGCCAGCATCCTCGCAGCATGTGCCAAAATTGGAGCTTTAGAACAGGGCGTGGACATCCATCAATGCATAATTGACAGGGGACTTTTGTCGGATGATGTAGTTGCAAATGCCCTAGTAGATATGTATGCAAAATGTGGAAGCATTCACAAGGCACGCGAACTGTTTGACAAGATGCCTCAAAGAAATATGGTTTCATGGACCATGATGATTGCAGGATATACACAAAATGGGTTTGTTGAGAAGGCCTTGGAAACTTTTAAGCAAATGCAATTGGCAGGTGTAAAGCCAAACTCCACAACCTTTGTCAGCGTCCTGCCGGCCTGTGCCAAAATGGGAGCTTTAGAACAGGGCATAGACATCCATCAGAGTGTAATGGAAATGGGATTTTCGTCAGATGTTGTAATTGCCAATGCCTTGATAGATATGTTTGGAAAATGTGGAAACATACAAAAGGCACGCAAACTGTTTGACAGAATGCCTCAGAAAAATCTGTTATCATGGACTACAATAATTGCAGGATATGCACAAAATGGCTTGTGCAAGGATGCTCTCAAACTCTTTGAGCTAATGAAGCTCTTGGGAATGCACCCTGAACAGGTCAATCCTTTTCTTGTGTTCAATAAGAATGTAGCCATGAAAATTTAATGTATGAAGGATGTAAATACTTCTATGGCATGAGCAACTCTTATTACATGTCTGCCGAGAATTGACCCTTATGTGTTCATGGTCTGACCGTCTTGGCCGTGATTGGATTAACTTGAGGAAACTTTAAACTTTATCATCAAACCTTATTGGTTATGTAAACCCGTGAGAGAGCTTATGTGGATATCTCTAATGATAACATCTAGGTGACTGTCACAGCACATAGGCCAGTATAGGGCTAGGAGTATGTGGCATATGAACTCTCCTTCTTGACGCTGGATCTTGCATAACAATTATGCAACGTTATGTTCTTCTGTCGAGCCACTATGAAAAACTTTGGAAGGTGAAGGCACTGTGTGTTCAAATTGTAAGAGAAATTGATCCCAAAGATAGACCATATTTTAAGCATATGATGGTAGGTTTTATCCGTTAGCCCCTTTCAAAAGGGCTCATCACAGAAGGCGCACACTAGACATTCAGGGCCACGGGAGACTGTTTCAATGATGCCATCTAGACATAGGAGATCAATTGCAAAGTTGGACCAAATTCTCTTGGAGATCATGTATCCAGCCGAGAAATTTCCACATTGTCAGATCGTGATGAAGAAGCAATGTTAATTTAAGAGGCCAAAGCATTATTCCTCTAGCCAGTCATATTAAAGAATCTGGATGCAGTTCTACACACCCCCTGCAGTTACAGATTTACGCCGGAGAGGATTTATACAATGTCGGAGAAATTGTCTTGGGATGAAGGCAGCAGGGTATTTTCCGGATTGAAGACGTGTGCTGAATGACGTGGATGGGGAAGAAAAATAATTATTCCTCTGCCAACAAATTGAGAAGTTGCCTACTATGCCTTGATGGATTGTCCGAACACCGTTGCTGGGAAAGCTCATCATTTTGTTATGGGCCACACGTATGTTTGGTATAGTGTGAGTTGATCGAGGTGACATGGCATACCAGGTTGTATCTCCGTATTTGATGAAACAATCACAATGTCTCTTGACGATGACCATGTCTTCTATACCGATATAACTATTGATATCCATTTAAAAGATAACAATGTTGGTGCAGAGATTACTGGAGTTGAAAACTTGCAGCGTTTATTTCCAAAATTTCATATTTTTGGCATTTAAATGCTCCCAAAGCGTAGACAAACAATCCCTCTTTTTTTGCCTATAGACTTCCTTACTGAATCGCCTGTACATTCCATGAGATGACATATCTCTAGGGACAGTTTTACTGTTTGGTGGGTCAGACTGAGAGTTAAGAAACCTGCCAATGATACCCAAGATGTTGTAGTGGAAGAGCATCTTCCACGCTTCTTATAAACTGAGCGCTTGGAGATCTAGACTGTGTTCTTATCCATCGGTGATTCTGGAGATCCCGTTGTACATATTCATCAGACTTCATGCAATTGCTATGCACCACTCAGGCATCAGAGAGTGGTTTCACTGCCTTTACATACTGCCATGGCATATTTGCTATCGCACTTGTTTCACCATATGCATACAAATGGAGGCTGTCATGACACAATTGAGTCTTAAATTTAGGAAAGCTACTCCCAACCTAGGATGCCAAAATGTAGAGCTTGAAGGGGAGTTAGAATATGGGTAATAGCAAATGTTTTGATAGGACATGCCTTTGTCTGCATTAATGTGGACTACCTTGTGCCTATCTAAAGTCTATCATTGTGAACTGGAATTAGCACAAATGTAGACTTATGTGTTCATGTCGCTCAAACAACTCATCATATGATCATGGAATATATTGTGATGTTGATCCACATCCATAATGCTTACACATAAAATTCATAGCCCTCTCTGGCGTAACTTGCAACTCATTTGAAAAAAACATTGTTAGTTTTACAAATAGTTGAATGTTTTTGTATTATTGTGACACCAGTTGCGGTGCACCCTATGTTGAGAGCTGCATATGGCCACGGAAATGCCGAGTTGATGCCTTAAAAATACAGTAATATATTTCTTACCATATTTGTCATAAATACATAATATTATATGGGATTTTTCACAGTATTTCCATCAAGCTTAGCCAGATAATTAACATTGGGGACAAACAATGTGGTGACAATGTATGCACCTAGCCAATTTTGTTTGAATTTTCCTTTTATTGGTGCCTCCACATTTGTATTCTTTTGATTTTATTTAAGAACTATATCACCTACTTGAAACTCGTGAGAATGTAATTTTTATTGTAAGAATGCTTAATGCATTATTGATACATACACAAATGTTCCAATGTTTTTCACTCACTTGGAGTTAATATTTTATAGCTCATGTAAACTATTCTCTTTGTAATAGCCAAATGGCCTAGCATTTATTAATACATGTGAATCTGTCAATTCATTCAGGCTTCAACAATTTCCAAACATACATGACATGACAACATTTATTTCTCCTGTCCGAGACCTTTTGGTTGGCAAATAGCTTCTCCATAGTTCCTCAAGCGCTTTGAATGCCCACTTGAATGATTCCTCACCCAGAAAATAACTTTTACTTGGGCTCTTTACCCCTGCATCATTGGCAACCATTCTTGCATCTTCATCACTCTGTAATAGAGAAATAATCTATGTTCAACTCTTCTCGAGGCATTTCATACACAACTATATGAGAGACGCGGCTTAAAATTTTGCTCCATGGTTGAAGAGCTTTATTATACTGGGTGAACTGTTATTAAAAAAATATTTTCATTCTTTATTGCCTTAAGTTAGGCAGCATATATTCTTTGATTGAAAATACGACCAATCTTATAGGAAGGCTAGTGCCCGAGGCTACGAATGAGTAAACCGTTGAAAATTTTGCACATCCTATCTGTTGAAGCGGTCTAACATTTGCGATAAACACACAAATAAATACCTAGTATAATTGGTGACGATGACACCTTGTTTTTGCTAGATAATTTGGTGCAGTTGCTCAGGAAATACGACCATAATCAGTTTTATTATGTTGGCAACAATTCTTAGTCGGCAGATCAGAATGTGGTGCTTTCGTATGGTGGAGGAGGATTAAAAACAAGATCCCGGAAAAAAGATTAACAACAAAGTACATGAGGAATGAGAGGAGCGGGTGCACGTATATTCTATTGTTCTGCTTTTCCAAATGTCTATCTGGGTTACATATTTTAATGGTGAAAGTCAATGCTCCTTTGGTAAAAGTCATTGCAGGGGCTTTGCTCTTTTCCCACACCAACTACTTGTCAAAGTTAAGGCACACATTGTGGATAATTTTCCTTCCAAAATCCACGATCATGAGTTGTAACCCGGTTTGTTTTCGGTGAAATGTCAGTTCGTTGTGACTCATTGCGTCAATGTTTTTGTTTGTAAGTACACCTCTGACTCCATCTTATTCTTGTCCCCTTCACCTCTCTATTTAACACACCCATTTCACTTAGAATTTCATTACAATTTCCTCTTCCTCTCCAATCTAAGTGTTCTGTTTTGAGGCCCTTGATTTCAGTTTGCTCTGTGTTACTCTCTAACATCTATTGTGGGTAAGATTGAGATCAACTCCTCTGTCTCTGCAATTCATTTTTTCTAATGAAAATAGTCCTCTATGTATAATGAAAATTGTTTTATGTTTACTATAGGATCAATGGCGTTTACACAACTCTTTATGCTGGTGTTTCTCTCAATACTTAGATTTCAATACGTGTATGGATGGACAAGCGTTCATGCCACATTTTATGGGGGCAGTGATGCATCTGACACGATGGGTAAGTCCTTAATTTTTCGAATCCTTTAATTCTCCATGAAATCATGACCTTTAAATCTTCTCTCCGCAAAGGTTGCTATAATATAACAAGGGAAATTTGTGTTATATAATGTAGGTAGGGGTGTGTGGTTATGGAAATATGTATAGTCAAGGATATGGCACTAACACTGCAGCCTTGAGCACTACCCTGTTCAACAATGGACTTGGCGTATGGGGGAGGAGGATTTGCGATCAGTTCCACTCGCCAAGGCGTTTGCAGGAATGCAGGATGATCGCCTGATGCGCAACCCGGACCTGTATGGCATTGATTAGGGGAGAGAACCCTATAACCATGCACCTAACTTTAGGGGCACTTAGATATATGTAGGTATGTTAGTAGTGTAAAAAGATTATATCACCGTGTAGCGTATGATCATGTCATATCTCTATTTTCGTTTTGCGCTTTTATTTGGAGGGAAAGTAGTTTTTGAATTGATTTAATATGAAGAAAATTAACATAAAGCATTTGAAAGAGGGACCAATTACCGAGCGCCTTGTGTGTCACATTTTCATTGACTCTTAAAAAGTGTCATTAACCAAAAATTAAACAACTATTGGTACTTTTGTCAACAACCTATGGTGAAAAGAGATGTACATGTTTTGGTACCCACTCGGTTATAGGGTCCTCTCCCCTAGCGATGCTGTACTCTGTGGTCGAATGAAACAACCACCTGTCTGGATCAATGACATCACTATTGCGTGAGAAGCTCTAGCCTCTATCATATAGTATCAAAACAGTCTTCTTAGCCATTACTCAACCCTGTATATCATATATTTTGCAGTTTCTTGGTTTTAGAAATCAATTGATTGTACAACTCAAAGTGGAGCAGATTTGTACTATTGATAAAGTGGCTCTCTAAATATCTACAACCTTTTTTGTTTTTTTGTCATTGCCCTTGAGCATAAGAAGAATTACGAATTATTACGCCGAAGGCATCCCCCCTATGGGAAAGGCCCTTGCGGATGTTTCTGCGACTATGTTAAATTTGACGATTTGACGGCCGTCTAGACGTTTTCGCATTTTTCGGCTATTTTAATGGTTTTTATATCCTTGCATGCTCGGATTCATTCATGCTATGTTTGGCCTGGTTTGTTGTTATTTCACTTCCGTCAAAAAGCATACCTCTTTACACCATCCCGAATCCTCCCTCGCCGATGAGATTTGAGTCGGAGAAATTCAACGAGCAAGCTACCATATACAAATCATACCAACAAACTATCTTGGTTCCGACTAAGGTATGTGGATCCCAACCCCCAATAAAAGCCAATTTTTGCTTCACCGAATGAAAGCGAGCATTCACTCTTATTCCCTTTCCATTTCCAATCGATTTGGGAGTGGTCAAAAGCATTTTGCATATGTTCTAGATTGGATCGAACACCCTTACTCTATAGTCGTATGAGCATCCATTCCTCGGGCATGTATTCTGGATCATACATATGTGCCTTTAATCTTTTTCTGTCTTGATAAAAATGGGAGCTATTCAATACAGCTTTCCAATTTTTACAGACGCATCTTTGAAGGGTACGAAAATCACAGAAAATACTTGCAGATTAAATGGATAATATGCCAAGTAACCGATTTCACAAAGCAACACAAATTCTGCATGCATGCAACTACACCTGTAAGAATGAACACTCAGTGGATAATATAATTAAAAGAAAAAGCCCAAATGCATACAACTTAGAATCTTTGGAATCTAGGGGTCACCGCGGTGTGAAGAACAAGATTACCATCACCAACGATAAGGGGTGGTTGAGTAAAGAGGAGATCGAGAAATTGGTGCAGGACGGTGAAGTTCAATGAATTCTTTCCTCCCAAGACTATTTCCAGGTACAAATCTCGGATCCTAAAGATGTTCTGAAGGTAAGCTACTGAAATTGAAGATCTTGAAAGAAAATAGTTAATTTTATAGGTTTTGGGCGTGGATATCAAAGAAGTGCTCAAGTTTAGTGAGTTGATGTCCACTTTAGTCACGTGATGTCCCACATTTTCTTTGATTAAACTACTTTGCTATTAGCATTCATTGAATCACTCCTCTATCCCATTTGGTGCTTTTTTTGGTTGGAATTTTTAAATACTCTTATATGGGATATTTGTTTATAAAACACTATACATTACATTATTTATTATTGTGTGTTTATTATAATAATAACTATTCAAAAATGTATTCATATTTTCGAAAAAAAATATTTTTGATAATAATGACAAGGTAAATGTACCTATGGAGCCCAAGAGCTTGGGTTAAGAGTTTGTTGTAGCGACTTTTCTCTATTGGGCAACACCAACGATTGGGTATGTTGCTACCATTGGTTCTTGTGTGCTAGTGGAGATCACTCTAATGGCAGGTAGAGTTCTTTATGCTCTGACAACTTTCAAGATACTTCAAACCCCTATCTATAATCTCCTAGAATTAGTTTCTATGCTTGCTCAAACAAAGGTGTCGCTGGACAGAATTTCCACATTTTTACATGAAGATGATTCAATCCAATGCAATAGAAAATATACCAGAGGGTTATTCAACTGACATTGCAAATGAGATTAAAGATGCATAGTTTTCATGGGATCATCTTTCAAAAAGATCAACATTAAGAGGGATAATTTTTCATCTAACACAAGGAATGAAAGTTACAATCTGTGGGTCGGTCAGTTTAGGAAAATCCAACCTTTTTGCCGGTATTTTGGGTGAAATACGTAAGCTAGCAGGGATTGTGAAGATCAAAGGTACTAAAGCTTATGTTCCACACACTCTATGGATTCAAACTGACAAAATTGAAGATAACATCCTTTTCGGAAAAATGATGGATAGAAGCAAGTATGAAAATGTTCTCGAAGCCTGTGCTTTGAATAAGGACTTGCCATTGTTTTCTCATGGGGATCAGACAAAGATTGGAGAAAGGGGAATCAATTTAAGTGGTAGACAAAAGCAAAGAATACAACTTGCTCGTTCTATTTACCGAGATGCAGATATATATCTTCTTGATGACCCTTTTAGTGTCGTGAATGCACATACAGGAGCTCAGCTCTTTAATGTAAGATTTTCACTGGCTCCAATTAGAATTGAATGTTTTTTACAATAGATTGTGATTAATGTTATTCCTTGAACTTAAAAACTAAATGTGTCTTATCAATTGACCATCTAATATCACAAGAGTGTTTGCATGGAATTTTGAAGTCGAAGACAATTGTGTATGCTACACACCTAATGGAGTTCTTACTTGTATTAGATCTTATACTGGTAAACTTGCTCTATGTGCTTACAAATTCAAGGTTTCATCTTTTACTTTTTTTCTATTGGCTCAAGTATTTGAAGTATATATTGCCTAATAAATTATCCCTCATAATTATTATCACTATGGAATCAACCCAATTACAACCTAATCATGTATTTTATGTTAAATCGTTGGCTTCCATAAGTAATGACTCCTCAATTATTACCAATGTGGAATTAACCCAACTACAACCCAAGCAATGTATTTTATGTTAAATTGATGGCTTCCACGAGTAATTATGTCGAAGGCGTCCCCCTATGGGAAAGGGCCTTATAGTCGTTCACGTGATTGTGTCAAATTTGATAGTTGTTTGGACGTTTTTTCAATGTAATTTAATTTGATGCCCGTTTTGACGGTCTTGATGCACATTTTGTTTTTATTTCCTATTTTTAGTGATACAAATCGGGAGCCCTGCAGTCGAGAAAGTTTGGAGATAGCGTCAATCGATGTACTCATAGGAAAACCAGTCACATGATTTTTTGAATAGATCTTTTGTTGCCTTGAGGTTTTATTCTCACTGCTTACCTTGGATTAGTTGTTGTCTTTGTTGTTAACGACCCATCATGTTGAATCTATCAAACCCTTAAAGGTGCCCCATTCTTAATGCAACCAATTTGTTCATATAGTGTTTTCAAGCATCTTTATAGTTAGTTTGAGGGAAAACTATGATAATATTTTGTGATTTTTCTGTTACATATTTATAAAGAAAATCAATAACATAATATCTTAAGCTACTCATAGACTTAAGAAATCCCATTTATAGTTGTGCTCCAATTATCCATCATATTGGAAACCGCCCAATATTCTTGTGCATGCCTCTCACACTTTCTGATTAGGATTATCAATAAAATTGTAGCTTAGTGTGCTTAAGTTCACGACTATATATTAAACTGTCAAATCCCATGTCAACATAACATATTGCCATTTAAGATTATTGTTAAAATAAGGTATTCTGAGCCCAAAATAGACAAGTAAATTCCCAAGCAACATGTACTCCATCCAATATTGAGTTTTGCTTTTTGCTTTAATTTGGGATGTATTAATCCCAAAATAGGGCCTCATCTTACTTTTATTTACAAAGCTATTTAAAAAGCAACAAAAAAGCATCATTTTATTTACCAAATAAAATCATTACTGCAACTGCATTAGTCATGTAGTGCTCAATAGTTTTCATGCATAAGTGCAAGGAGACAAGGGTTCAATATAAAAGCATCGGTTCGGTAAATTTCTTTTGTAGATAGATGTATCTACGTTAAAAGAAGGAGGGAGGTAATCACTGGACTTGCATGTGATGGTACTTGAACAATAAAAATAAATAACTTCAATCAGCCATATCAAATGTCAAATGAAAGGTCAAAGAATTTGAATGGTTTAAGAAGAGGCCAGAAGGACCTACCAAAAGCAATAAAAACATTGGAAATACACCCCATAGGAAAAAAAATAATATCAAACATGTTTATATTGCAAAAGGAACTTGGAGCAGTAGACTTTTGGTACATGTAATAAAATCTACTTTTTTATTTGTTCCAAACTACATAGCTAATATTTATGTTCCCTCATCTTGCATGTATGAATGACAACATAGAGGCTCCACACATGTCCACAGTTTATTATGGCTTGAGAACACCCCTAAAGTTGATGCAATGGACTAGGAGGATACAACAATTATTGAGGTGAAAAAACAATACTTTAATAAGTTTGTGTCTACTTGGAACCCCCTCCCGGCTTGTAACCGCTTGGATTTTGTTTGCAGGTCACTCCTAGATGACCCTTGTTTGCTAGATACAACACAAATTCTATCATCCTCCCCACATGTGTACCTTGAAGAACTACTTACTTTGTTCATTGCCACACTAAATGTCCAAAGCAAACATGCTTGCGTAAAAAGAAATCACAGTTACAGTGCAGGTACAATGCCCCCTGGCCCACGCAACCTACTTCATCCTTGCTCATTGAAAGTGATGGGAAAATTAAGTACCTCCCTTCGAGAAACAATGACAGATTGAACATCCACAATCAAGCTATGATATCCATATGGAGAGCAAATGTCGATTGCCAACCGGTACTTTCCCGCCATGCAGTTCTTAAGTATATTGCAAAATATGCTTCAAAAGTAGAGCAATGTTCAGAAACCTATCACCAAATGCTATCCATATTTTCAAGAGATGCTGACGCGGATTCTCCATCACATATTGTGATCTATAAAATGCTCACAAAAAGTGTTGTTGAACATGACATAAGCGCACAAAAAACATGCCACATGCTACAAAAATTACCACTTGTTATGTGCAACCGTTCATTTGTATCATTAAATGTTGGAAAAAAAATCTTGAGATGTGTCGTTGAAAGTGACACCGATGTACAAGAAACAACCGCTTTCTTGGATGCATATAGAGTTCACCTTGCAACCATGGAACACCTACCTCTTATTCAAGTTGCTCGAGATTGGAGCTACAACAAGAACCGTAAAGGTGATAAATGGAAACTGCGATCAAGTCAAGTAATTGTTCGGGTCCACCCAAGATTTGTGGATGTCCCAGCTCAAGATTCAACGTCCTATGACCTTTTCTATTGGTCATAACTCCTTTTATACAAGCCTTTCAAAAATATTGCCTCCAAATTTGGCTCAACCCCACATGACACCAATGGCACTTGGGACCTGTTCAAGCAAAACTACAGACCGTGGCATTTTTTACGCATTACCGCAGACACATGACATGCTACAGATGTTAGTTCTGACTCTGAGGTCGAATGCAGTATTCAACATGAACCATTGCATGAATGTCAGGTCTTCGCACAACTTCTTTCAAGAAACAACACGGGTCTTGACAGTCTTGAAATGTTGGGGAAATGATATTTTGACATACACAATAATTGGAACATACCTGATGTTCCACCTGATTTGCAGATAACTGGTTCATCATTCATTGAGAGAAAAAAGTCAAACATAATTAACACCAGCATATAGGCCACACCACCATCTTCCACACTACCTTTGTCTTCAGAACAACAACTAACTCTTGATACCTTACTACACCATTTAGCAAACAAATCCCTTCTACCTCCACTAAGATTGATAATTCAAGGAACAACTAGCACAGGAAAATAATTTCTGATAAATAAAGTACAAAATTCATTAACAATAGCATCAACCGCATCTCCCTCACCTCTCCTTCTGTTCACCCCTACTGGTGTTTCAACATTCAACATCTCCGCATCCACAATCTAGGTAGGCCTTTGCATTGTAAATTTTTGGGTTAACATAGGCCTTGTAAATGGTTCTATAGGAAAAATCACCGACAATGTCTACAACGCATCAATGCCACCACCAACATTACCTTTATTTTTGTGTCAAATTTGATTGATACAACGACCCATGTTGGAATCCCTCCAACCCATTACATATTCCCATACCCCCTATTTCGAGAGGGAATCGAAGACAATTTCTGATTAAAATGGCCTGGGGATTAACTATCCACAAGTCCCAGGGACTTACTTTGCATAAAGCAACTGTTGACATTGGAACCACTGAAAGCCAAGGTTTGACATTCACACCTTTCTCCAGAGTTCCCTCGCTTGCAAATTTTTTCATTTCACCTCCTTTTTCATTCGAAAGGTACTCAAAAATGACGTGCGTAACAACAATTAGATCAAGAAGAAAGGAGGAGTCATGACTACTATCACTCAACCTATCGTAAATACTACCCTCTACTTTGATAGCACCTCCACTACTACTTTACTAAACACTTCTTGTATCCAAAGTGGCAGTGTCGTTCAAGGGGTATAAAATGTATTCATGGTTAGTGAAAAAAAAATTGCCCACAAAAGGATACCATTCATGATATAAAATCTGCAAATGTACAAAGGTCTTCATGTATACATGTTTAGTTCAAATGTCGTGATATAAGATTTGCAACTGTACATGTACGAATTTGTAACAAATTTAAATGTACACATAGAACAAATCAATGTAATGTTTCATCTATATTCCTACACTACCACTATCAATCCCACCCATTATCGACTATACAAAAAAGGTTTTTTCAACAAAAGACCAACCAAACAACTGATGCAACACTAGCATAATTTCCCTAAAATAATTACAAACCACATCAACTATAAAATAATTAACTATCCAAAACAATATCAAATGTATTCATGTTTAGTGCGAAAAAAATGGCCACAAAAGGCTACCACTCATGATATAAAATCTGCACATGTACGAAAGTCTTCATGTAACATGTTTAGTACAAATAAAATTGACAGCAAAGCGCTACCACTCATGATATGAGATTTGCAAATGTATATGTACAAATTTGTAACAAGTTTGAAATGTAGAGATGAAACTTTTAAATGACGTGGTTCATCTATATTCCTACACTTAACAAATTCAATCACACCCATTATCAACATCAATTACACAAATAATAACTATCCCTCTAAATCAAATAACATATATTGTTCGACGTTCACATTGCATTGTACACATGCAGGGAGATTGGTTATTGTTTGTTTTTCCATCACTATTGCTTGATCTACAACTACCAGTAATTGTTCATCCTCCATAGCTCACCTTTTGGCTTGAGATGGCTTTGCCATTTATTGACATGATTTGATCCAACCACACTCAAAGCTCCTGCATTCACTTTGGTTTGCTGAGTTTGTTTTGCACCAGTGATCAATGTTTGACAAAATTTTGTAAAACTCCTCTAAACAGGCCACCAACATCTTCATCAAACTTTGCTTGTGGATTAGGCTAGTGGAGCTACTATCGTAATCTAACAAAATTTTCTTGAGTCGTTGAATGTTTTTGACCTTTTCCATGTACATGCAAACTTGTTCTAGGCTACTCTAAAAGAGCATGTCACTTGTGCTCTTTGTGTTCCATTTGGTTATCAATATCTCTACAACAGCCAAATTTTCCTCCTAGTTGCCCAAACAATGTTATATTGGTGTGATTTTCCACGTAAGTGAGAAGCGATTGTCAAACTTACAGAGGATTCTACGCATATCTGTGGTCATCTATTCAGAGGATTCTAGAGATTTTACAACGCTCTCCTATGCTTCTTTAATTTCCATAGACATTTTAAGATGGCTCTGCAATTTAGTAGTAGTGGAAAATTACAAGAAGAATTACGGGATCTCGTGTACTAGGTGCATATTTAGGGTTATACATATTATTTTGGCATAAAAGACTAAAAACTATACAACATTATTCTCAAAGTTTATGTTTGATTCTTTTCTTTCTTGTATGATGTGAACATTTTTTCAATTTTTGATATTTCAAACAATTATCATTAGATGCATGAAAGATAAATCAACCCATAAAATCAAGGACATACTGCAAATAAAAACAAGTCTCTCAGAGATGAAAGTTGTTGAGTCTCATCTCACCAAAATTTGTAATTAACACCTTCAACTTTGGGCAAATGACTTCTCGAAATTTGCTACATATCTGCACAAACACACTTCTTTTACGTCAATCAACAACTGTCAACTTTTGTTAATCCAACTAACACCTTGCAACTTGTAGGAACTATTAACTTTTATTTATCCAACAAACACCTTGCAACTTATAGGCAGGAACTGGCCGCTTTGCGGCTCTTATTTACATGTGCCACGAGTTTAACTAATTCAAATTGATCTCCCAAAACTGTATGGAAACTTGGTTGGCTCCAATAGTAGATTATTTAAAAATGCCAAACTCTCGGTCATACTTTCACTGCATATTGCATCCTCCACCGCGATTCATTAATTTTTCCACAGCCTTCCATTAATTTCCCCGCCATTTATTATTTATTCTTCCACCTCCCAAACAGATTCATGTAAGGACATTTGAAAAAATGTTACGGAATAGCACAACACTCCCAATCACCAGTTGTTGCATTATTTTACTTCCTTATTGGCCTCTACAACCTATGTTATTCATCTGCATTTCTCTCCAAGTTGGGAAGGCATAATTGCATTCTTTTTTATTTCATATGCATGCCTTACATTCTTTTTTCATTCTGGTTTTTGTAGGAGATCAACTTGAAGGGAAAAAATCATGCTAGCGGGTAAATGGAGGCGCAGGGAAGAGGCCTTGTTGAAAGTATGGCTATAAGTCTCAACTGATTGCTAAAAACAATGTAAATTTTAGTGGCGAATATTCGTTAATTCATGAATATTCTGGTTTTTGAAATTTGTATTAGGCAATTTTTTAGGGTAGGAATTAGGACTAGGGTGCCTAATTTTTCTTGGTAGAAGTTACTTTTAGGGGTGGGTTCGCCTAGTGTTTACACTAATAACCGACTGTTTTAATTCAAATTGCCTTTAACGCGAAATTGAAATTTTCCATATTCGCCTTCATATATATACTAATTACGTATTTACAATTCCATATGCAAATTTTGAATATCAAGTAGAAATAAAATATTCCTCGTAATTTCTTTGTGTCTTAACGATCGAGATCGATTGCATATTGCAACCCTGCATTAAGACATTTTTTAATGCTATGGTATTTTATTGCATTTGTTTCAAAAAGGTGCAAATGAAAATGACATCGGCCGGTAGCATATTGGTAGCACTGTATATGCTACCGACCGGTAGTATAAACAAGGATACCGACCGGTAGCATTGTGTATGCTACCGTTTGGTAGTATAAACAAGGCTATCAATCGGTAGCATACATAATGCTACCAAAATGTAGCATAAACAATTTTATCAACCGGTGTATGTGGGAAAATATGTGTCTCAACAACATGCACTCTTACTCATCCGTTCAACTAGGGTATTCGAGGCAACGAGTAGGAGACACACAATTCCCAACATACAAGGGGGCATAATTAAAGGGGCTTCAGTGAGCGCTAGGGTCACATATCTAGAGGGAAATATCCCTTACACTAGGTCAACCTAGGGTTTCCAAGGCCCACAATCAAGATAAAGGTAGAAACCCTACCAAAATATCAATGGTTGGGTGTGGAGAAGTATGGATCAACAAATAAAAGAAAGAAGCATGTAATAACTGAAATGGAATTAACTGATAAAATTTCTAAGCTAACTAGCATCAAACATGCTTAATACTAAGCTAACATAAAATAATGAAGAAGAGGAGCTGAACTAATCCATGTAAGGTGACACAGAAGGGTTAGAGCACTTACCTTGTACTTGTAGGGTGGTTGCTGATGCATCTATCTCCCCCGAGAAATAACAGGTAGAGAGTCGTTACTAGGTGGAGTAGGGGAAGACCATTCATGTCCTAAACTCACTATATGTTGAATCAATAGTGTAAGCAATCATCCAAGAAGAGAAGTGTCCAATCCAATCCAAACAAAATGCAAGATGAACCAAAAGCTAGGTGAGTAGATGCGAAGATGATGCAAAAGAGTAGAGAAAATGCCAGTTTGGATGTCTTAGCTTCATGTTCCTTTGTGAGTGTTAAGTGAGTTGGAGGTATATATAGGATGCCATCACCCGTGGGTGATGGCTTTGGCCATGAGAAAATATGACACTGACATAATCACCCACAAGCGATTGTGTCGACCAATGATGCACAAATGAAGTCGATGTGTCATGAAAAGTAAAATAAATGTGTCGTGGGTCATGAAAGTGGAAGAACAAGGTGCCAATTGGTGCAATGCAAACAATAAAATCACAAATATAATATGCATGAGACCTAGGAGGACAAGGATACCTAATGCAAACTAAGACCAAGACCAAATAGTGACACTCTCTCTATTTACTGTTTCTAACCCAGAATGGTTACGTGAATACCCATTCCCCATTCCTGGAATGCCCCTTAAATCACCCACTTAGGAAATAGATGCATCAACCACTCTTATCTGTAAAAGGATGATTATTACTAACATATATGAAAGTTGAAAAGTGAAAAGTGAAAAATTAGGTGTATACATATGCCCCAGTTGTTGATCACTGCATGTTGCAATAGTGAAACATGGGGTGGTCAATGGAAAATGACAGTCTGTAACACCAATACCGAAAGGAAGTACATAAAAAGTGCTTAAAGGACTAGCTAAAATGAAATATACCCACCAATGCGTTCTTGATAGTGTCACTCATCCTGCCACGTGTGGGCACAATCCATGCAACAAGAACCCTAGAGAAGCAAAACTGAAAGGAAACACTAGATGATCATCAATAAAATAAGACATAAATCACCTAGCCAGGGGCCCATGGGATTGATGTCGGGATATCGTGATGATACAGTGTCAAAAAGGTCAAAATTGAAGATCATCGAAAGTAGGCTTATAATAGGTCAAAATAAATGGCATGAAGTCACAATCAAGATGCAACAACGATGTGAGATGTGGAGATCGATAATGAAAATGATGTGGATTTAGAGATTGAGACCGATCGTGACCAATTTTGAATAGGAATTTGAGATTATATAGAAATTTTGATTTTTATTTGCTTATTACTATTTCTGAAATTGAGAGAATTAAGCTCTGGAACATTAAAATTAGGAGATTTTTTTATGACATGGGACAAGTATGAGGTGGTGATGGAGGACGAAGACGAGGAGCACGTGGCAGTGCTCGATCACAGGTAATTCGTTGCATTAAATTTTATTAAGTAGATTAGGTGTATTTTATTTATTTAGATTTTTTGGAGTCGATAGAGTGTTAAATGTAGTAAAACTTGCGTTATTGGGTAGGTTAGGTGAAAATACAAGTGGGTTTGGAAGGAATTTGAATTTGGTTTTTTCATTTTTGAAAATTCTATTGGAAGGTCGCGACCACGATTTGGCCAGACCCCATTGGCCACCTTGCAACAACAGGGCCAATGACATTGAGATGAAAAAAATATAGCCAGAGGGTTGATGGCATCTGCCATGGGGGTCGATAGTGCAAGCAAGAAATTAGGAAAAATGGATTTTTGAGTATGAATTTATGATGTAGATGTCTAATGCATATTTATTGTGATTTTGTGGATGCAAATAGAGTGTAGGATCCACTTATGATGGAGCATAGATGTATCATAGCTCAGTGGGATGGTTGCAGGATTGTCGTAGGCAGAGATAGCCTAGTTGCAGGGTTGGGGGCATCATGCAGATGCCTAGGATACCACTGGATATCAATTTACTTTAGATGTTTTTGGATGCATGGGAGAGCAGACATCACGACTCCATTGGCCCAAAGCATCTAGAGCCCCCCCCACAGGGGGCGAGGGTGCTTGAGTCATATAATGGATGGATCATATGTATGTTTTTTGTTCGATGTATGAAACTGATTTGATATATATATATATATATATATATATATGATTTTTGATGATATTTGGGTATTTGGTGATGTGATGATTTATTTATCATTTTCTTGCTTTTCGCTTGTATGTATGTGAAAATACCATGGTACTTAGGAATAATGATAATGAGATATATAGGTAAATTTGGAGAGAAGAGGATCAATAAGATAACCCAACTCACGTGATGTGAAAAATCCAAGTGGCGGAAAAAAGGCCAAGACATCCAACAGTAAGATGTCAGGGCGCGAATGGTGATGAATCCAATTGGAGCAAAGAGCTCAAACAAGGATGATATTTTTGAGATATTAGAGGTAGTGTGATAAACTAAGGGGGGATTGAGAGCCTAAGAAAAGGTAGAAGATGCTTGTATAAAACCCAAGTGGGGGTCGAGAGCCCAAGTAAAGGTGAGGGACCAGGTGAAAGAAATAAAGTAAGGTGTGATCAAGGTATTTGTAGGGAACTAGCCACGAGGGGAAAAAGATGGTACTGTATCATTGATAATGTCATCAACTTTATGTTGAATGTGGCTTCAGGCATGGGTCATGAGGTCCTTGATAGTGTGTTGTGTAATAGCAACTGGTCGATGGACTTCTGACAGTTTGGAAAAGAGTGTATCATCGATTTGGTCCTCCAATCGAGCAAGTATGTTGCACTGAATATCATTGAGAGTGGGGCGAGGATTAGGGTGAGGTGGAGGCCCATATGTAGGATTGTGGTCTAGGTGGCCTAAGGGAAGGTGAGCGAGGCTCCGAGAGGAATTGGACCTTACGCTTCTAAGTGCGTGAAGGGGTTTCAGGGATAGGATGGTTGCTACACGAAACCCAACAATCGGTTGTCCGCGTGCGTGTGCAATACAAAGCTTGAAATAACATAAAACACACACTTTTTTGGGTACACTATGACCTTATAGATTTGAAGCCACTCGAAAATATGAAGAAGAATCACTAAGTGTTTTGCTTTGTTTTTGGGACTTAACTGAGGATATCATCCACGTATTCCTTGTAATGTGGGCCAAGAATGAGTCTCAATAACTTGCACCCCTAAGTATTCCATTCTACAAGGGTATCAAGGCAACAAGTAAGAGACACACATGAACTGACATACAATGTAAATATTTAAATGGCTACAACAACAAGCACTAGGGTTACATATTTAGAGGGCTAGTAATCCCTACACTAGGTCAACCTAGGGTTTCCAAGGCTTGCAATTAAGATAAATGAGAGTATCCTACTAAGATATCGGTAAATGGGTGAGAAGAGGTATATATCGATACTATATAAGATAAACATACACAATATAAATGAAATGTAGATAAAGGAAAGATAATATGCTAATCAAATAAGAGCACTATGCTAACTAGCATCAATGTACATATAACACTAAGATAACATAGAGCAATGAGGAAGGGAAACGAACTAATCTATGAAAAATGACAAAGAGAGTTAGAACATATACCTATGGGGTGGTCACTAATGCATCTATCTCTCTAGAGAAGTAGAACACTGAGAGATTCGCTATTAGGTGGAAAAGGGGAACATTGTTCCTATCATATACTCAATATAAATGATCCAATAGTGCAAATAATCCAACCAAGAAGAAGAGTGTCCAATCTAATCCAAGTGCAAAAATAACCAAGAGCTAAGAAAGTAGATGTGAAATTTGGCACAAAAGCGCATAGCAGATGGCAGTTCCTAAGATTCGGGCTTCTTTCCTTCATAAATATCTAGATTTTGTGAGCATATATATGATGCCATCGCCCATGGGTGATGTCGTCAGATAGGGAAAAACCATACACTGACACCATCGCCCACGGGTGATGGTGTCGGCCAAGGATGGTAATATGTCATGCAAAGTGAAAATACGTGTCATAGATTAAGAAAATGAATGATCAAAGTGCCAAATAGTGAGATGCAAATAAGGTGTTGGATTTGCAATGTGTATGAGACATAAAGGGACAAGGATGACTAATGCAAGGAAAACTAAGGGTGGGAACACAAAACGATACTCTCTCTCTCTCTCTGTAACGTCTCTAACCCATAATGATTACGTGAATAATCATTCCCCATTTCTGACAGGCCCCTTAAGGCACCCTCTCAAGAAATATATGCATTAGTGACCCTTATCTGCACAAAGGAAATTGTTAGTAACAGGTATGAAATATGAAAAGTGAAAAAATAGGTGTATACATATGCCCCAACTGTTGATCACCACATGTTGCAATAACAAAACATGGGGTGGTAAATGAAAAGAAACAATTTGTAACACTGGAATCAAAAGTAGATACTAAAAGTAAGAAAGGAATAGCTAAAATGAAATATACCCACCAATGCGTACTTGATAGCGTCGCTCATCCTACCATGTGCGGGCGCAATCAACATTGTAAGAATCATGGAAAAGCAAAATTGAAAGGAAACACTAGAAGATCATCAATAAAATAAGACATAAATCACATAGCTAGGGTCCCATGAGACGGATGTCGTGTCATAGTGTCAAGATGTCATATGGTGATATGGTGTCAAAAATAGGAAAAAATTGAAGATCTTCAAAAATATGTGTGTAATAGGTCGAAATGAAAGGTTAACAAATGACACATTTTGTGAAGTTTGGGAGCAAAAATGACAGTCATTAGAAGTTATAGGTTTATCGTGATTGAATTTAAATAGAAAATTTTAGTTTTATATAGTGATTTTGGTTTTTATTTTCTTATTGCTATTTTTGGAATTGAGAGAATTGAGCTTTGGAATTCCAAATTTGGGTGTATTTAGACGTCATGGCAAGATTACGAGGTGGTGATGGAGGACGACGAGGTATTGCATGTGACGGGGTGTGAACACGGGTAAGTCATTTACATTTATTTTGTTGAGTAGATTAGATGTTATTTGGTATTTTTACTTTTTTTTGAGTTATTAGCTTGTCATTTTTGTCTAAACTTGTGTCATCGGGTAGGTAAGGACAAAATACAAGTGATTTTGGGAGGGATTTAAATTTGTTTTTGTCATTTTTATTTTTTTTTGAGTCAAACTTTTGAAAGTCGTGACTATAATTTGGCTAGACGCCATCGACGCCTTTGCAATAGGAGGGCCGAAGGCGTCGGGATGGGGGAAAAATGCAGCTAGGGGCCAATGACATCTTTCATAGTTTCGATGGCATAAGAGAAGATTTTACGAGGGCCGATGATGTTTTACCAAAGGGCCAATGGAGTGGGAAATTTGTAGGTGTACGATGTAAGTTTTGATTTTTTGTTACACATTTATTTTGCATGCTTCTAATGTTTGTTTGTTGTCATTTTGTGTGTGCAAGCAGAGCGTAGGATCCACCGATGACAGAGTGTGGATGTATCATGGTTGAGTGGTATGATTTTTGGTCTGAGTCATAAAGAGATGACCCAATTAGAGTGTTGGGGTTTTGGGGGCATCATGCAAATGATTAGGATACCATTGGATTTGGATCTATTACAAATGTTCTTAACTGCATGGGATACTAAATCTAACACCTTTTAGTGGTGGATGAAACATGAGACCATGGAGATGGCATTGACCTTGGAGGATGTACATGGGATTCTGGGGTTACTGTATGCACCCAAAATTGCACGTGCTACATTGTCGGAAAATGGTTACAAAAGGCCCCCAATGATGATTCATATCCTTTCAGAAGTGTTCGAGTTCCTAAATCCATTTGCAATTTATATTTGTAGCCTAGACATTCCTAATTAGCCCTTGCATGCTTTTTTCTAGCTTCCCACTTCATTTTATGCACGTTTTGACTTTTAGTGTCAAAATCGCCGCCCTTCTGGAGCGGTGGTTTTGTATCCACTGCCCAAGCAGAGAGGTGGTTTTTTGACTGCCACCCTAGTCAGGGCCGTGGTTCTATGTTCATCACCTTGCGCAGGGCGGTGTTTCTACACGTTTTTTCTAGAAACCTTCATGCATAAATTAAACATGCATGATTTCAGTTAACTTCACTTCCAAGGCGCATTTGTGAACCAAATTAGCTAAATTTGGGCTTGATTGCATAGTCTTCACTCCCTCTTCTATTTTTAAATAGAATTAATTAGTTTGAACTACCTGTTCATGTGATGATTTGGCATCCTAGTGCTGCCAAGTGTGCTTGTGCACTCTACAACTAACTTTCTATAAATTAATTGCTTGTTTTTAAACAAATGGTTGGAATTTTTTTGAGTATTCTTGTTATTGCAAAGTTGTTGCCTTTCTTGCTGGAAATTTCAAAAGCCAATCTCAGTTCAATTGTGCTTGCATTCTTCCACCTACATTTTTTCCTAGTATGTTAATTCAAGTTGCTGCTACTCCTACACTTTCTTCCTCTACTGTCATTGCATTCCCACCTGCTGGCCTCACGTGGACACAGAAATCGAAAGGATAAGATGAGGGGATGAATATTCACACAACTAGATTTGCCACTGTTCTTGCATATCCAGGTTGGAGGTGTTGTTTGTTTACTTCATTGATTCAAATTATCAATTCTAAATTTATTAATTCAATTTTATATCAAATACAATAGAGAAATGGTTTTGTCATTTTAATTATCAAGCAATCACAGTAGATCAGATCACATTAGAAAGCTTGCTCTTCAATATTGCCAGGGAAGTTGTGTGGAATAATAGCTTCTTTGAAGCTGTGATTTATTCTCTACCTCTGAGGTAGGATTGAGAGTTCTGATTAGGAAGGATTCAATTAATTCATTGTTTTAGGATTAGATTAACCCCATTTGCACAAGTAGTTAACTACACCTGGTTAATTGTTTGTATTAGATTCATTTGTTAGATTACAAGTTTGTACAAAATATCAGAAAAGATCAAAAACATTTAATTTCACTAGATTAACTACTTTTATTGCTTTTGTTCAGTCTATGTTACATAAAATACAAAAAACATAGTTTAGATTTACTTTTCTTACATTATTTTCTTTGTTATAACAATTCAATAGTTTCATGCATTGCAATTACAGGACATAGAGAACGTAAATATTTTGTATTCAAACTGATAGTACCTCAACCAAATTTAGTAGTACCATTAGCAAACATTGACCAAGGTCTTAGTTTCAACATTTTCAAGACAACTAGAGACATACAAAGAATCAACCGATAACTAGACACATTAAATATTGAAGATGATAAAGCGTTTGAGTATTTGTCAAATCAACCAAATTATAGATTACCTTGAGCATCTATATGACCATCAAAGGTCTACCACAAGAGAAAACTTTTGGCTATGACCCACTGGTCCCACAACCAAACGAACCAGAATTACTCACGAACATTGATACAGGACTTCGTCTTCTTGTCCTTAGAACACCAACTTGATACACCGAGAGAATTAAACAACTAGAAGTGTTAAACATTTCATCCAATCAGGATTACGATTACTGGACTGCCCCTGAGTGTAGATTGCCTAACCACCCTTGGGCTTAGATTCTAGATCATACCGCATGACCATAAAGGGACCACAACCAGAAATAATTTACGGTTGTGATCCTACGGTTCCCCAACCAAACGTAACCGAAAACCAATTGAATGTAGACACTGGATTGAGAGCGTTCTTCTTTAGAACTTCTCCATTACCACCTGACATCATTATATAATTGAATGTCCTAAACGAAGAAGCTCATCAAGCCTTCTTGTTTTGGACCGAACCCGCCAACCATCCATAGAGCTAAATGGAATCACGCCTCTCACTCTTGTTTATTCCATGACCTTGTCTGTACAGATATATGAGGCCCCTTTTAGTTTCCTAATAATTCCACAACTTATAAAAAAGATATCCCCAGAGCTCGATATTGACTGGAGCCTCCACGTTGCCATCCTCTCTGATTTCTCCATCCGATTCGCCTAGGTTAGAGAGGCCTTCATTACGCTTGACGAGCATATTCTACGATTACTATTCAAAGACGTTGCATTTCCTTGACAACCTATTCACAAACATTCGTCCACTACCATATTCGCTACCATTTATCCATCCAAATTTCCACATCAGATGCCTCAGCACCACCTAGGGGAGTTGAGTGCGGTTGAAGGTCGCGTGTCTATTTTCATCCGTATAAATTGGTGAACCCGACGTGAAGAGCTAGTCTCTTTTCATATTCAATATTTTCATCCATCTTCCTCTCTCCCATTATTTTTCGGGTATTTATATACCCCCATTATATGTCGGGATACGACGGATACAACCAACCCATTTTGGGTCTTGAAGCATATAACTATCAGATGGGTAGACAACAATAGTCACCCTCACTTTCTACATGGGTAGAAAAATATTCGAGCACCCATCTTCAAAATCCATCTCCTCAGGGGACCAATGTTGGTTCCTCAGTAAGGATCGAGGAAATTGATCAAATTACACAAACCCAACAACTTGAACTCTCAAGCTCTAACAACATGAATTTTACCGGAGAGACAAGTTCATCTCCTCCGGTTTTGTTCAAACAACCCATTAGTATGTAGTTTGACTAACTCCCACATTTAGAGAAGGAGTATTTAGTGCGTTACACAAGAAGTGAACAACGTTTCCAAAAAATCAGTCAACCTTTTGATAGGCCATAAGGACATGTTGATGCCTTTGTTCAAAAAAATAACACTAACCCTCCTACAATGGAAAATGTTGCTAATGAGGGGTGGCTAAACAATGAACAATTTATAGTAGGATATCACATCCCTCAACAACCTGTGAAGGCTCAACAACGTACGCCAAAAAAACACACCACTCCATCGACGGGTGAGGTCATCTCGGTGTTGATGGACAAGGTTAAGGAGTTGGAACTTTCCCAAAACACTCAGACTTCACATACTGGGCAAGGAAAGATTCCTTTCTACCCACAAAACTATGGCCAAGTGCCTACTGCACCAAATCCTCCAGTTTACACAAGCGTTCCTGTCCCTGGAGATCTTCTAAATGGGTCGTGCACCTTGGGTATACCCCCTCATGTTGTATATGGATACCCACCATAGGCACCATCTGAAAGTGCATTCTAAAATGCCATACCATATGGAAATGCAACGTTCCTTGGATTTTTGCCTCAACATCCATATCAAAATAATCCTCCCCCTTACATGCACATGTATTCTAAGTCACCACAAGGGGACATGTGTGCTTACACAGGCTCATATGGTCAGCCACAAGGGATCCCTTATGCCCTAACAAATGTATATGCTGGACCATTTCAACAACCAATTCCACCTACACTTCCCCAACAAATGCCATCAATGGTTGAGTCTTACGCAGTAGGCACCTGTTCGTGATATCTAAAAGAGCCTCTTGAATTCTCTATATGTAATGTCATGCTCCCAAGACCTCTACCAAACCTTCCAAAATTTAAAGGGGAAGGAGATCCTATTGTGCACATCAAGGCGTACGCAACTACTATTTGAGAGCCGCTCCCATGGGATGCAGTCGTTGCAAAAATATTCCCTAAGATGTTAGAAGGTATTGCTTTCGATTGGTATTATAGAATACCAGAGGCTTCGATACATTATTTCAAGCAATTCGTGTCAGAGTTTATTAAAAAATTTGACATGAAAAAACTTTTGAGAATAGGAATTAGAGAATTCCTCCATATCAAACAAGAGAACAACGAGTCTGCCGCACATTTCATACAAAGATGGTGACAAGTTCTTTACTCCTCAGCAAGCACTCCTAACATGGATCTAACGGAGCTCTGTGACTTGTTCCTTCATTATCTCAACCGAGAAACACATGAGGAGGTCACGAAGTTCACACTTAGAAGCTATGAAGAGGTGCTAGAGGGTGCTCTCCGAATAGACCAAGCAACAATAGACATTGGTCGCAAGACTTACGACTCTAATGGGAGGATAATCACTCCTAATAAAGGTAATTCAAACTTCCCTAATAACACGAACATTAATAAGGGACCAAAGGTTCTCATCAAGAATTGTGGGGCTACAATTGACATTGTTACCAATAAGGCCAAGAAACCAAACATTGTTAAAACCCCCAATGCAAATGCTACCAACAACAACAATGTAAATGAAAATAACCAAAGAAATAAACATTTTGCACCTACGATCAATGCTGTGGACTTCAACCATCCTCAAAAGTAACAACAACAACAACAAAAACAAGTTCAACAAGTGCAGGCCCAAGGCCCTAGTCAATACCTAGGTGGGTACCCAAACCAGGTTAAAAATCAGGGGCAATGGGCTCCAAACTTCAATTATAACAATCAAAAGTTAAATAAAAATCAAAACTTCACACCAAAACAAAATACAAACCAGAGACCTCAAGATTACGAACCCAACTTATATTGTTTGGATATCCTATACCTTGGATACCTGAATCACCTCACCCTTGTTTGGATAAACCTATCAACCTTGGACAATGTAGAGGTTGCAAGCTCTTCAACCTGGTACTGTGTTGCAATCTATATGTGTGTGTGTGTGTGTTTGATTGCCATTACCCATGACCCAATTTTGACCCCGTCCCATTACCCATGACCCGATTTTGACCCCGGCCCACTACCCATTACCCGAGTTTACTATCACCTTGTCCCATAGTACTCATACCATTCCCCACCTATCTTCACCAACTACACCTTTATAATACCACTCACGATTCTGTCTTACACCTCATCAGTGTCTGGTTTGAGGGGGATCACCTTCACCCACACATGGGGCAATCACTTCCTATTTTTGTCAGCGTCGCTTACCAATACAAGCTACGCAATAAAAAGGGGAAAAATGTAGACACCAAAATTAGGTCACACTCCCCTTGGTCCCTTTTTGAATATCCAACTTAAACATATTCACCTAACCATGACCCCTACCCCACATTAATATTAATTTAATTATTTACAATTAAATTAATATTCATCCTCACTTCATTCATTATTTAAATACCTTAATTAAAACTAATTTCCACCTCACCTAGACATCTCACCACAAACCTATTTTTAGCATGTTTCCCCTTTACTAGGACTCAACATTCACTCACCATAACTAACCATATTGCCGCTCATTAAAACATAATGTTCCATTTTTGATCCGTGAGAATAGACTGAACTGGCCTAAAAAGATCACCAAGATATGGCATTTTTAGAAAACCTAGGATTTCCTGCCATAACCGATGCCAGTCAACCCTAAACCGATGTCGTTCACCCTAAACCGTCATCGGTTACCTCATATTCTTTTTGGTAACCTTGTTTGGGAGGTTGACCACATTATCGTGATTTGGAACAAAGGATATCTGCATGTAAGCAATAACCAGAGCCCTTTTTCACGTCCAGACAACCATAGCCAACACTGAGACTGATCAAAAGGTATTTGCATTCACGGTAGCATTCCGAGAAGCACTGTCGTAGTACCGAGCACCATTCCACAAATCAGACGTCACCAATATCTTCAACCACTTGTCCACCACTACAGATTTAGAACACTTGTGAACTCCAAGTAAGTTTGTTTCTCCTCTGTTAGTTGCAGTTGTATTCTTTATTTTCCTTCATCTATTCACTATTCTTACTTAAATCTATCCCTCAACTTTCTCTCTATCAACCACCCCATCAAACCCCAACTAAACTTCACAAAAACCTCTCCCGAAACCATCTCTCTCACGTAGACCTCACAAATACCCTCCAAACTCTTAATCGATATCGGTCTTCTTAATCGATATCGGTCATTCTGATTGTCAACCCAACCTAACGACTTAACCCTTAGTCTACCCCAAACCTCACTCAAAACCTTACCACACCTATTTTGGACCTATCACCTCACCCTCCCCCATAGAGGCCCTTCCAACTCTCTGTTCCAAGACAGAAGAGAGTCCAAACACCCTCCACCTGACTCCCTACCACATTTCACAGCAACTGGCATCGGTCATACCTAAATCGACATCGATCACCTTGACCGATGTCGGTCTCTGTGTCTGATAATATTGTTCCAGACCAACAACTTAATTACCTCACCCAAAATAACCCAAAATGTCACCCAACCTTACCAAGACTCTATCTGTGACCTGCAGACCACCTGCGCTACCCGCAACCCAACTCAAAACCTTTATCTGCATAACATTTTAGTATTTAATCATATTTAAGCTGATACTAATACGAGGCACCCAAATCAGAACGATAAAACTAGATTATTTTATTTACATGTTTAAGTTATTTTATGCTGATTTATAAACAGTGGATTGATGGCCTTCTAGGAAGTATCACACTTCCAGGATCTAGCATACGTTACACAGTCCACTGTTATATACTATTTAACTCTCTTTTTTGGTCTTGTTTTGTATTTCATGTAGTTCCTCATAGCCAAAAGGAAGCTCTCACTGTCAGCATTGGATCAAGAAGTTAGAATGCACGCAACGACCTTTTCACTACCCTTCACAATAGGTATTCCTCCTTGGCCCATACCCTTATCTATTTCATCTAAACGAAATGAGGTGAAAGTGGCTGACTTAGCATAACTTAGTGTATGACAATATGTTTACCTAGCAAGAAACCCTGGATCAAAAATAGGCAAGTCCATGACAAAAAATTTATCATTTTCTTCATTTGTTTGTTTGTAATAGATTGATCAACGCGGAAAGTCTATATGGGATGAGTATATTATCTCCTTGAGGTCTTCGTGAAGCTGATCAATGCGGGAAGCTTCTGAACATTTTATTGTATTTTTGTAATGATTTTATATAGTTGTCCTTCAAGGGATCAGTCTATTTATGGCAGCGAGGTAGAGAGAAGAGATGTCCCTTTTGAGGGAGTCATATTTTTGCTAGAAGTTTGACTCAAGGAGTTGAATCCCATTTTATTTTTGGACATTTTAAGTCATGGAAAAGACTATAGAGGAAGACTAGGTTCTTGTTTTAGAAGACAAAACCATAACAAACATAGGTTAACTATGAAAGAGGTGGTTTCAAGTGATGAACGACCATGGGATTCCATCTTTAAAAAGATGAAAACTATCCATGAGAATCATGCTATGAGTAGAGCCGTGGTACTCATATTGAAGATAAGGCTGAAAGGTGACAGGTAATTACATGATTCTTATTGAGTCATTGATCCTAAAAAATAGCTAATATGGAAGGTGAACAACGCTCAAGGGATGAGCGATCAATTGACAAAAAGTGATATAGGAATTGATGTCAATAATAAAATGGTCGAATATGCAAGGCATTGAGAGGCTCAAGTTCGGGTTTACCTTCGAGCGAAGACAAACGATAATCACTTGATCCATAGGCATAGGTAACGATATAGGGTCCAAGCCAATTAGGAGCATATTTTCCCCATTTACTTTTCTATTCTTTGGTTGCGTGTTGATTTTCCTTCAGGTTGAGGTCACCGACCTGAAAGGTTCATTCGTGGACACGTTTTTCATAGGCACATTTGATGCATTTTTGGTATATTTGGAGATGGTCAAGAGCATTGAGATGGTGTTCATCTAATAACTCAAGTTACGCAAAATGATCTTGGCAAAATTCATCATTGTTGAGCATGTCTTGTAGTGAGATGCAGAGAGATGGAATCTAGACTTCGAGAGGCAAGACAACCTTGGTACAGTAGACCAAAGAAAAAAGTGTGGCAGCAATTAAAGTAGGAATACTAGTGTGGTAAGCCCACAAGGTGAAGGGGATGTGCGTATGCCAATCCTTCCCAGTATCGTTAACTAATTTCATAAGAATTTTGTTTAAAGTTTTATTGGTTGATTCTACTTGGCCATTGGTTTGTGGGTAATAAGGTGACAAGAAACTGAGTTGAATGCCAAAAGTGTCACAAAAATTTCGTAGGGTTTTGTTTTTGAATTATTTTCTGTTATTAGTGATGAGACGCTGAGGGACACCAAAGAAAAAAATGATGTGATGGGTGATGAATTCACATATTTTTTCAAATTTTGTAGAAATGAGGGGAATGTCTTCTACCCATTTAGTGTAGTATTTAGTACCGGTTATAATCCATTGATGGCATTGTGAAGAATGAGGATTGATCTCTCTAACAAGATCCAAGCCCCATTGAGAGAAAGGACAAAGGTCTTGTTAGACCTGTAAGACATGACTAGGTGTGTGATGAAGATTAGCATATTGCTGGAATTTCACACAACGTTTAACATAGTCACAACAATCACAGTTTAGGGTTGGCCAGTAATAGCCAATGAGAAGAATGTGTTTAGCGACAGCTAAACCACTAAAGTGGCATCCACAAATTCTGTCATGAACTTCCTTAATGGTGTAGGTAATTTCAAAACTTGTAAGGCATCGTAAGAGAATACCGTCAAAGCCATGCTTATAAAGGATACCACCCATGATGACATAATGAGAGACACTTTTAAGAAAGGAACGTTGTCCATTACGGGTGAAGTGAGTATTTGAGAAGCCAAGCAGGCCATGGTATCCGCAAACTTATTGGTAGAACAGGGGGTGGTTTTAAGTTCATAATGGTCAAAGGTAGTCAAAAGTATGTCTACATGATGTTTATAATTTTGAATTATTTCATTAGGACACTGGTATATACCATTGACTTGATTTACAACTAGGTGGGAATCACCAAAGATATTGACTGACTTAACATCTTAGGAATAAATAGCTTGGAGACCCAATACTAGTGCTTCGTATTTGACGATATTGTTTGTACAATCAAAATCCAGTTTGAAAGATTAAGGCATGGGTTCACCACCAAGAGGAATGAGGATAACACCAGTGCCACCCCCATGCTGACATTTGGAACCATTAAAGAAGAGGGTCATTTGGTAAGCGGTATCGTCGAAGGAGAGGGTAACAATGGATTAGTTGGTCAGCGATGGTTTGGCCTTTGATAGAATTTTGATGGATGAATTTAAGGTGAAGGTCAAAAATAAGCATGAGCCAACGCGCAATGTGCTGATGTTGGTAGGGTTTGGGGTACATGTAATGTAAGGGGTTAGTATTGGTGACGAAAAAGGTTTTATGGTTGAGCAGGTAATGACGAACCTTGGTGGCAACAAAAACTAAGGATAAGTAGAGTTTTTTGGCTTGGGTGTATCTAGTTTCGTATTCCAAAAGGGTACGGCTTATGTAATAGACCGATTGCTCTCTATGTTGTTTGTCACGATGAGCAAGCATGACACCTAAAGAATGGTCAGTGACAGAGATGTATAGGTAAAATGGTTAGTCATCCTTAGGAGGAATGAGCACTGGTTGTTGAAGAAGGTATTGTTTTAAGGTGTGAAAGGCTTTATGGAATTCATCATCCCATTTGAATGAAACGTCCTTCTTGAGGAGATGATGAAATGGTTGATAATGGTGGGAAAGCTGTGAGATAAAACAATGAATAGATTGCAACTTACTTTGCAAGCTTCAAAGTTGATGAAGATTAGTAGGTGGGGGCATTTCAAGAATAACCTTCACTTTAGAAGGATCGACTTCTATGCCACGCAAAGAAATGATGAAACCAAGGATTTTTCCTGAAATTACCACAAAGATGCACTTCTTAGGTTGAAGGTGAACACAATACTTGATGAGGCGGTCAAAGATGACCTTAAGAACTGTCAGGTGTTTGGCCTAATGTTTAGATTTGGCCAGAAGGTCATCTACATAATCTTCCAATATACAATGCATGATGTTATGCAAGATATAAGTCATGGCTCATTGATATGTAGCACCAGTGTTTTTAGGCCAAAAGGCATGAATCGATAGCAAATTGTCCCCTAAGGAGTGATGAAAGTAGTTTTGTGTTGATCTTATAGAGCGAGTAATATTTGATTATAACCTAAGAAATTGTCCATGAGTGATAGCATTGCATGGCTAACGGTAAGATCAACTAGTTGGTCAATGCTTGGTAGGGGGAAATCGTCTTTGGGAAAAGCTAGGTTAAGATCCTAGAAGTCTGTGCAAATGTAGAGTCCCCCTGTCACTTTTGTGATAGGAACGATGTTAGAAATCCATTGGGGATAGTCAATGGGTAGGATAAAGGAAACTGAGGGAAGACGCTGAAGTTCTTCTTTGATAAGAAGAACAATGCGAGGAAGCATTTTCCACAACTTTTATTTTATGGGTTTGGCATAAGGAATAGTTACGATATTGTGGACCACGATTTTTGGGTCAATACTGGGCATATCGGCATAATACCAAGAAAAAGCGTTGCTATGGTCCCGGAGGAAAGAGGTAAAAGCTTCCTGTTCAGCAACATCTAAACATTAGATTATCTTTAGAATGTGTGGGTCGTCATGAGTATTAATGTTGATTTCGATAGTTGATTCATTCAACATGGTTTGCGTCTGAGAGGTTAACGACCAGTGGATATAAGAATATTCCACACCAAGGTAGGTGAGGATGGACTCATCATCCTAACATTGAATGACGTTAATAAAAGGTGTATCGTCATCTATCATGTCAGGATACAGGAAGGGAATAGAAGAGGGGGCCTCGCCACCGCGTTGATAAGTTAGAGTTCCCAAGGAAATTGTGTTTACAATTTTTTTAGGAGGGATAGATTTGGGATCTATGGACTCCGTGGGTGAAGGTGGTGACATTGGTGAATGGGGTGAAGAAGGTTTTTCTTCCTCAATGAGGTCGATGCGAGCTTTCTTGGAAGGTGGTGCGGAAAAGCCAATGCCACTACGGTCATTGTGTTTATGGGTGGTACATGAAATGATAGTATGACAACCTTGTTCATAAAAACTAAAACCAAATCCTTTCCATGTGTAACGGTGAAGAAAAGTGTGGGTGAAGCAGTGGTTAGTAAGGAATTGTAGGTCAGATGAAAACGGTCATGTTATGGGTGGAGGTCCAGGTGAATAAGTGGCAATATCAAGTCCCCCATACATTAGATTAGTATGAAGGTGGGGAGGACCATAAGGAAAAACCTCACTTATGCGGTAGTCATAACTAGTGTGCTGGTGTAGGTTCCCATACTCTTGTGGAGTGAGGAATGTGTCGATATTGTATAGGCGGTACTCCCCCTGAGTGAGGCGTTAAAAAACACCTTCTAAGGGATCGGTAGTCGATATACGGATAGTAGGGATAGACAATTCATTAGATGATTGGGCAGGAGGGGTATCGGTTGGTTAGGAAGCAGAGTAGTTAGCTGTGGAAGCTGCAAAGGTAGTAGGAATAAAATAATTATATGCGGGAGAGGTGGTCACATCATTAGTGGATGGGCTTGTGGGTGAAGGAGATTTGGGGGTAGTGGCGGATGCATTGACCAATACAAGTACATCATTGGGTTGGTATAACATGTTGCAAGATTTGAATGGTGATGGGACGGTAGGGATGGTATAGTTATGTCATTCATGTTTGAATTTTACACAGCGGTGCAAAGTTGAAGGGACACAAACCATGACGAGAATACAGGGTCTGCCGAGTAATAGGTTATACTAGAGCTCTCCTTCTAAGACGTAGAATAGTTTTGGGATAGTGTGAGGGCCTACGTAAGGTGAAGGATAATGGTGCCAAGGGTGGAGGTGATGGCATCGTTGAAGGAGCACAACATAACTGGGTTATTATGCATATAGTTAGAAGGGATATGCATTTGATTGTATGCATGGGAGGAGATGATGTTAATGCTAGCACCACCATCAATCATGCAACATTGTATGTGTATGTTATCGATATAGATGGAAATGAATAGGGTGGGATCAGGGTCATCTGACTGGAGAGGTATAATCTCCTCATCAGAGAAGTTGAGGGAGGCGACTTGAGGAGTGGTCATGGGGGTAGAAGAAGTAGCTGATTTGGTTAGTGCGACCGATGTCAATTACTCTGTTTTGATTTTAATCAAAACATTTACCAACTTTCCCTCTCAGAATCTTTTTTATCCCATCTCTATTATTTCGTGTGTCATTTGTAGAGTACAGTTCACCTGATATACGTTGATTCACATGGTGCCGACTCACAGCCAAACTAACGCCATCGTATTTCATGCCAGCTGTCAACCACTCCCACCTAGTCCATCACCTCCGTCCATCTTGTCACCTATGGATCCAACTCAGCTCATCCCCATCGCTACCGGCGACGAGGAGTTCGTGAGAATCCTCGACCAAAATCCTACTTCTCTTTAGTACTACCTTGCTCATTCTTCCACCCAAGATTCCTCAAGAAAGTTAATATATGACATGTCCGTATCTATGCCTCCTTCTCTCGCCCCCACTTCTGCGTCGGGTAGCGCCAGCTCGATGCTAGCTTCATCCATTTTTATGCCTATGGTGTCTCAGCTAGATCCACATCCGATATAACTATTACATCTATGTCATCTATTGCACCTACGACATCAGTTGTGCCTCTAACAACAACTTTAAGTATAGCCCCATTTGCACCAGCTGCTTCACATATACCCATTGCATTGTAACCACCCCCGGTGTCAGCAACTTACACCCCTTTTCAAAATCTCATTCTTTCTATCCCGCAGTGCTTACCCCCAATCACCGCTAGAGTTGTTATGACTACCCCACCTGCTTACACATACTACCAACAACCCTTGACCTCATCTATCACTTATGATGTTTATGTGCCACCTACATCTATTCCTCCTGCGTATTTCACAAACTCAGCACCACCATACACTAACATACTACCCACCTCATACATACAACATTAACCCCCTTTTTCTGTAGGGGGTAGCCATTCATCACAACCTACTAATGACCTCATTAAAATGATGTTGGAAAAGATGCAGACCTTAGAAGGATCTATTTCTGGCTCCCGTAATTATTTAATCTATGATGAAATCTATAACGAGCCTATCCATCCTTCTATTCCCATTCACCCCTACCATGTGCATTAGGAAATGCCTAAATTCAATTGCTTCAACAGTAAATAAGACCCGCAACAACACTTGTGGTCGTTCAAACATGGGTGCTACCTAATCACCCACGATGACGTTTTTCTCCTACGAACTTTCCCAATGTCCTTGATAGGACTAGCATTGGATTGGTATAGTGGACTACCATGGCATTCCATCTATTCCTTTAATCAGGTATCCCAAGCTTTCTTGGACCATTTTTCAATCAATGTTACCAAGAAAGTCACCATGACCGATCTCTATTCAACCCGACAGTATGAAGATGAATCTATCACAGATTTCATCACCTACTGACGAAGTCTTATTAACCACTTGACATTCCAGCTACCTCAGAATGAACTTATTGATTTGTTCACTAGAGCTTGTGCAAGACACATCTCACCAACTCTGCAAGTACAAACCTTCCGAACCTTTGATGAAACATTCACCATGGCACGAAAGCTGGAAATTCACACCATTGAAGAAAAGAAATTCCAATTACGAAACAAGAATGCCCCATTCAAATCAAATGATTCTTATTCATCTTCAAAACCTCAAAATAATTATTCAAAGCCCAAAGGATCTGCCAACGCGGTAGTCCTCAAGGTGGATCCACCTCATCCTTCTAATCAGGCCCAACCTTATTCCAATCTTTCTCCTGTCCAGGCCTTTCAACTCCGACGAGAACAATATAAGTACACTTCGATTAGAGAGCCCTATTCTTCAGTCTTAGAAAAGCTTCTTAAAACTAGAGCTATTACACTTCCTCCCATAAAACCTCATACATGTTTCGATCCTTCCCGTCCTATGCCTACATGGTATAAAAAACATGACTATTGTAATTACCATCACGTTAAAGGCCATAGTGACGGTAACTTCATAACTTTTAAGAACATTGTCCAAGATATGATAGATAATGGAGACCTTATCGTGGACAACCCAAATGCGCCAGCAAATCAAAATTTGCACATATTTAAAAATCCATTCCCTAATCATAAACTATCGTCTAATAAAAAAAGTGAACCTTCATCCAATGACAACAATGTCCGTGAAGTCCACGTGGTTTTTGATATCATACTAATTATTCCTCAAAACCTACTTATTTCATCTATTGAGGAAATTTTGGCACGATCTCCCCTACCCACAGAGGATCATTCCACTTCTACTCCTTCACCCATAGAGGAGTCCCCCTCATCTCCCCTAGGAACCCACACTTTCTACCAATGTCGTTTCATCATCTTCCTCCCAGTCTATTGAACCGTCAACACTTTTTATTCTCCCATCCACAAGAGAATCATCATCACCTTCTCCTCCACTAAGGGAGAAGTCTACCTCACCCAACCTATTGTCTCTCCTACCCATGGGAGAATCGTTAGACATGCCACTACCTATTGGGGGCAGTTCTCCCCCATCATCCCAGGACCCCATTAAAGTGATCTCCGATCTATTACCTACAGAATCCGAAGCTAGCCAATTCCCTATCTCACAGACATATTTTATAGGGATTGCCACCCAACCCATTCCATCCTCTTCTTTAGTAGTCCCATTTTCACGACTGGTCAATCGTTTGGATTACGTTGATCATTCCATGCTCTGGGGATGTCTTCGGCTCCCCGTTTCGACCCAAATGCAAATATTTCTTAAGGATACTTCCATGATCTACCTAACGGTATTTTCAGAAACCAAAACAACACTGACCATGCCAATTGAAACGAATTATTCTTCATCATCTCTACCTACACCCAAACCTTTACCTGCGACCAAAACCATTTCAAAACCTGAAAGCCTACTCACACCTATCTCCTCACCCGTATCTAGACCCACCATTACTTTGGGTGTCATGCCGACATCAAGCCTTACTCACCCACCTGTCATATTGGACTTAGCCGTGTCTTCCCAAGCCGACACCAACATTATCCTCCCACCTAAAAGGAAAACCCAACCTTCTAGGCCACGTACACTGGTCTCGCCTACCACACCTTTGTCACCTTTCCCCCTTTCGTCCATCTCGGAGCCCCATCCATCAAGCTTGACCAAACAATCTCCTGCCCAAGGCCAGTCAAAAGCTAAACAACCTACTACTGCACCACGAGCCTTCATTACACCTCATTCACCCAAAAACCAAACACCCCCACCCTCACCCATGCACTTCTTGCCACCTATACCTCCACCAGTTACTATAACCCCAACCTTTCCTATATGAATTCAACCCATGCCTTCTACCCAACCTCTACCAACCACTTCCACCATAACTCGGCTATCCCCATGGGTAACATGTCCTCTTCCACCATCTGCTTTCCATTCTACATCCCATACTCCCGTGTTACCTTTACCCAAGAAGGTGCAACCCAAAGATAAGAGCCCGCTACCCTCCAACAAGGTAGTCAAACCAACCAAACCTTCCATAGCCATCTCTTCTACCCCACCTTTACCAAAGCAGATGCCAACAAAACATAAAACCATACCACTCATCAAATCAGTAGACCGACCCATTCCCCCTCCAATAAATCCTCTTCCCTCACAATCATCCACACCCATATCCAAACCCACACTCACTTCCCATTGTTATCCGTTAACGGGGTCCTACGCAAAATTTTTAACTAATCTCTTAGAGACTTCTGTCATCATATTACCACCGCTTTGACCTTACAATCCTCTCAAACCCAAACCAATAAAATTTGATGAAACCAAGATTTGCACCTACCATCATGTGCCAGGACATGATGTAGAAAATTGTAAGGCTTTGAAAACCGTTCTTCTCCAACTTTTTCCTCCTGAAAAAAAATTTGACGATGATGACCTTCTAGATGAGGGACACGTTCCACCTTCACCTGTTACCACACATCATCATCCTTTACCCATTCATCAGTCGATATCTCCACCCCCACAACCATTTTTTCCACCAAAATTTGAGATCAACATGGTCCGTATTAGAGAGTTGGCCAAATCACCACCCAAATTTCAGTGCACCCTACTCATTTCACAAGGCTCTTATCCACTGCTAGGATTTTTCCCTTCATGCCGTTATACCTTTCATCACACATCCTTTCCATCTACCTCCCCTCAGATTAACATGGTTCATGTTACTACCCGTGCTCAGAAAGACAAAGGCAAAGAAAAAGCAACTAGCCCATCAACCAACCCTGTATCCAATATACCATCTACACCCACTCCCAAAATCACCATCTGCAGACCTACATACCCTATCTTTGATGGGGTTACCCATTGTGTAATGATAAAACAATTACATAAGTCTCCTCTAAAGATGTCTTTGTATGATCTTGTCCAAACTTCCAAATCCCACAGACAAGCCCTTATCAAGGTTTTACAATCCATTGAAGTTCTACCCAATGACCCCACACCAGTGGCCTCGATTATCACTCCTCACCACGTGGCCTCACTAACCAAATCAGCTCCTTCTTCTACCCCTATGAGCACTCCTCAAGTCACCGCCCTCATTTTATCTGATGAGGAGATTGTACCTCTCCATTCAGATGACCCTGATCCCACCCTAATCATTTCCTTCTATATCAATAACATACACATACGAGACGTCATGATTGATGGTGGTGCTAGAATTCACATCATCTCCTCCCACGCATACAATAAAATGCATATCCCTTCTAACTATATGCATAATAACCCAGTTATGTTGCACTCCTTCAATGATGCCATCACCTCCACCCTTGGCACCATTGTCCTTCACATTCGCGTAGGCCCTCGCACTATCCCAGAACTATTGTACGTCTTAGAAGGAGAGATCCGGTATAACCTATTGCTCGAAAAACCTTGGATTCGCGTCATGGGTTGTGTCCCTTCAACTTTGCACTGCTATGTAAAATTTGAACATGAAGGACATAACTATACCATCCCCGCCGATCCGATGCCATTCAAAAATTGCAACATGTTATACCGACCCAACGATGTATTTGTACCGGTTAAGGCATCCACCACTTCCCCCAATTCTCCTTCACCCACAAGCCCATTCAACAATGTTTCCACCACCTCTCCCACATATAATTCTTATATTCCTACTGTCATTGTAGCTTCCATAGTTGACCACTGTGCTTCCCAGCCAATCGATACCCCTCCTGTCCAATCATCTAATGAATCGTCTATCCCTGCTACCCGCATATCGACTATTGATCCCTTAGAAGATGTTTTTCAACGCCTCACTCTGGGGGAGTACCGCCTATACAATATCAACTCATTCCTCACTCCACAAGAGTATGGGAACCTGCGCCAACACCCTAGTTATGACTACCACATAGGTGAGGTTTTTCCTTATGGTCCTCCCCACCTTTGTACTAATCTCACGTATGGGGAACTTGATATTTCCACTTATTCACCTCGACTGCCACCCCAAACACGACCGTTTTCATCTGACCTACAATCCCTTACTAACCACTGCTTCACCCACACTTTCCTTCACCGTTACGCATGGAAAGGCTTTGGTTTTGGTTTTTACGAACAAGGTTGTCATACTGTCATTTCATGTACCACCCGTAAACACAATGACCATAGTGGCATTGGATTTTCTGCACCACCTTCCAAGAAAGCTCACGTCGACCTCATTGAAAAAGAAAAACCTTCTTCACCCCATTCACACACATCGCCACCTTCACCCACGGAGTCCATAGATCCTGAATCTATCCCTCTTAAATTTTTTTTCGTAAACACAATTTCCTTGGGAACTCTGACTTATCAACGTGATGGCGAGCCCCCTCTTCTATTCCCTTCCTGTATCCTGACATGATAGATGACAATACACTTTTTATTAACGTCATTAAATGTCAGGATGATGAGTCCATCCTCACCTACCTTGGTGCGGAAAATTCTTATATCCACTGGTCGTTAACCTCTCAAACGTAAACCATGTTGAATGAATTGACTATCGAAATCAACATTAATACTCATGGCGACCCGCACATTCTAAAGATAAACCAGTGTTTAGATGTTGCTGAACAGGAAGCTTTTACCTCTTTCCTCTGAGACCATAGCAACACTTTTGCTTGGTCTTATGCCGATATGCCTGGTATTGACCCAAAAATCGTGGTCCACAATATCATAACTATTCCTTATACCAAACCCATGAAACAAAAGTTGCGGAAAATGCATCCCCACATTGTTCTTCTTATCAAAGAAGAACTTCAACGTCTTCCCTCGGTTTCCTTTATCCTACCCATTGACTATCCCCAATGGATTTCTAACATCGTTCCTATCACAAAAGTGACAGGGGGACTCCACATTTGCGTAGACTTTTGTGATCTCAACCTAGCTTGTCCTAAAGACGATTTTCCCCTACCAAGCATTGGCCAACTAGTTGATCTTACCGCTGGGCATGAAATGCTATCACTCATGGACAATTTCTTAGGTTATAATCAAATATTACTTGCTCCAGAAGATCAACACAAAACTGCTTTCATCACTCCTTAGGGGACCTTCTGCTATCGAGTCATGCCTTTTGGCCTTAAAAACACTGGTGCTACATATCAATGAGCCATGACTTATATCTTCCATGACATCATGCATCATATATTGGAAGATTATGTAGATGAACTTCTGGCCAAATCTAAACATCAAGCCGAACACCTGACAGTCCTTAAGGTCATTTTTGACCCCCTCATCAAGTATTGTGTTCAACTTCAACCTAAGAAGTGCATCTTTGAGGTAATTTTAGGAAAAATCCTTGGTTTCATCTTTTCTTTACGTGGCATAGAAGTCGATCCTGCTAAAGTGAAGGCTATTCTTGAAATTCCCCCACCTACTAATCTCCGTCAATTTCGAAGCTTGCAAGGTAAGTTGCAATCTATTCATCGTTTTATCTCATAGCTTTCCGACCACTGTCAACCGTTTCATCATCTCCTCAAGAAGGACATTTCATTCAAATGGGATGATGAATGCCATAAATCCTTTGACGTCTTAAAACACTACCTTATTCAACCACCAGTGCTCATTCCTCTTAATAATGACCAACCCTTTTATCTATACATCTCCACCACTGACCATTCTTTAGGTGTCATGCTCGCTCATCGCGACAAACAACATAGAGAGCAAGCGGTCTATTACATAAGCCGTACCATTTCGGACTACGAAACTAGATACACCCATGCCAAAAAACTCTACTTAGCCTTAGTTTTTGTCACCACCAAGCTTCGTCATTACCTGCTCAACCACAAAACCTTTATCTTCACCAATACTGACCCCTTACATTACATGTATGCCAAACTCTACCAACATCAATGCGATGCACAGTTGCTCATGCTTCTTTCCGACCTTGACCTCGAATTCATCCATCAAAATTCTATCAAAGGCCAAACCATCACTGAACAACTAGCAGACGCACCTCTTTTCGAGAATCTACCCTCAAACTTTTATTCCCAAACGAATCCATTGCTACCCTCTCCTTGGACGATACCGCTTACCAAATGACCTTATTCTTTCATGGTTCCAAATGTCAGCGTGGGGGTGGCACTAGTGTTATCCTCATTCCTCTTGGTGGTGAACCGATGCCTTTATCTTTCAAACTGGATTTTGATTATACAAACAATATCACCGAATACGAAGACTAGTATTGGGTCTCCAGGTTGCTTATGCCTTAGATGTTAAGTCAATCAATATCTTTGGTGATTCCCAACTGGTTGTAAATCAAGTCAATGGTATATGCCAATGTCATAATGAAATAATTATAAAGTATAAACACCACGTAGACATACTTTTGATTACCTTTGACCATTATGAACTTCAAACCACCCCCCGTTCTACCAATAAGCTTGCGGATACCATGGCCTGCGTGGCTTCTCAGATACCTGATTTGCCCACCGACTCTAAAATATTTGTCACAATACAAAATATACAATCACCCTCTTATTTACCTCATGAGGTTTACTCCATCGGAACCATTGCACCTGACCCACGTGACCTTTGGTATAAGCAGTTTGTAGACTATTTTTCCCTTTCCATTCTACCTTCTGATATCACATGTAATGGACAAATTACCTTTCTTAAAAGTGTCTCTCGCTATGTCATCATGGGTGGTCTCATTTATAAGTGTGGCTTCGATGGTATTTTCTTACGATGCCTTACAAGTTTTGAAATTCCCTACACCATTAAGGAAGTTCACGATGGAATTTGTGGAGGCCACTTTAGTGGTTTAGCTATCACTAAATGCATTCTTCACCTTGGCTATTACTGGCCAACTGTAAACTGTGACTGTTGTGACTATGTCAAATGTTGTTTCAAATTCCAGCAACATGCTAATCTTCATCACACACCTAGTCATGACTTACATGTCACATGAGACCTTTGGCCTTTCTCCCAATGAGGCTTAGATCTTGTTGGAGAGATCAATCCTCATTCTTCACAATGCCATCAATGGATTATAACCACTACTGAATAATAAAATAAATGGGTAGAAGCCATTCCCCTCATTTCTACAAAATCCAAGAAAATATGTGAATTCATCAACCATCATATCATTTTTAGCTTTGGTGTCCCTCATCGTCTCGTCATTGGTAACGGAAAATAATTCAAAAACCAAACCCTACAAAAGTTGTGCGACGATTTTGGAATTCAACTCAGTTTCTCGTCACCTTATTACCCATAAACCAATGTCCAAGCATAATCAACCAATAAAACCTTTAAAAAAATTCTTATGAAAGTAGTTGACAATACCCTCTCAAAATTTCCCCTCTTTTGAAAGTTAGAAATTTGAAAATTTTGAGTTGGCACCCTTCAGTAATGTTTCAGTGAAGTGGAAATTTGAAAAGATGGTGAAAATTCACATTTATTGGGGTCATTTAAAGTAACTTGTGGGTCTGTCGGACATTTTTGTCCCTCATGTCCCAAAGTTCCTTCTTGGTCTTCTATTTGTTCACTCGATTTCCCTGCAAGTCCTTGTCTTTTGGCTTTATCAGGAACTTTTTGTCCCATTTGTCCCAAAGTTTACTCGAACTTCCTTTTCCCCATTCACCCGCCTCACCTGCATTGGGTTCTTCACGTACTTTTCGACCCATCTGTCCCAAATGTGTTTGGGATTTCTATTCCTGATCTATTCCTGCATCGGCCACATCAGGTCTTCATGTCCCTCGTGTCTTTGTGTCCCTGGAACCTCAAGCTCATTTGTTCCTACATTCCCTGCGTCGGTCTGGATCGCATCTTATGTCCATATGTCCCAATGTCCCATGGACTATCTAAGCCAGTTTTTTTCCACTTTTTCCACATCTCATCTTTTTGAGTCAGTGCAAGGTGTATTTAATGCTCATTAATGATCTTCTCTCTCCTGAAACAGCTATTTAAAGGGACTATTACCTATGTATTTGTTACATTGCTCGCTTTCTTTTTCTCACCCTGAATCCTTGTAATTGAGTCATTTGTTTGTCTCCCTGTATTCCTTTGCATTCTCGTCATGAATTTGTTCTTAGAAGGTCATCCCTCTATGCATTGCAAAAATGAAGATCAAGTTTCAAGGGCAGGAACATTTGTCACCTCTCAAGACCTTTGTACCTGATATTGGGGATAGTGAGGTTTGGCACTTAGATTTCGGTAATTTTTGGGGCAGACTAACATGTACCAACCCTGCCCCCTTGGCCCAAATGATCAATAACAGTGGAATTATGTATGCATCTGATTTTCCCATCTCTGTGTAGTGTGCCGACACCATGCTTGCTTATGGAGCTCATTTTAACTCAGATACCAAGGAGCTTACTAATGTGCATGGAGAATTAATTGCTAAACTGGATGTTGCCACCATTGTTACTACCCTACGCATTCTGAGACTTGAAGACTCCATCGTTCTCACTCTTGCTCAAGCTCAAACTCTATTCGATCAAGACAGTGAAAAATACAAAGCACAAGTAGTGAAGTCATGGTTAAAGAACCCTAAGAAAGGAGCATCTAGACTCTCCAAAGCATTATTTAGGGTTGATTTCAATGAGGAGCTGTCTGATTTCATCATTTTTCTCACTTCGTATCATGGGAATGCCCTCCACCAATGAATTTCATTTTTGGATGTGCCCTTTTATAAATATCATATGTGAGGGAAAGCATAGCATAAATTGGGATGAAATTATTTGTATGAATATGACTAAGCAATTGTCAAATGTTGAGCATACTAAGAAGTTCTATATGAATTCTTATCTCATGTATACCCTAGCTATGTCCTGGGAGTGGTTTGGTTTCACCTACATGGAGGGCAAGAAGGATGAGCCTATCTACACATACTACCCTCAGTTTACCCTCGAGGCCAGCAATCACAATTTCAGAAGGGTCAATGATGCTTTCACCATGTATATTGTTAGACTCTTGGAGGGTGACACTTCTAGGAGATTCTCTGATGAGGCTATGACTCTGATAGCCAAGTATGGGGCTTTCTTCATCCAATTCAGAAGGTTCTCATACATCAGGTTGGCTGGCTTTGAAAGTACACCCCTCAAGCTCCCCATGTTTTGCAATGATAAAATGGCTCTAGTTGAAGTGTGCAGGTAGCTTGATAAACTACACAGAACCTGCAGAGACAAGAAGATCATTGGTCTTCATTTCCCTATCTCCTTGGGAAATTATACATGCAAAACAGCTCTGGATGCCCAAAACATAGAAAGGGCTATTGCTCCTCTCACTGTCCATTTCTTCAGACCCAGGACTTGTTTTGATCTGAAGAATTTTATTGATCAGAACCTCAGAATAATTTATCATCATAAACTAGACACTTAGGATTACTGGGTTGATTGTGCTGATGATTTTGAAGCCAGAAGGAGGCATTATGGTAGACTCTCTCTGCAAAAAATTACAAATCTCAATCTCTACCAAGTTCCTGAAGGGCTTAAGGATGATGATGAGGACTTACAATCCTTTGAATATGAAAGATCAATCAAACACACTCCTTTAGAAACCCTGGATTGGTACGTAAAGGAGAGAGATGATTTGACTGAGATTATTGCCCCTGTTCTTGTAAGAACTAAGGTTTGGTTTGACAGGAAAGTTCATGAGCTCAAGAGGAATCAGGGTAGATCTTCTTCAAGAGAAACTTCCACACCTGGGAAGGAAGTGCATACACCTAGTACTGAGGTACCTGAGCAAACCCCTCCTTCTTCCTCAATAAAAGAGCCTGAATCATCTACTCCTTCCACTCAAGTGTATCAAAAGAAGATTAAAGAGGTTAAGCAAGAACCAATTGAGGAAGAATCTCTTCTAGAGCATTCATAATTGCCTTCAGGACTAGAGAACATTATTTTTCTTAGTGAAAGTGATGATGGTGAAGTGCTAGATCCTACAGGAGCTCCTGAAATCACTGTTGAAGAAGAAAAAGAGGTTCCAAGTACTGAACCTCCTAGTATAACAGACTCCTCTGCAAAGGAAGTTCTGAGGTCCATGTACTTCTCTACTGGAGGCAACAGTGGTTAATACTTTGAGTGCCATGAGTTCACTTGCTCTTGGGCCTCTTGTTCCTTCCTCTTCTTCTTCTACCTTTTCTTGGGTGCAGCCCTTGGTTGACAGCAAGAAGAGGAAATCTTCTTCTCGTTTAATAGGGCCAGATTTTGATGTTGTAGCAACTCTGTTGAGTACTGTCTCCTCCTCCTCCAGCAAAGAGAGCAAAGATTACTTCAAGATTAGTAATTGATGCTCAGGCTAGCAGTTCCTGGAGGTTGCAAAGCCCAAGGTTGATAAAGCAGAGAAGGATCTTTTGGTCTCTGATTTGGAGCTTTCCAGGATCCCAATGGGAGAATCCACTCCTGAGAGTGAAGTTCATAACCTTCAGGAAATAGTAACTAAGGTTATTGAATGGGTTGAGAAAGGAAAGTAGACCATAGAGCAGTTGGAAGAACAGAATCAAGTTCTTTCCAACTTTATCAAATCATTGTTGGCCAAGGATAGATTTTTGGATCCAACCCCACTAGCTGCTCTCCCACCCCCCATGATTCTCAGCCAGGATGAAGTTCAGAGCATCAAAGACATATACAAGTATTCAACTTATGGGAAGGATGTGGAAGCTATGGTGGATGATATGACTATAGCAGGTTTGAACTTCATTGTGGAAGCCTTCAAAACTAATGAAAAAGTGATTAATTTACAGTAGAAACTCTCTACCTCAATCAAAACTATGGATAAAGAGCTGAAGGTCTGGAGTAGTTGTATTACAGATCTTCACCTAATGGGCCAAACTGATGAGAAGATCCTGTTGGTCAGCAATGTATTTGATGATGCCAAGAATAACCTATTGAAGGCATGGATTTTCAGTGTTGAATGGAAGATAAAGGTTCTGGAAGAAGCACTGGGAGAATTGAGGAATGTGTGGCAAAAAGGAGAATATTTTAAAACTTATTTCTCATCAGCCTTTCAAAGATATTCACTGCCATCTTCAAGATGAAACTACAGGTGTTCCCTTCTCTCTTCAGGAAATCAAGGCTCAGTTCAAAACTTTTGTCAAGAATGATTTGTTTAAAGAAGAGTCATTTACTAAAGAGAAGATGGAAGACATTTGTTCCCTCCATTCAGCTATTGCCAAAGCTAATAAGGAATATCTGGAGCATACTGAATTTGATAAAGATATGGAGAAATGTCTAGGAATGTGGACTCATGCTACTACCAACACAACAATTCCAAGAGGCATAGAAATAGCAAAAGCATTGAAAAAGTTTAGGCATCAGATTTTCAAACTAGTGGGTCCTCCTCAGCCATAATAGAATGTCTCTTCTTCTTTCTCCTTTTTCTCTTCTTCTATTTTTAGTGTTGAGCTCCTTGTAAATTAATTAAGGACATTGTATTGTGCATTTCCTTAATTAAAATTTTAGTTAAAAGAAACGGTTACCAAATGTAACCAATTTGTAAGCTATATAATGAGCTCTCTTCACCATTTAAGGGGTTTGGAACTCTGATTATTTTTGAAAGTGTAAAAGAGTCAAAAGCTATCAATACAAGAATATTTCCCTTTCTATTTCTATCTATGTCTATTCATTCCTTCTTATCTGTCAAAATTTATTGAATCATTAATCTATTTTGCATTAAGAAGCTTTGTATTCTTATGGATGTCATCTCTGGAACTTTGTGTCTGTGAAATAACATCTAATAGTTTTAATATGAATGATTCTGTTCTATATTATCCTAGTTCAACATTTATAAGGAATTATTTTGCTATCTATACTTCCTAAAGAATGTTATTCTGCATCTTCCCCTTCCTTAGTTCTTCTATCCTTTTGTATTGATAATCTATCTTAGAGCTCAAAACACTTTCACAATATCAGAGTTTCTCTTTGAAATAGAAAGTTGAACATTTGTGAATAGTTTTTTACTTTCAATAAGGGCACCTCTCCCATCAAAGAGGAGGGAACTTTCTGTCCCCTAACTATTGCTTTCATTAAAGTTCTATTTTTACAACCAACACCTCTAACAAGGTATATGAAAAATTCCAGTTTCTAAACATCTCACTACAAGACATTCTCAACGATGATGAATTTTGCCAGGATCATTTTCCACTACTTGTCGTTATTAGAGGGAACACCATCTCAATGCTCTTGACCATCTCCAAATGGTACCAAAAATGCATCAAAAGGTGCCTACGACAACCACGTGTCCATAAACGACACTTTGAAGTTGGCAACCTCGTCCTGAAGGAAAATCAACATGCAACCAAAGAAGAGAAAAGTAAACAGGGAAAATTTGCTCCTGATTGGCTTGGGACCTATATCGTTACCTATACCTCTGGATTAAGTGATTATTGGATTTGTCTTCACTCGAAGGTAAACCCATAACCTAAGCCTCTCAATGCCTTGCATATTCGATCATTTTATTATTGACATCAAGTCCTATATCACTTTCTATCAATTGATCGCTCATCCCTTGAGCGTTGTTCACCTCCCATATTACCCGTTTTTGAGGATCAATAACTAAACAATAATCATGTGATTACTCGTCACCTTTCAGCCTTATCTTCAATATGATTACCATATATCTACTCACAACATGATTCTCATGGATACTTTTCATATTTTTAAATATGGAATCCCATGGTTGTTCATCACTTGAAACCACCTCTTTCATAGTTAACCTCTGTGTGCTATGGTTTTGCCTTCTAAAACAAGAAGCTAGTCTTCCTCTATAGTCTTGTCCATGACTTAAAACAGCCAAAAAAAAATGGGATTCAACTCCTTGAGTCAAACTTCCAGCAAAAAGATGACTCCCTCAAAAGGGACATCTCTTCTCTCTACCTTGTTGCCATAAATAAACCGATCCCTTGAAGGGCAGCTATATAAAATCATTGCAAAAATACAATAAAATTTTCAGAAGCTTCCCGCATCGATCAACTTCATGAAGACCTCAAGGAGATAATATACTCATCCCATATAGACTTCCCACATCGATCAATCTATTACAAACAAACAAATGAAGAAAATGAGAGAGCTTCCTTTTGGCTAGGAGGAACTACCTGAAATACAAAACAAGACCATAAAAGAGAGTTAAATAGTATATGATAGTGTACTTCTTGGCGTATGCTAGATCCGGGAAGTGTGATACTTCCTAAAAGGCCGTCAATCCACTATTTATAATTCAACATAAAATAACTTAAACATGTAAATAAAAGAATTTAGTGCTAGTGTTCTAATTTGGGTGCCTCATATTACTATCAGCGTCAATTCAATTAAATACTAAAATGTTATGTAGATAAAGGTTTTGAGTTGGGTTGCGGGTAGCGTAGGTGGTATGCAGGTCACACACAGAATCTTGCTAAGGTTGGATGATATTTTGGGTTGTTTTGGGTGAGGTAATTAAGTTGCTGGTTTGGAACAATATTATTAGACACAGAGACCGACATTGGTCAAGGTGACTGATGTCGGTTTAGGTATGACCAGTACCGGTTGTTGTGAAATGTGGCAGGGAGTCAGGTGGAGGGTGTTTGGAATCTCTTCTGTCTTGGAACAGAGAGTTGGAAGGGCCTCTGTGCGGGAGGGTGAGGTGACAGGTCCAAAATAGGTGTGGTAAGGTTTTGAGTGAGGTTTGGGGTAGCCTAAGGGTTGGGTCGTTAGGTTGGGTTGATAGTCAGAGTGACCGATATCGATTAAGAAGACCGATGTTGGTAGAAGATGAACTAGCCACAGTTAGGGTTAACCCGTGTCGGTGACTGTGGAGAACTGGGGAATGTTGTAGAACAGTTTTGGGTCCTCTCTGTGATTACATAAAGAGTTTGGAGGGTGTTTGTGATGTCTATGCAAGGGAGAGGTTTTTGTGTAGTTTAAGTGGGGTGTGATGGGGTTGTTGATAGAGAGAAAGATGAGGGATAGATCTAAATAAGAACATTGAATAGATGAAGGAAAATAAAGAATACAACTGCAAGTAACAGAGGAGAGACACACTTACTTGGAGTTCAAAAGTGTTCTAAATGCCTGTAGTGGTGGAGAAGTGGTTAGAGATATTGGTGACAATTGATCTATGGAATGGTGCTCAGTACTATGACAGTGATTCCCAGAATGCTACCCTGAATGCAAATACCTTTTGATCAGTCTTCGTGCTGGCTATGGATGTCTGGACTTGCGAAAGGGCTCTAGTTCTTGCTTGTATACAGATCTCCTTCGTTCCAAATCTTGAGAATGTGGCAAACCTCCCAAACAAGGTAACAAAAAAGAATATAAGGTAACTGACAACGGTTTAGGGTGACTGACATTGGTTTAGGGTTGACCGGTGTCGGTTATGGAGGGAAATCCTAAGTTTACTAAAAATGCCAGATCTTGGTGATCTTTTTAGGCTAGTTCAATTTATTCCCATGGATAAAAAATGTAACGTTACATTTTAATGAGTGGGAATGTGGTTAGTTATGGTGAGTGAATGTTGAGTCCTAATAAAGGGGAAATATGCTAAAAATAGGTTTGTGGTGAGGTGTTTAGGTGAGGTGGAAATTAGTTTTAATTAAGGTATTTAAATAATGAATGAAGTGGGGATGAGTATTAATTTAATTGTAAATAACTAAATTAATATTAATGTGGGGTAGGGGGTCATGGTTAGGAGAATATGTTTAAGTTGGCTATTCGAAAAGGGACCAAGGGGAGTGACCTAATTTTGGTGTCTACATCCTGATCTATAATATAAAATTTTATTAGAACTGTCTTAGGTTCAAGGGTGACTAGAAACACTATAGTTCTAATTGACATCATTTTGAGGCTGACATATCCTCTTAGTGTGTTTCGTGTTGAGGAGAAATTGGTTTCTCCATAACCTAATTTCTTGAGAAAAGAGAAGGGGAATATGTTGACCGATGCCACAGTCAATCATCGCACACTTTACATAGTTATTGTAGATCCAACTGTAGATCCAAACATATAAAAACAAGGTTGGATCACCTCTACGAGCTATTTCGGCATCCATGGGCATCTTACTAATGTTGAATAAAAATATGACATCTAGGATTCCCTAGAGGATAGACATCAAATTATATATTATTTATCTGCACTTCTAGATGAGGGGTGAAATTAATCAAATGCCCAAGACCCAATGATTCTAATAAAGTATCTCTATAAGCAGGGGAATTCTTTAACAAATCTGAGAAGGAAATGTGAGAGAAGGTCCTGGTTAGGTCATTGATCAAGTCATAAGCTCTTACTGGTTTTCCCAGTGTCTCACAAATGTCATCTGATATAGTCAGGTAGATTGGGATAGGGTGCGAAGAATAGTCTTTGATTCTAGTGGTCATGTTTATCTGAGGCTCAATATCTAGCTCTACAAGGCCCACTATCTTATTCTGTTGACGCCCATTTAACAAGGGTGAAACTAATGGGTTTGATGAAGTCGAAGTGTCTTGATGGTTGGTTCCCACAATAATTCCCTTGTTTGATCCGTTGGGATCTAGCTTACCATTATTGGGTTGATTTGGGAGAGTATCGTTTAAGATCCTAAGCGGAATATTTTGAGGAGACACTGGTCCCATGCTAGTGTTTTGCTTAGGCACAATAGGATTTTCCAAAAACATGTCAACGAAAAGTTGTCTTTGGTCTTTGGGTAGATGTTGTAAAAACTTATTACAATCTCAGAAAGTTCTAGCATCGTGACCTCAAACTCTATGAAAACCACAATATAAGTTGGGGTCGTAATCCTGAGGTCTCTGGTTTGTATTTTGTTATGGTGTGAAGTTTCAATTTTTATTTAACTGTTGATTGTTATAATTGAAGTTTGGAGCCAATTTCCCCTGATTTTTAACCTAGTTTGGATACCCACCTGGGTATTGACTAGGGCCTTGGGCTTGCACTTGTTGAACTTTTGTTGTTGTTGTTGTTATTACTGTTGAGGACATTTGAAGTCCACAATGTTGAACGTAGGAACAAAATTGTTATTTCTTTGGTTATTGTAGTTTACATTGTTGATGTTGGTAGCGTTTGCATTGGGGGTGTTAACAATGTTTGGTTTCTTGGCCTGATTGGTAACACCATCAATTGTAGCCCCACGATTCTTGTTGATAACTTTTGGTTAGTGATTATTGTTTGTGTTATTAGGGAAGTTTGAATTACCCTGATTAGGAGTGATTATCCTCCCATTAGAGTCGTAAGTCTTGTGACCATTTTCTATTGTTGCTTGCTCTATTCGGAGAGCACCCTCTAGCACCTCTTCATAGCTCCTAAGTGTGAACTTCTTGACCTCCTCCTTTGTTTCTCGGTTGAGAGAATGAAGGAACAAGTCACAGAGCTTCGTTAGATCCATGTTATGAGTGCTTTTTAAGGAGTAAAGAACTTGTCACCATATTTGTATGAAACGTGCGGCAGACTCGTTGTGCTCTTGTTTGATATGGAGGAATTCTCTAATTCCTTTTCTCAATAGTTTTTTCATGTTGAATTTTTTAATAAAACCTGACATGAGTTACTTGAAATAATGTATCGAAGCCTCTGGTATTCTGTAATGCCATTCGATAGCAATACCTTCTAACGTCGTAGGGAATATTTTTGTAATGACCGCATCCCATGGGAGTAGCTCTCAAATGGAAACTGCATATGCCTTGATGTGTGCATTAGGATCTCCTTCCCCTTTAAATTTTGGAAGGTCTGGTGGAGGTCTTAGGAGCATGAAATTTCATATAGAGAATTCAAGAGGCTCTTTTAGATATTCTAAGCAGGTGCCTACTGCGTAAGACTCAACCATTGATGGCATTTTTTGGGGAAGTGTGGATGGAATTGGTTGTTGAAATGGTACAACATATACATTTTTTGGGGCATAAGGGATCCCTTGTGGCAGACCATATGAGCCTGGGTAAGTGTACATGTCCCCCTGTGGTGACTTAGAGTACATGTGCATGTAAGGGGGGCGATTATTTTGATATGGATGTTGAGGCACAAAGCCAGGGAACGTTGCATTTCCATATGGCATCATCATTTGTCTCCCCTGTTACCAACAACTTGGACATTAAATAAAAATTAAAAACAAGACTCCATCATGCCTATACCTAACTCCACCATGCCTAAACCGACCTAACTACACCATGCCTAAATCGACCTAACTCAGTCATGCCTATGACCTAACTCATCATGCCTATACCTAACTCCACCATGCCCAACCGACCTAACTCCACCATGCCTACGACCTGACTCCATCATGCCTATAACCTAACTCCATCATGCTTATGACCTGACTCAACCATGCCTGTGACTTGACTCAATCATGCCTACACCAACCTGTCTCCACCATGCCTAATACAACTAATTTCCATCCATATACAACTAACAATCAAATTTTTCAACACAAGTACATCATCCACAATCATCGATATCATCATATAAGTCTATGTATCCATCCAATATACATTGATACAAAATAATATCAATCTCTCAAAAATATCATATACATCCTCACCATCTTCGACACACAGGCTGGTATATGCTCAAAAAATATCAAAGCTCTCATATACAACCTCACCATCTTCGACACGCAGGCCGATATATACTCACAAATCTCAAAACTCTCATATACATCCTCACTCTCTTTGGCACGTAGGCCAGTATATATCAAAAATAAACAAAAAGGGAAGTATACACAGATATCAATCACGTCCCCATCAGATACCCTCTATGCCTACATCACCTGTCTCCTCCTCCTCCTTTGCTCTTGTGTGACGTCCAACTAACATCTTACCACCCTCCATAGGCCTTGGTCTGACCTATTATGACCCCTCATCTAGCGCTGGTCTACATAAACTAGTGGCCTCACCCTGACCCTATTTCTGGGCTCACTGGCCCCTTTTACTCTCTACACTATGATTGCGGGACTTGGTCCTCTCACTCGAGGCCTGCTATGCTCTATGCTCTACATAAGATTTGACATCTATCCTTATAGCCATCAGGTGATCCTGATAGTACCATGCCTCACCGAGGGCATCCCTAAACCATGCCATCGATACTTTCTTTAGAGGCGCCATGGGCCTCGCTGCCACCTATGTACTAAGACCTACTGCTATTGGCCTTAGTCCTTGTGCCTGTAACTCCTATCCCTGACCCTGTGTAGGTACATGTACCACCACCTGTCCTTGGGTAGTAGCCAAATGCCCCTGTAATGTAGTCACCTGGCCCTATAAGGTGGCTACTTGTGCCTGTGATGCCACTAGCTGGCTCTGTAAATCCGTGACATGTGCCTGTAGAGTGGTAATCTACGCTCCATCCTATCCTAGTCCCTGTGCCTGTACCTGTGCCACCTGTCCTTGTAAGATATTCACCTTCCCTGTCAAGGTAACTACATATGCTTGTACAGCGGGCAACTGCACTCCCAATGATGTCACCTATCCCTGTAGTGCATCTCTATGCACTGTCACTGTAGCCAAATCTAGCTACCCCAGATGTGGAGGTACCACCTGTAACTGTGCATCCCACCATCATATATACAAATCAGTCACCCCTGCATCATCAATCTGGCCATCCATCGACATCTCTGCCTAACCTACTGGATCTGTAGGGTGAGGTAGAAGCAAAGGCCTCTCCACATCCTCTTAGCGATACTGTACAACCGATGGGGGAACATCCTAGACTAGTCAAAACTATTGCCCAACTCTATCCACTTGAATCATCTCGTGCTCACCAGCACGTCTACCCTGTATCCACCATACTAGTGGCAACTCCTACAGCTCTCACCTCATACATCTAAATGTTGGGTAGCCCACATACGGATGCCACACGATATCTAACGCATATAGCCCTTCCAAGCTCTACCTATAATGCACGACATCATAGGTCACCTCCTTTCCTCATTAGCGGTCCCCAAATACCACCCACATCTTGTAGCCTGCTCTCTTTCCACCTTTATGCCACTATGTTATTAGTAATCCTTGCAGCTGCACTATCACAATGTGCTTATATGCCCAACAATGTAACATGAAGGTACAACATAAGCCATAGTGGTGCATCCTCTGGTGACCCCAGAACTCTCTATACAAATGTACCAAATAGGCAGGTGCCCAAGCAAAGTGGACCCGATCCTCCACCATCTCCCGCAAAACCCCCATCAAACCTCGGGGAAACCAACCACCCTCTGAATCAAGTAGAGCATAACACCCCACCGCAACCATCATCAGTACCACCAATCGCATCTCCTATGGGTTTTTTGCATACATCGCCTCGTATACAAGGCTAGCGCTATGCTTAGTTAACTTAGTCGCCATCTCCCCAAACACTGTGATCATCTCCTAGAAGGCCACATTGACTGACACTGTATACACCAACTCACCAACTTAGCAACCGCAATATCCGGTAGAAATCCTCTATCATAATCGTCATCTCACCGGTGGGTAAATGGAAAGTATTGGTCACGGAATCCCATCTATCGATGAGCACGACCATGAGGCTATCCCATGGGATCTGCCTATACCACGTGATGCTAACTAGGAAAACCACGCGAATGTGCCCCCAATCCTCCATGGTGACATGAGGTCGTATCTCCCCTAACAGCGATGGGAATCTATCCCTCATCGTCAGTTGATGTCGTGCATACACCCATACAAATCACCCATCTCAAAAATCCCACACACCCGTCAATTCCATACCTATTGCCCTGACCTATCGTCTACCCTGTGCCCATTTACCCCAACCCCATATTACTTTACTTGGGACATCACTTACCTACCAAACCCCTTTCCTCCTTCCTCTTTTCTAGTCCCTCTTATATCCCCCTTTTTCTACCCATTCATATTTCACCCAATCTTTTCCCCTCCCACCCTAGCTTCACCCCATATATGATAACCGATCTCGGTCATTCCTGACCGCTATCGGTCACACATGATCAACATCGGTCACCTAACCGTGACCGATGTCGGCTTAGTCTGATCGATGCTAGTCACCCTTGATCGACGTCGATCTCTGTTTCGGCTCCACAGCTGAAACCCCCTGCCCCCCATTTTTCCAAAAATAAAAAATCTGCCCTAAAACCTACCCAAACACCCAACTAACCCACCTGTTGTCTCCCGAAAACCACTTTTTGTTTTCCAAGTTAAATTCAAAATTTTGAGCTCTTGCCCACCTAAAGTATTTAAGCCAAGTTGAAGGTTCATGAAGTTAGCAAAATCTTTGCCCTAGTGTTGTTTAAATCTATGTTTTGCTCATTTTGAGAAATTTTCCATCTCCCGGTCTTTGCATGCAATATCCTCTTTACAATATCCTTTTTTGATCAAAATTGTTTGCTTGTTCTATGGCATGAGTCGTAAAATCATTGTTTTGCCTCCATGCCTCTGGCTCGCGAAGGAAATTAAAAAATTAGACTTAAAATGATGAAGTTCTCTTCCTCTGTGTATTTTTCCCACAGTCGGGAATGATGGGCATTTTCTTCCCCGTCAAATTTTTTCCCCATCATCCCCGGGTACGTGGACATACCTAATTGGAAGCGGTTTGGTGAAGAAATTTGTGTTTTTGAGCCTTTTTGTAAAAAGGCAAAAAATTAAAAAGTGACCCGTAACCCCGATCAGACTATAAAGGAAAAAGTCAAAGGTGAAGCCCACCGTTGCTTTCCGTTGAAAATTCAAAGCGGGAGAGCGGGTCGGTAGAGAAATTTGTGTTTTTGAGCCTCTTTGTAGAAAGGCAAAAAGTTAAAAAGTGACTCGCAGCCTCGATTAGGCTATAAAGGTAAAAGTCAAAGTTGAAGCCCACAGGGAAAAAGTCAAAGGTGAAGCCCACCGTTGAAAAGTCAAAGCAGGAGAGCGGGTCGAGGGATGGATTTAAGTTTTTGACCTTTTTTCCAAAAAAGGTTAAAATGTTGAGAAAAGGGCCATGACCTCATTTCCAATGAAAATGTGCCACGTGCCTAAGTTAAAAAGTTGAAGCGGGGGTGCGGGCCAATTTGTTCCAAATTGCCAAATCTCTAAAAAATCATGAAACACAAAGGGCTTTCCCCCGTACCCACTCCAATCTCTTCCTACCATGTGGACGACCTGATTTCAAAGTTATAAGAGAAAATCAAACAGTTTGTATTCAAACTGGCAAATCAAATGTAATGTTCGCGTTGCAAGATCTAGTTTTTAACCTGTCATGAGAATTTTCTTCGCAATGGAGGAATTTGAAGAGGTGCAAATGATTTGTAAATTTGTAACCATTTTGGCGTGAGATATAATGGCTCCTCAAAGCCATTTCAGGGGCTAGCGATTGATTTAAAAAACAACTAGAGTGCTCTGTACCTGGAAACGACAAAAATGCCATACTTCTTCTATTTTCCCTTCTCAGAACTTCCTTTATTCTCAAAGCTCTATACAAACTCTACTTTAGCTTCAATAATAAAACAAGGAATTTTTGCATTTTTGATTGAGGGATTGATTGGTACCTTGTGACTAATGAATTTTATTCGGTCTTATAGCTTCTCCTGCGGATTTTTTTTTCTTCTAACTATAAATGCATGTAAATGAAAGTTCTAATTAATGTGTGTGGGAATCTGATATTTTACTCACAACATTAGTTTTATCTTACCTCCATTTCCACTCCCTTTCCCCTTTCCAAGATAAAGTTTCTTCACTAGTGAGACGTTGCTAGCTTTGCCATAGGGTCAATGGAGTGCCCCTGTTGGATCTCTAGTCGAAAGGCCACCATTGAAATCCACCTTTTATGCATGCACTTACGAAATCTGCACCGTTCAAGTAGAGGGACTTAGATTCCCATAGCGTTGGCTTGAAACCCACCAATTCATCCACAAGACAAATTTTCTCGCCAATAGTTCTTCGCACCCACCATGGGGTAGATTTTGCAGCATCTGCACCTAAAAACGACCTCAGGGTCATAAAATACAAAAAAAAGATTCTAGAAGAAAATTTTCTGGAGATTGAATAATCACACAAACTACATGGATGTAAATCATGGATATTATGGGAAATCCTCCTGTTGAGAGACCTGATTTTATCTTTCACATCCAAGGAGACATTGCTAGATCTAATCTGGAGAGACCTCCAGTTATTCTTTGGCATAATAGAAGATACACCCAACAACTGAGGCAAGGAGGAAAAATTGATCCCACATTTGAAGAGCTTGAAAGAGAGGAAAGAGCTGAAGAGGAGATAATAGCTCAAATTGAAGAAATAGAAAGACTTCAAATTGAAGCAGAAGAAAGAGCAGCAACAGAAGCAGCCTTAGCAAGACTGGAGGCTAGAAACAGGAATAGAATGGGTGATCATGAGCATGAAGTACACAAGCCTAATGTACCATGGGGAAGAAATACTGGTCCACTCACTCTTCCACAACCACTTCATGAGCTCCCAAGAGGCTCAAGAAAGAACTTCCCAAAATTCAAAGGGGATGGTTATCAGCTCCCCGAAGAACATGTAGCAACATTCATCACTACTTGTGGAGTGTTGGGGGTTGAAAATGAAGATGTTTCAGTTAGGCTCTTTGTGGAGCCACTCCAAGAAAGAAGCTGTTGAATGGTTCTACATGTTGCTCCCAAGATCTGTCACATGCTAGGAAGATATAAGAAGTGCATTTGAACATAGGTTCAAGAGCACAAAATATTGTCAGGATCTGTTGGTCCAACTAGTTCAAATAAAGAAGGAGACCTCCGAATAAATGAGATATTTTTTAGTAAGGTATGATAGGTTGATGAGAATGATCCCAAAAGATGTGGTGCCCCCCTGAAAACAACTTGAAAAGGTTCTTCTTTAGTGCTTTTCCATCAGAAGCTATATTCTTCCTCAGAAGAGCCTAACCAAGAACATTAAGGGAAGCTAAAGAATTTACAATTGAGACTGATGATGATCTAATTCTTTCTGGTAAAGTGAAAGGACCAAATGGGAAGTAAAAAGGTCAGAGTTCAAATTTAGTCACCACTGATCCAATGTTCCAAAAAAAGGTAAATGACCCAGTTGCTTTGAAGAAGCAACTGTCACAAATCACAATGAGGAATGATCCAAGGAGACCAAATCCTCCTGATAGACCAAGAATTGCTCCACCTCCTCGTAGGCTTCCTCTTGAAGCACCACCAATCAATGTCGTCTGTGACACTAGAGAATCAAAAGAAGGAGCAAACATTGAGTAAACTAAAGAAGAAAGCATGGATGACTATGAAAACATCTTGAAATTGAAGAGGTTTGCATGCACAATGGCCTGATTGAATATGTTGCTGATGAGGAGGAAGGCGATGAAGAAGCTCCAAGTTTTTCATGTGTTGTTTTCACTCGTGCACAATCCAAGAATGGTGTTTCCACCTCAACATTTGCAACTGAGAGTAGTAAGAACAAAGAAGATAGCTCTCCAAAGCCTCCACTAAACAAGATCATCAACAAGGGATCACCATTAACACCTTCCATGAAATCAGCTAGAGAGAAATCAGATTCACCAGTTGTCAAGGATCACACTGTTGTGCTGAGTAAGTTATTTGATTCTTCTCCCAACTCAAAAGCTGTTAAGAGAAATCCTCTTCTAAATGTTGGTTCCACAAGAACATCTAAATTTCAATCAAAGGTTACACCCCCATCTCCTTCCAAGCCAATTGCCACATTTGAAAAGGAGAACCCAACACCAAAAGTAACGATGCATCTACCATTTAAGTCCTCATCCACTACTGGAACCTCTTTCTCATCTACCATAACTTCATTTGACTTTGTAGAGCATGCTAGCAAAACCAAATTCCAAATCTCTGAAATTGAATACCTACAAACACATCCTACCCAATTTGGCATATTCATCAAGGCAGTCCAAGGTGGTAACTCTACATCCCCAATCTCTAATTCTAAAGGCTTACTTCCCACACCATCCACACCATCTTCTCAAAACATTCTAGCCCTCAGTGCCTCCACCACCAACAGAGGTGATCCTTTTTACCTGTCACTTCTCATCAAAGGTTTTCATCTGAACAATTGCATTATAGATTCTGGAGCCTCAGATAATGTGATGCCAACAAAATTTGTAAATGCTCTTGGCCTCACTTTGACCCAGGTAAATGACACATGCTACTCAATGGAATCCAAACAAGTTCCATTGGTAGGAAGGATTAAGGATGCTCAGGTTGCACTAGCTAATTACCCTGACAAGAAGATACTCTTGACCATTTTGGTGGCAGACATCCCAACATCTTTTGGTATGCTATTGAGTAGAAGTTTTTACAAATATCTAGGTGGAGAAATAAAAATGGATTGGTCATCTGTAACTATCCCAGTGAAAGGAGAAATGAAGAAGTTGTTGCCAGTCAGGAAAATGAAGTTCACAGTAAGGAAGTATGATTATGCAAGCGCTGATATCATTTTTCAAGATTGTGGGCTTGGAAATTACCTCCTTACGACATAGAAGGAAGAGGACTTGCCACTTCTCATGGAGGAAGAAGAAGACCAAATCTAGACAATGGAGTTTGATGGCAGTCATTCCAGAGCAGGTTCAGGAGCCTGGTGTAGTATTATACTCTCCCTCCAGTGAGGTATATCCTTTTATACCTACAAGCTACAATTTGAATGATCTACACATAATACAACAGAGTACCTGAAGCATTACATCATTAGACATGAATACAGATCAGAGGACATGGGAATCAAGAAGTGAGATGCAAAGGTGATGCAAAGGTTGTGGTAAAGTAGGTCCGCCAACAAATATCAGGTGAAAAACCCCAGACTCAGGCAGTTATAGAAACAGAGTGTGGGACTTCATTGAATCCTTTGATGCATTCTCCATTGAAGCTATCCCTAGTGAATAGAATGAAAAGGATGATTCTCTAGCAATTTCAGCTTCCTTAGTGACAGCTCATCCTTCTTTTGGAAAGGATAAAGTGACCATTAAGATTGTGTTCACGACCCATGCATACCAGACAATGCAAATCACTAGAGAAGGTCTTCAATGATGACAATCAGATCCTATCCTTATTAGAACAAAGGGATAACTTCAATAATCTTTTCTTTGAAGGAAGTGAAAACCCACACCATGAATCAGTCCCCAAAGAAGAGAAGGAAGGAATTGAGGGAATTGATGAAGAGGGAGTAATCAAACTAAAAGGAAACAAAATCCCCAAAGGCCTAGTTTCTTTGGAAGACCTCTTTGACAAGCATGATAGGTTCATCCAAGAGAAATAAAAACAGTCTTCTCAGTGTCCATCTAATTTTGATCAAGAAAAAATTGGCACTTCAGAGAATCCAAGGATGGTTAACATTGGTAAATGCTGCTCACCAGAAGAGAAGATAAAGTTTGTTGCTCTGCTAAAAAAGTACTCAGATGTCCTGCTACCTATTCCTATGATGAACTCAAATATTTTCAGCCTAAAGGAAATGCATCACTAGCATTCCTTTGAAGCAAGGAGCTAAGCCCTTCAGGCAAAAACAAAGGCCCTACAATCCAAATGGATTCCTTTGATGTTATCAAAGAAGAGGCGACAAAGATGCTCAATTCTAGAATCATCTTCCCCATCCACCATTCAACATGGGTGGCTAACATTGTGCCAGTAAGGAAGAAGAATGGGGAAATAAGGATTTGTGTAGACTTCTGAGGCCTTTGAATCAAGCATCTCTTGAGCCACAACTAACCTGACAAATCATTGATCATATGTGGCAAGAAAGTCACTGGGATCTAAATGCTCTCTTTGCTTGATGGATTCTCAGCGTACAACCAAATCAAGGTGGCAGAAGAGGATTGCAACAAAACAACCTTCACAACACTTTGGGGCACTTTTTCCTACAATCATGCTAATGCCTTTTGCACGCTTGATCAATGCTGGAGCCACTTTCCAGAGAGCAATGGACTTGGCCTTCAAAGATTTGACAAACATTACATTGTCAGAAGAAATTTACCTTGATGACCTCATGGTTTTTTCAAAGAGGAGGGGATGATCATATCTATCATTTGGAGCAAGTCCTTGCAAGGTGTAGGAAACATGGCATTTCTCTAAATCCAAAGAAGTGCATCTTTGGAGTCACAAAAGGTAAGTTACTGGGACACATTATGAACAAACATAGAGCACACATTGATCCTGAGAGGGTTAGAGCTATCCAAGCACTAGCCTTACCAACCAACAAGAAGGGATTTCATTCATTCTTTGGAAAGGTAAACTTCCTTCATCATTTTGTGCCTGAGTTTTCTAAACTGACTAAGCATATAACTTCCATGATGAAGCCTCAAGCAGGTTTCAAGTGGAATAAGGAAGGAAAATCAGCATTTGAGGAGATCAAGAAAGCCATTGCCAAAGCTCCAACTCTTGTATATCTAGATTTCAACAAGGAGTTCATCATGTATTGCTATGCATCAGAACATACACTCTCTGTTGTCCTTGTTCAGAAAAATGATGAAGGTTTGGAAGCACCCATTGCTTTCATGAGTTGTCCTTTGAAAAATCATGAGCTAAAGTACAACCAATTAGAGAAACATGCCTACACAGTGGTCAAAGTTGTTAAAAGTTTCAGATTCTACATTCTCAATTCCCATACAGTGGTGATGGTCCCTGGAAGTGCAATCAAGTCCATTTTGACTCAACAAGATCCTGGGGCTAAGAGAGGAAGTTAGATTGCAAAGACCCAAGAGTATGACTTGGAGATTAGACCCTCTAATCTGGTAAGAGGAAATGGTTTGTGCCAGCTGATTGCTGAAGATGAAGCTCTCAGGGCTTAGCAGGGAGAAAAAGATGGTGTTTTCTCAACCTGTTTAGGAGACAGTCCACATGCGCTCTTTGTCACCACTACTGATGAGTGGTATGTTGACATTGCTTACTACCTCACTTATGGAGAATGCCCTCCTCATCTTGATTACAAAAAAAGAAGGACACTCAAGCTAAAGGCAACCAAGTTTGTGATCTGGAATCATGCACTTTACAAGAGAGGCCTAGATGGTTGTTTCCTCAGGTGTGTAGATAAGAAGCAATAAGAAAAGTTGCTCAGGGCATATAATGATCAAGCTTGTGGTGGACATTTATTAGCAATGGTCACCACACATAAGATCCTTAGAGGGAGATATTATTGGCCCTCCATCTTTGCAGACACTCAGGATTGGGTTTCCAAATGCAAAGCATGCCAACAATTTGTTGGAAAGCCACAACTAGCTGCATTGCCACTCAGGCTTGTGGTGATTGAAGAACCATTTCAGCAATGGGGGCTAGATTTTATTGGTGTTTTGAATCCTCATTCTAGTGCAGGGCATACTTATGTACTCACTTTAACTGATTACTTCACTAAATGGGTGGAAGCCATCCCAACCAAGCAAGCCAGCTCTGAAACAATCTGCAACTTCATCAAGGAGAATATCATTGTTCGTTTTGGAATACCACAGAAAATTGTTGTAGACAATGCCACCTATTTCTCTTCCAAGGATCTCACAGAGTTTTGTTATGGATTTGGAATCTCCCTATCTCACTCTTTTGACTACTACCCATAGGGAAATGGGCAAGTTGAGTCAAGCAACAAGAACATTGTGACCATTGTTCGCAAGCTGGTAGATGAGAATCAAAGGAACTAGCACAATAAGTTATATGATGCATTGTGGGTCTGATAGGATCACTCCTAAGAAGGCAATAGGTATGTCACCTTTCCAAATGTTGTATGGAGTTGAGGCAGAGATTCCCTTCACAATTGAGATGCCAGCTCTCAAGTTGCTACAAGAAATAGAAGATGGTCAATACAAAGACTCCATTAACAAGAGGATCATCTTCCTGGAGAAGCTGGAGGAAAGCAGATGCCAAGTGGTGGATAGAATTAAGGAGCATCAGTTGAAAGTGAAGAATTTTTTTGACAAGACCAAAGAAAGGAATTTCAAAGTTGGAGATTTTGTCTTGTTATGAGATAAGAGAAGATAACCAAAGGGCAGCCATGGAAAGTTTGACTCATTATGGCTGGGCCCATTCCAAATTCATGGAGCTTATGGTGAGAATGTTTTTCTCCTTTCATACTCTAATGGAATGCTATTGGAATTGCCTCAAAGCGGGAAATACTTGAAACTATATCATCAGTGAAAGCGGGTTGTCCCCTGCCTTGTACCATAGGTGATTTTGTAGGTTTTTTTCCCTTTTCTGTTGTGTGGTCTTGGTTTAATTTTGTTTGGTTTTTGTTGTGTGTGGTTTGGCTTGTATGCTTCCTCCTCCTTCCTTTATTTCTCAGAATTGTACATGACTCTGCATGGCCCAATTGATAAGGCACTGGTCAACATTATACGGTTTAAAAATTGAGATTCTGGATCCTCATACCATGTCTTCATCATGCTCAGTCCATGCCATGTCCCCAAGCTAGAGCCAACTGTTGTCTCCCGAAAACCGCTTTTCGTTTTCCAAGTTAAATTCAAAATTTTGAGCTCTCTCCCTCCTAAATTATTTAAGCCAAGTTGAAGGTTCATGAAGTTAGCAAAATCCGTGCCCTAGTGTTTTTTAAATCTCTGTTTTGCTCGTTTTCAGAAATTCTGCATCTCCCGGTCTGTGCACACAATATCCTCTTTACAATCTCCTTTTTTAATCAAAATTGTTCACTTGTTCTATGGCCTGAGTCATCAAATCATTGTTTTGCCTCCATGTCTCTAGCTCGTGAAGGAAATTCAAAACTTGGACTCAAAATGATGAAGTTCTCTTCCTTTGTGTATTTTTCCCATAGTCGGGAACGATGGGCATTTTCTTCCTCATCAAATTTTTGCCCCATCATCCCCGGGTGCATGGACATACCTGATTGGAAGTGGGTCGGCGAAGAAATTTGTGTTTTTGAGCCTCTTTGTAAAAAGGAAAAAAGTTTAAAAGTGACCCACAGCCCCGATCAGGCTATAAAGGAAAAAGTCAAAGGTGAAGCCCACCATTGAAAAGTCAAAGCAGGAGAGCGGGTCAGCGAAGAAATTTGTTTTTTTGAGCCTCTTTGTAGAAAGGAAAAAAGTTAAAAAGTGACCCGCAGCCCCGATCAGGCTATAAAGGTAAAAGTCAAAGTTGAAGCCCGCAGGGAAAAAGTCAAAGGTGAAGCCCACCGTTGAAAAATCAAAGTGGGAGAGCGGGTCGGTGGAGGGAATTGAGTTTTTTACCCTTTTTCCAAAAAAGGTTAAAATGTTGAGAAAAGGGCCACGACCCCATTTCCAATGAAAACGTGCCACGTGCCTAAGTTAAAAAGTTGAAGCGGGGGTGCGGGCCAATTTGTTCCAAATTGTCAAATCTCTAAAAAATCACAAAACGCAAAGGGCTTTCCCCTGTACCCGCTCCAATCTCTTCCTACTGTGTAAACGACCTAATTTCAAAGTTATAAGAGAAAATAAAACGGTCTGTATACAAACTGGAAAATCAAATGTAATGTTCGTGTTGCAAGATCTAGTTTTTAACCCGCCGTGAGCGTTTTCTTCGCAATGGAGGAATTTGAAGAGGTGTAAATGATTTGTAAAGTTGTAATCATTTTGGCATGAGATATAATGGCTCCTCAGAGCCATTCCAAGGGCTGGCGATTGATTTCAAAAAATACCAGAGTGCTTTGTACCTGGAAAAGACAAAAATGCCATACTTCTTCTATTTTCCCTTCTCCTTAGAATTTCCTCTATTCTCAAAGCTCTGTACAAACTCTGCTTTAGCTTCAATAATAAAAGAAGGAATTTTCACCTTTTTGATTGAGGGATTGATTGGTACCTTACAACCAATGAATTTTATTCGGTCTTGTAGCTTCTCCTGCGGATTTGTTTTTCTTCTAACTATAAATGCATGTAAATGAAATTTCTAATTGATGTGTGTGGGCATCTAATATTCTACTCACAACATTAGTTTTATCCTACCTCCATTTCCACTCCCCTTCCCCTTTCCAAGACAAAGTTTCTTCTCTAGTGAGACATTGCTAGCTTTGCTAGAGGACCAGTGGAGTGCCCCTGTTGGATCTCTAGTCGAAAGGCCACAATTGAAATCTACCTTTTATGCATGCACTTACAAAAGATGCACCGTTCAAGTAGAGGGACTTAGATTCCCATAGCGTTGGCTTGAAATCCACCAATTCATCCACAAGACAAATTTTCTCGCCAATGCCACCCAAAATCATTTTTATTCCCTAGCTAAGCTATATGGCCTGTCCCCATACCCAGATCCATTTATTTTATCCACATTTTCAAATTTTTGACCCTCCCGATTCTTTCCTTTTTTTCCTAAACAATTTAATTCAAAACCACAAATGGATCGAACCCTACCTCTACACCAAGGTGCCTTCTTGTCGGGATGTCTGGTCTCCCCGCTGTTGGATTACCCCCACCTCCACCCGATGTTGTCATGTCTTTAATCTTCCTCCTAATCCTACGCCGAATCACCTTGTCCCACCTGCCCTCGTGGACCCGTCTTCCTCGCTCCACCAACCAACCAACTACCGCCACCTCAGCCACATCCACTCATTTCATCTACTTATCCACGTCAAAAAATTAACCCTCCTCAAAAGTCACTTTCCACCACGTCAAATGCACAAATGAATAAGATTTTACCCAGATTTTTACTTTTTATCTTGTCCCCGACATGAATGACGTCAGTTTAACTTGACCGACATCATTTGTGTGCCCTAGTCCACCGTGGTCAGTTTCTCTAGACCGGCATCAGTTTGCCATAACCAGTGTCACCTATAATTTTTTAACCCCCTCGCTCCACATTGCACCACATCTACTTTCATGTAACATTTTTTCCATCTAACCCTACGTTGACCCTGACCTTACACATCACCCTCATGACCTTATTACTTATCACCCTTCCTCACCCTCACTAATTACCCACGCAACCTTATATTCTTTCCCTTGACCCTTAGGGCATTCTTTTACCCCCTCCCATCCTCATATCTGCCTCCGAACAACCATAGCCCACCTTCCACCACCCTCTGGAACCTTCTGACGTTATATACACACTGCATCTTATGTCATTGTTACCCATTTTGGCCACCCAATGACCTTGGCTTTCCTACCTATCAAGTGATCTACCCAAACAATGCCTTGACCTTTGGATGTACCAGAACTACACGTACACGCTCATGCATCTTACCTTGTGTGTCTGAACCATATCCTCTACCCAGGATACCGGACCTCAACAACCCTTATTTGGGATAACCATATCGATTTATCGACAATGTGGAGTCTGCGCACTCTCCCACCTAGATACCTTACCACAATTTGTGCGCGCGCATCCACCTAATTACCTTGGCCTTCCTGTGTCATGACCTATTTGTTTGAACCTAAAAAACTAGGTGTGACCATTGACCTTATACATAGGCTATACCTTGCAATGTTGTTACCTATGTTGTTTTAGCCTACTAACCATACCTTGTCTATTTCTGTGCCGTCTATCCAGACCAAACCTTTGGTGTACCGGAACATACCTAAACATTCCTGCACCTGACCTATGTTGTGTTTTCGGACCATATCCTATACCTTGGATACTCGAATCACCTCACCCTTGTTTGGATAAACCTAGCGACCTTGGATAATGTAGAGTTTGCAAGCTCTTCAACCTGGTACTGTGTTGCAATCTATACATATGCGTGCATTCGATTTCCATTACCCATGACCTGATTTTGACCACGGCCCACTACCCATTACCCGAGTTGACCATCACCCTGTCCCATAGTACTCGTACCCTTCCCCACCTATCTTCACCAACTACACCTTTATCAAACCACTCACTGATTCTGTCTTACACCCCATCAGTGTCCAGTTTGAGGGGGATCACCTTCACCCACACATGGGGTAATCACTTCCTATTTTTGTCAGCGTCACTTACCAATACAAGCTACGCAACAAAAAGGGAAAAAATGTAGACACCAAAATTAGGTCACACTCCCCTTGGTCCCTTTTCAAATAGCCAACTTAAACATATTCACCTAACCATGACCCCCTACCTATTAATTTAATTATTTACAATTAAATTAATACTCATCCTCACTTCATTCATTATTTAAATACCTTAATTAAAACTAATTTCCACATCACCCCACCACCTCACCTAGACACCTCACCATAAACCTTTTAGCATATTTCCCCTTTACTAGGACTCAACATTCACTCTCCATAACTAACCACATTCCCACTCATTAAAATGTAACGTTCCGTTTTTTATCCACGAGAATAGAATGAACTGGCCCAAAAAGATCACCAAGATCTGGCATTTTTAGTAAACCTAGGATTTCCTGCCATAACCGACACTGGTCAACCCTAAACCGACGTCGGTCACCCTAAACTATCGTCGGTTACCTTATATTCTTTTTAGTAACCTTGTTTTGGAGGTTGGCCACATTCTCAATATTTGGAACAAAGGAGATCTGCATGCAAGAAATAACCTGATCCCTTTTGCACGTCTAGACAGTTGTAGCCAGCACCAAGACTGATAAGAAGGTATTTGCATTCATGGTAGCAAGTAAGTTGGTTTCTCATATGTTACTTGCAGTTGTATTCTTTATTTTCCTTCATCTATTCATTATTCTTACTTAGTTCTATCCCTCAACTTTCTCTCTATCAACCACCCCATCACATCCCACCTAAACTTCACAAAAACCTCTCCTAAAACCGTCTCCCTCACGTAGACCTCACAAACACCCTCCAAAATCTTTGTGCAATCACAGAGAGGAACCAAAACTTGTTCTACAACATTCCACAATTCTTCATAGACACTGACACCGGTTAACCCTAACCGTGGTTGGTTCGTCTTATACCGACATCAGTCTTCTTAATCGATATCGGTCACTCTGACTGTCAACCAAACTTAACAACCCAACCTTTAGCCTACCCCAAACCTCATTCAAACCCTTACCACATCTATTTTGAACCTATCACCTCACCCTCCCCCATAGAGGCCCTTCCAACTCTCTGTTCCAAGACAGAAGAGACCACATTTCACAACAACCGGTATCGGTCATACCTAGACCGACATCAATCACCTTGACAGACGTCGGTCTCTGTGTCTGATAATGCTATTCCAGACCAACAACTTAATTACCTCACCCAAAACAAACCAAAATCTCACCCAACCTTACCAAGACTCTGTCTGTGACTTGCAGAACACCTGCGCTACCCACAACCCAACTCAAAACCTTTATCTGCATAACATTTTAGTAGTTAATCAGATTGACACTGATTGTAATCTGAGGCACCCAAATCAGAACGCTAGCACTATATTCTTTTATTTACATGTTTAAGTTATTTTATGTTGATTTATAAACAATAGATTGGTGACCTTCTAGGAAGTATCACACTTCCTGGATCTAGCATACGCTAGGTAGTCCACTGTCATATAGTATTTAACTCTCTTTTGTGGTCTTGTTTTGTATTTCAGGTAGTTCCTCCTAGCCAAAAGGAATCTTTCATAGTCAACATTGGATCAAGAACTCAGAACATGCACAACGACCTTTACATTAACCTTCACAACAAGTATTCCTCCTTGGCCCATACTATTATCTGTTTCGTCTAAATCCTTAAAGAAAATGGTGAAACACATGAAACCAACTATAATATGATCCTCGACCATCCTTGGATACATTGTATGAAGGTGATTCCCTCCACTTTATTTCAGGAAGTAAGATTCCTACATTTGGGGAAGGTCTTTGTTGCGCAGGGTGACCCAAAAATCTTTGACATACATCTAGCTAATCTAAAGAAGAGGTCAGGGGTTCATTATGAGTTTGAGCTTCCTGCCATCCAGTTAAACAAACCCACTAGCTCAACACCAAAAGAAAATGTAGTTCCCACAACAGAACTAGAAACGACGGGTTTGATTGAAGGAGCTCCCATTGTAAAGGATGAAATTTTAGTTGTTGAGACAATGTCAACATGAAAGACAACAAGGATAGTTGAGTTTTTGGATAATGACCTATCCCTTCTCCTTCCATTTGATTTTATGGGCATAGGACATGCTATGGGACTCAACTCTCTCCCTGTTGATGAATTATGCATGGTAGATGTCTCAGAAGTGAAGAAGGATGACGCCAAAGATGATCCAATGTCAATCTTCCCAAGTGACTGTTGGAGTTTAACTTACAATGGAGCAAAGTGCCGCTTTGGCAATGGGGCAAGTGTGATTCTTACCTCTCCTCAGGGGAAGGTCATACCTTTTGTGTTTAAGCTGACCTTTGAATGTATGAATAACATAGAAGAATACAAGGCTCTCCTTCTTGGTCTCATTATAGCCAAAAGGATAGGTTCTCATAACATTAGGGTGGTAGGGTATTCACAACTAGTCACAAATCAAGTGTCAGAAGTATATGAGACTAGGGTTAAACACCTGTAACTCTATAAGACTGCTATCTTGGAATTAAGTAAGGACTTTGATTTTGTTTCAATTGAAGTTATACCTCGAGAGTGAAATCTCTTAGTTGATTCTATCGCAACTTCTACTTCTCGCTTCACTCCAAGAAAGGAGTTAGAAGATACAAGCTTTATGGTTTCAGTTCACACTGAACCTTTGGTTCAAAAAATGCCAACAACTCCAATTTCAGCATACGTAGAAGTTGAGAACGAGCCTATCACCCTAGACTACGCTGAAAAAGATGAAGCAATCCTAGGGTACTTAAATGCCTTCATGGACTTGCATCCCACTCACCATAAGATTGGCTTTTATCTCGTCCCACACTCTTCTTCCTACTTTGGAGATCCCACAATGGAACTTTCCTCTATCGAAGGTATTGAGGTCTATGAGTTAGAAGAAGAGGTGGACTTAGAGCTACCTCTTGCCCCACCTGAATTTGAAGAGGGAAACACCTCTTTGATTAAAGTAACGATTGATATAAACATCGGGACGAAGGAGGAACCGAAAAATTTGAAGCTAGAATCTTCTCTAACTCCGGAGGAAATAGAGATACACACAAAAATTCTCAAGGAACATTCAAAAGATTTTGCGTTTAGCTACAAGGAAATGATAGGAATTGATCCTCACATTGTAGTTCATAATCTCGTCACTAAACCAGATGCTAATCCTATTAATCATAAATCAAGGCCCATGAAGCCAAAAGTAGATCTCATGGTAAAGGAAGAAGTGATGAAACTCCTACAGTTGGGGTTCATCAAACTAGTTGATTACTCACAGTGGGTATCCAACATCATCCTCGTTCTCAAGAAGATCAGAAATATTTGTATTTGCATTGACTTTTGGGATATTAACAAAGCATGTCCCAAGAATTATTTCCCGCTGCCATCCATCAATGTTATAGTTGATGCAACAACTGGCTATGAGTTGTTATCCCTTATGGATGGATTTTCTAGGTATAACCAAATCAAGATCTCTGAGGAAGATCAGACCAAAATCATGTTTATTGCTCCTTGGGGAACCTACTGTTACATAGTCATGTCGTTTGGACTTAAGAACACAAAAGTAACTTACCAACGAGGTATGACTTACATATTCCATGATATTATTCATAAGATTGTGGAATCCTATGTTGATTACCTTCTCATTAAGACTAGAAAGCATTGCGATAATCCCGAAGTGCTTCATGTCATCCTTTCCCATATAATTGAATACAACATCATGCTAAATCTAGAAAAATGTGTGTTCGGTGTAATGGGAGGAAAATTACTGGGATACATTATCTCCTTATGAGGGATTGATGTGGATCCAGCTAAAATATGAGAAGTGTTGGAAATGATCCCACCGTCAAACAAGTATGGCATTAGGTCTTTTCTCGGAAAACTCGGTGTAATCCGAAGGTTCATCCCTGATTTAACCTTTTCTATTCATCCAATAAACAATTTATTGCATAAGGATTGTTGCAGTGATTGGACGAAAGATTGCAATGAGGCATTTGAGTTGGTTAAAGAATTCTTAGTGTCCCCTCCCACACTCATGCCTCCTAAGTCAAATCACCCCTTAATCTTATATTCACAGGATAAGAATGTCTCATTAGCTTGCATACTAGCTCAAGAGGATGATGATAAATGAGAGTGTGATGTCTACTTTATCATTCGAACACTGCTCGAATATGAGATGTGATGTAATCAGGCAGATAAAGAGTGCCTTTCCATAGTTTTCGCAACAAAGCGGTTAAGACACTACATGCTTAACCAAGAAACGAGATTCATTGTCAAGACAGATCAGTTGTGGACATTTCTCATACTAGGGTTATTATCTAAGAAAGTTGGACATTTTATAACTCTAATGGGTGAGTTCGAGCTAATGTTTCTTAATTAGAAGTCCATCAAAGGACAAATCATTACAAACTGGTTGGTTGATAACCCATTAGATGGAGGCAATCTAGTTAATTTGGACTTCCCTAATGAATGCATATATTATGTCGAAATAAAAACCCCTATTTCTACATGCCCATGGTACACCAACATTATTAATTTCATAGTGGATCATGCGTACCCTAAAGGAGAAACATCGCAATAGAGAAGATGGCTATGTGTCATAGTCGCTAAGTATGCGATCTTGGAACAAGTGCTCTATCCCAGAGCCTTTGATGTAATGTTGCTAAGATGTGTTGACGAAGAAGAATCCGAGAAGATTCTTTATGAATCTCATAGTGGAGTATGTGGAGGTCACTTCGAAGGCCACACCACTACTCAGAAGACACATCGGATGGGATACTTTTGGCCCATGTTAGAACATGACGCGGTAGAGTTTATGCGCAAATGCCATAAATGTCAAGACTTCTCCCATGAGATGCACATACCGGCACAAGATTTGCAACCAATTACAATACCTTGGCCCTTTTCCACGTGGGGCCTATATTTTATAGGGAAGTTCTCTCCCTCATCAACAGATAGCCATAACTTCATAATCACGGCCATGAAATACTTTACTAAGTGGGTAGAGGCCATGCCTCTTACTACCGTACCTAGATGTGTAATCTCTTAGTTCATTCTTAACCAAATCATATGTAGGTACAGGGTCCCACAAGTCATTATATCTAATAATGACATGCCTTTTTAAAAAAAGGAAGTACGTGAACTATGTGAAAATTTCAAAATAAATCATCATATGACTTCACTCTATTATCCTCAGGCTAATGGGTAGGCTAAGGCTACAAACAAGACGTTAAAATCCATTCTCCTTAAAACTATCAAGGAGAATAAACAAGATTGGCACTTAAAGCTCTTTTTGGCCTTGTGGGCCTATCAAACATTGGTAAGAACACCAAAGGGGGCAACACCCTTTTCTTTGGTATTCAGTGCCAAAGCGGTTTTGCCACTTGAGGTTGAAATACTTAGTCTCTGTATCTCACTATAAGGAATTATGGGAGAAGAAGGCTATCGAGAGGCACGACTCTCTTAATTAGAAATCCTTGATGAAGATAGGCTCAATGCTAAACAACGACATAACATTTATGCTGACCAAATGGCTCGACAATATAACAAGAAAGTCTACAAGCGTTAGATATGTGAGGGTGATCTAGTATTAAGACTCGACAACTGAATAGACGAAAAGACTAGCAAGGGAAGGAAATTCAGGTCCAAGTGGTTGGATCCATATCGAGTGATAGAGGACTACAAAAATGGGGCATATCTCCTATGTACACTAGAAGGTGAGGAATTTGGTAAATCCTTCAACTCTCTTCATTTGAAAAGATATTACAGATAATTCACCAACATTTCCATATGTATTTTATTTCATTCTCATTGCATTATCATTCATCAACTCATTTTGTGAAAACTCTAATCAAGGGACTTATTTTCAAGTAAATATAAAAAAACTTCTACAAGACATTGGAAATTTCTCAAATCACACCACTTCAAAACATTCATGATACTATCATCAACATTTCTTATCACTTTATCAGTTCTACAATATAAGACGTTATTTTGACACTAATTCTACCAAGGCCTGCATACTTGGTTTTTCATATACCTTTCTTCTAGCATAGTTCTATTTTCCCATAGTCAATTCTAGAAGCTTCGTGATGTCATATCTTCCCTTAGAAAAATATCTTTGGTACAAGAACATCCTAAACATTTTCACTCGGGACGCTTGTTTGCCTATCTCAATCTTTGGTGTTGAGCCTTCGCATCTTACTAGTTGCGTAGGGTTGAGGCTAGGGGCAAGCTTCCCTTCCCAAAATAAAATCACAAATTAAAGTTCAAAAGAAAATAAAAAGTATATATCTCAAGCTAAAATCAAATACAAAAATTTCATTCAAAAACTTCCTTTCCCTACCAATTTTCGGTGTTGAGCCCGCACTTTTTACTGGTAGCGTGAGGTTGGAAAAGGAAGGGAGTGCCCTTACTCACCTATGCCTTGTCCTTGGTAATGGGCCCATGTTTCCTGCCGGTTAGCATGGGGCAAGGTATAGGGGGTCTCTGCAAATAAATCAATAAGTTAAAGTAATTTCGTCCAATAAATGTGCTTTGAAAGTCTTACAATCCAAAGAAAAATGAATTAGACGTGCAAGTTCCAAAAGAGAGTCAAAAAATTAAAACCAGATTGCGTCAAATCAAGAAGCCATCTTCATATCTAAGTCTAGATAAAATTGCAAGCAATCGCATTCTAGGCTGCGTAGTAAACAGTAAGCATCGTTGAGTCAAAGGCTCCCAATTGGATTAATGTCAAAATATCATCTTTCTCTTCGCCATTTCCATTTCTATCCAAATCATGCAATTCACGTCCTTCCTAGCTCTCGATGTTGAGCCCTCGCATCTTACTGGTTGCATGGAGTTAGGGTTGGAGTGAATTCATCTCGTTATCATTTCATTAATTCATCATATATTGCTAATATAAAAGTGAAGTACCAAATATAACTTGAAAAACTATGGTCTTGCATTACAATGTGTCAGCATAATCATGTCAAAAACAGCACTACAAAATATCAAAAAGAAATCATTTTGTTAGCATTCATATCCATTGCATACATTCTAAAAAGCATACAAAATCGGAAATTCTAAACATCTAGAGTACATATGTCGAATCAATCCACAACGAGAAGTCAACTCTATACAAGGAATAGCCAAATCAAAAAGAATCATATGTACATAGCATGGAGTAAGTCCAAGTACAATGCCATCACGTGTTAGGTGTGTTCAAAACGCTCGCAATGAGCCCAAAAATCCAAAAAAATTCAAATATGTGAGTCTCAAAAAATGGCAAACGAAGTAATAATGGCTCAACGGCCTATTAATCCCTATGGGACCCCTGAGAAAGCAGCACACCTAGGGCTCCTGCTGTGGCTCCAACGGCAGTGAATGTACTGACTGATGTGAGTGTCCATGATTATGACCACTAGTGGTCTCACTTGTTGCATGAGTGGCTCCTCATCAACATTGCTGCTCTCTCTCTCAGTTGCTTTGTAGCCCATAACCTTGGTCTTCAGATCCATAATCATCTCCGCGACCTTCCAAAGAGGCGCGGAAACATCGGTATGGCGGCTTGCCTGCAAAGGCTACACCACATCCTCCAATAACTGTGCTTTGGTCCTACCCGTAGGGAGTAACAGGGTATCAATGCAAACCTGACAAATAAGGTCTCGCCACTCCTATGTGTTCGCTGCAAAACGAAACAATGGCGAGTTAGAAATCATAAAACAAAAAAAAAAGATATATGCGTAGCAATTAACATTTCTATCTAACAAGTTGAGAAAAGGGTATCTACATACTCGAATCTCCAGGCACCCATGCAGGGTCTACTGGCGTGGCTAGTATGGCTGTTGATGGTGCATGCGGGGTCTCTCCTCTGCCTGAGGCAATGTGTTGTCCTATAACGGACTCCTCATCTCCTCCCTCGTCTCGAGGAAGTGGATCCTCTGAGACTAAGGTCTCCATCTCCGTGTCTACCTCCTCTTTCTCAACTCTTGATACATCCTAGGTGCCATGCCACTCAGGGTCACTCTCCTCCTCCTTCATGTGAGCTGCCTTTCCAGTCTCACCACCCAACTCCTCATCATCTAATCCATTGCCGGTATCCTCACCACCTGAATCCTCTCCAATCTCATCTCCTATCTCCTCCTCAAAATCAGAGTCTACATTTATAGGTACCTCCTCCTCCTTGTTGTGAGCAAGTGCGACCTCAATCTAGAGTAAAGGTGCACGATCAGCACCAACCACCTGTCGAGCACAAAAAACATGTCTAACTACAATAGGCACTCTTGAAGTCACTATAGTCAACCCATAATCTCTGTTAGGGACCTTTCAGGCCTCCTTAACACTCCTATATATGGGTATCAGAAGGGAAAACATGTCAATATATGGAATACCGAACTACTGAGGAACTCAATCAAATGGATGAGTCTCCACCTTCCTCGTCCTATCAAATAACTGATTAGTAGTGGCACAAGCTACCATTGTAGTCCTGTCATGTCCCCACACTCTTGTCATATCATGGTAGGGAGTGACAACTAATTCATCAGTCGTTAATGAAGCTACTGGATGATGTAACCCTCTAAGCACTGACATCCCTATCCATCTGGCAGCCATGATGGCCCCTAGATCCTGTACAAGAACTCCCCTCTAATAGGGGATGATGCGGTCATAAACCCAACTCATCACGGGTATGGGATGGCTGAGAGACTGACCCTGTAGATGAACCACTTGGTACAAATCATGGTAGGAGGTCTCGAGGATATCGGCTCCCCAAGCATAAGTGTGGCCATATGCCTCTATCTGTGTGATAATAGGATCCCATTAGTATAACAATGTACCACCCCCCTTGTCTCCTATCAACCACGAAGCCAAAATACCCGTGATGGCCTTGTGGATAGTGGGGATAGGAGCGGTAACAATAGATTGGACCTTCATACCCTATTTAGAACCAACTGACACCAGGACATCACCCATATAATTATCCCACAAGGTTCTTATGGCTCTAGATCCTGTTGTCTCAAGAGTCAACCTCCTCCCAAGTATCGAAATGCCAAGTATTCGGTACACATCCTCCAAAGTAATGGTCCACTCACCCCTAGCATCTAAAAAGTGGAAAGTATTCCGGTCGGCATCCTAGTAAGAGAATAAAGCACACAATATATGACTAGCAGGAGTAACATGAGGCACCCATGCAATCCTCCATATGCCCGCTCTCTGCAATCTATCAAACTTAGTCTGAGTTAAATGATTAAGGATCTCCAGGAGCCAGTCACACTCCTACTCATGACTCCAACAGATGTACTCTTCCTTCTTCTGCATCCACTAAAACAACAAAAATATCAAGTCAATGACATTTTCAATAATAAAGCTCATCAAAAACATTGTAAAACACTAAAAATTTAAAAAATATATCTAAGCATAAGTAGTTTTGCATTCTGTTCCAAACTGCCGCCTTGGTAGGGCAGAGGTTTTGTAACCACGGCCCTGCCAAGGCGGCGATCCTACAAACTCCCCCTTCTCAGGGAGATGTTCCTTGTGTACATGAATTTTTTAGCAATGCAAAAAGAATTAGAACTAACACCTAGTAGTCCTAAAACAAAGCTAAATCATAATCAATGCACCATCATGCTTAGAGCTTAAACAAGACTAATATACCAACATCCTTCCATTAGAACATGAATAAATATTCAAACTAACATGTTAATCCATTAATCTCTATCTCTAATGAATTCTAATAAAATGAAATGAACCTATTTAGATCCTTAGAAATCAAATGTTTGATTGTATGTTTGAATCCCAAGGCTTTCAAGAATGGAGTCTTGTCAATCCATGGCTACAAGACCATTTGACATATCTCCATATGACTTCAAAACTTGGAAGGATGAATGCAAGAGATGAAGATGGATAGTTCTTTCAATGAGGAATACTCTAAGATGATGAAAATGGCTATAGCTTAGGCTCTATGCTCATTTAGGTGTAAGAAGAAAGGTAGGAGGAGGGCTCTTTATATAGTCTAATGGATAAAAGAATCTCTACATCCCTTTACATGTGGGATAATAGAGAGGTTGGGTTAGTTGCGGATAAAGAAGGTTTAGGGAGGGTTAAGCCAACCTTAGGAGAGTTTAATTTTTCCTTTAGTGACCAATGGGAATTGAGGGGGTCCATTAATTAACCAAAGTGATTAATTAATATGTGTGCAAGCTTATAGAAGCTCTTTAGAGGAATAATTAGCATGATTTAGAATATGGGAAGAATTTAATCAGATAAATGATAATTTATTAATTTAATGGAAGAGGAAGCTAATTAAATAATAATAATTAATTAGTCTAGATAGAAAGGGGGATTAATTAACAAAAGGTCATTAATTGGTTTATTTGTTGGATATAAGGGTTAAGTAACTAACGTTATGTAGCTAATTAACGGTGATAGAAGAGAAGGTGAGCATTATTGACGATATGTCGTCAATTTTCCAGAAAGGGGATAATTAGCGTAATTTAAGTATTTAAATTTCTCGAGCTAAATTACAGGTGTCTACAGTCCTGAACAGTTTCGCCATATGGTTACGATTAGCAAAAAATCTCTTAAAACACAAAAACTGACCATTTTAGATAAAATAAAATATTGCCCTATGGGCACCCCCCTAGAGACTATTTTAAAACAATAAATTTCAAAAAAGATTCCTCCTAGAAAAATATGTTTGAAATTTTATATTTTAGGTTTCAAAACAAACAAATGAGAAAAACTAACCTTAGACTTTGCGATTCGATCTCTCGCTCATGGAGGCATGATCGTGATCTCATAACTGTCATTTTGGCTATACTCTTGTCGAAAGTGGTCACTGTGGGTCCAGAGCTCAAAAATTGCCAATCAAATATGCACAAATGAATTGAAAAATGAGCTTATTTTGATATATATATATATATGTTGTTTTGACCTTGTTTTGAGTGCATGTGTTCGCAGGGTTGAAGTGTTGGCATAGGTATATTTCTATATCCCCACAGAAATGGTAAGTCCTCTTCTCGTTTTAGTTGAGCATTTATTTTTTGATGTTTTATCTATCTGCACTTGAGTTTTCTTTTCCTCTTATAGGTAGCAGGATTTTGGACGGTGATGTTTCGGCACACAGGTGTGTCAGGTATAGCTTCTAACTCCCCATTTCGAGAATGCATTACTTAGACTCTACATTTTACACCTCTTCATGGCTAAAACGCTTCTTCGAGGGGGCAATATGTACACACCCAAACTTACATGTGGTACATTATCAGAAAATGGTTACAAAAGGTCCCCAATGATGATTTATATCCTTTCACAAGGTGTTCGAATTCCTAAATCCATTCACAATATATATTTGTAGTCTAGATGTCCCTACTTAGCCCTTGCATGCTTTTTTCTAGCTTCCCGCTTCATTTTATTCATGTTTTGACCTTTAGTTTCTAAACCGCCACCCTATTCAGAGTGGTGGTTTTGTGTGTGTCACCCTGCACAAGGTGGCGGTTATGCACGATTTTTCCAGAAACTTTCATGCATAAATTAGACACACGTGATTTCAGTTAACTTCACTTGCAAGGTGTGTTTTTGAACCAAATTAGCTAAATTTGGGCTTGATTGCATAGTCTTCACTCCCTCTTCTATTTTTAAATAGAATTAATCATTTTTAACTGCCTCTTCATGTGATGATTTGGCATCCCATTGTTGTCAAGTGTGCTTGTGCACTCTATAACTAACTTTCTATAAATTAATCACTTGTTTTTAAGAAAATGACCAGATAAATTTTGAGTATTCTTGTTATTGCAAAGCTGCTACCTTTCTTGCTGGAAATTTCCAAAGCCAATCTCAGTTCAATTGTGCTTGCATTCTTCCACCTGCATTGTTTCCCAGTCTACCAATTCAAGCTGCTGCTACTCTTGCACTTTCTTCCTCTGTTGTCGCTGCATTCCTACCCACTGGACTCACGTGGACATAGAAATCGAAAGGATAAGATGAGGGGAGGAATATTCACACAACCATATTTTCCACTGTTCTTCCATATCTAGGTTAGAGGTGTTGTTTGTTTGCTTCATTGATTCAAATTGTCAAATCTAAATTTATCAATTCAAATTCATATCAAATACAATAGAGAAATTGTTTTGTTCATTCAATTATCAAGCAATCGCAGTAGATTAGGTCAAATTAGAAAGCTTTCTCTTCAATATTTCCAGGGAAGTTGTGGGGAATAATAGCTTCTTTGAAGCTATGATTTATTCTCTACCTCTGAGGTAGGATTGAGAGTTCAAATTAGGAAGGATTCAATTAATTTATTGTTTTAGGATTAGATTAACACCATTTGCACAAATAGTTAGCTACACCTGGTTAATTGTTTGTATTAGATTCATTTGTTTGATTATAATTTTGTTTAAAATATCAGAAAAGATCAAAAACATTTAATTTCACTAGATTAGATACTTTCATTGCTTTTGTTCAGTGTATATTGTGCAAAATACCAAAAACATAGTTTAGATTTACTTTGCTTGCATTGTTTTCTTTATTAGATCAATTCAATAGTTTCATGCACAACAATTACAGGACCTAGACAACCTAGAGATTTTGTATTCGAACCGATAGTACCTCAACCGAATTTAGCAGTACCATTAGCAGACATTGACCAAGGTCTAAGGCTCAACGTTTTCAAGACAACTAGAGACATACAAAGAATAAACTGACAACTAGACGCATTGAATATTTAAGACGATAAAGCGTTTAAGTATTGGTCGAATCAAACAAATTATAGATTACCTTGAGCATCTATATGACCATCAAAGGTCCGCAACAAGAGAAATTTTTTGGATGTGATCCACCAGTCCCACAACCAAACAAACCAAAATTACTCACGAACATTAATACGAGACTACGTCTTCTTTTCCTTAGAACACCGAACCGATACACTGAGAGAATTGAATAGCTAGAAGTGTTAAACATTACAGCCAATCAGGCTTATGATTATTGGACTGCCCCTAAGCATAGATTGCCTAACCTCCCTTGGGATTAGATTCTAGATCATACCGCATGACCATAGAGAGACCACTGCCATAAATAATTTACGGTTGTGATCCTATGGTTCCCCAACCAAACGGAACCAAAAAATAGTTGGACGTAGACATTGGATTGAGAGTGTTGGTCTTTAGAACCTCTCCATTACAACTTGACATCATTAGGCAATTGAACGTCCTAAACGAAGAAGCGCATTGAGCCCTCTCATTTTAGATCAAACCCACCAACCATCCATACAGATAAATGGAATCACACCTCTCACTCTTGTTTATTCCTTGACCTAGTTTGGAAAAATTTACGAGGCCCCTTTTAGTTTCCCATGAATTCCACAACTGATAGACAGGATATCCCTGGAGCTTTATATTGATTGGAGCCTCCGTGTTGATATCCTATCTGATTTCTCCATCTGATCTGCCCATGTTAGAGAATCCTTCATTACGTTCAACAAGAAGATTCCACTATTACCAGTCAAAGACGTTGCATTTCCTTGACAATACACTACCATACTCGCTAACATTTAGCCATCCACATTACCGCATCGACTACCTCAGGGAGTCGAGTGCGGTTGAAGGTCATGTGTCAATTTTAATCCATATAGCTACCCATTGGAGTGACCCACATATATTGTGATCTTAGTTAAGATGTTACAGAGCGGATAGCTTTAGCCGTATGGGCTACTAGGAGCGGCACATAAGACGAGAGTATGTTATGTGTCTAACTCATCACAGTGCAATCTGTAGGGATTTTGGATATGTAAAAAGTAGTTATGGGGATCATTGTGGCATGGATAGTGTGCCACAAAGGAGACAAAGCCATCCTGTGAATTTTAATAGCATTATGTAGTGATTTTAACGATCATGGGGTGTTTCTCAGCTAGGGAACAACCATACGGGTGTAGTTGATGCATGATTTTTATAGGGGTAGTTTCAAAGTTCAGAGGGGCATGGTACCTATCATTTTATTGGCTACTTGGATATATGAGAGGTTTCTAATGTATAGGTTAATAGGGACACCACAGGTAGTAGCGATCAATGCCTTGAGAGTGTTTCAGTGGGCACAAGGGCTGACAATGAGAGCACTCAAAACATTCTGACCACTAACACATGTGGGTCTAGATAATGTTATATGATAACCCTACACAGGGAATGTGTATCAATGGTCTAGTTGGCCCAAAGTAGAGTACTTAGAGGTCATCACGGAGGTGATAGGGAATTATGTATATTGGGTGGAGACCCATGCGATGAGCAGGGTCCTGAGGTAGTTTCAGCAACCAGTGCCCATGATGATATGACCATTTCCACCCTACCAACATCATCATGCTAGAGAGGTCACAAGAGAATAGGTGAGGGTACCAACATTACGATGATGTAGGATATGGGAAACAAACACACATGGTCAGAGACAACGCATGTGTGGTGGGGATGCTCAGGGTCCACCGTAGATTATAATCATTAGTGGTTTGGAGAAGGGATCCGATTGAGGACTCATTGATATAGGTCCACACGTGGGAGGTGCAAGTGGAGCTGGTCCTAGCACTAGAGGAGGGATAACAAGGAAACCAACACCGTGACTGAGGGAGCATAAGATGCAGTGGCTGAGAGGAGGATATTTTACATAGATTGGGGTCCAGATGGTAGTGCACTTGAGACAAAAGCTTAGACCATAGCGTAGAGGGGACATGATATTGGTTCCCCAAGACAGGTGGGCACAATATGTAGGAGCCATACCTTGTCATGTTGATGAAGAGGAGGATGTATTAGGCGGCCAGGTAGACAGAGAGACCATCGTGGAGAGGCCCAGGTAGCTAGGTATGTGTGTTATGATGTTATTTAAATATATATTTTATGTGTTATGAGTTTGTGCCATTTTGATATTGTGAATAATATGTGTCATTTTTGGTTTTGCAGAGGAGACAGTGGAGTAGTGACACTCCCTGATTGAGAGTGGCCACCATGAGATCCCAAATCTAGTGCTAGATGTGTAGGATAAAACAATGATGGTGGATCTGGAAACACCATAGATAAGAGATTCTTTGAGCTTGTTTCGTTTGGTTAGAGAGGCATCCCATACACTATGATGATATAGGGATGTATAAGCATTGGCAGCTACCGACAACATAGATGTAATGTTATAGAGTCTATTACAGGTACATGTTTCCCTAGTTTAGGAATAAGTAGCTCTCCTATCAGATGTCAGAGAGCCATGGAGATGATTACTTAGTTGGAGACAGACCTTGTGAGAGCGCAGGGAGCGGCCTTTGGAGCCCGATCTAGTACAAAGTCCCTAACTCGCATAACCAAAGCTACCATCACGGCCCCATCACCCTAAAGTATCAAGAAACCCCTATAGGGGGTGAGGGTGCTTGAGCCAATTTGTAGATGGGCCAAAGCCATGTATGGATTTTGTATGATTTTATTAATGTATATGTTAGTGTAGGTTATTATTTATCCTTTTATTTATTTATTAGGATAATTATTACACTTGTGTTAGCCTTACACTTGTTGCATTAACTTGCTTAGGTGTACTAGTTATGTGGAGTTAGGTTACTAGTGTTGAGTTAGCTTCTCAATTATGTGGAGTTCTCTTACTAGTCTTCTGGAGTTAGCTTAACTACCCGTATCAGCTAGTGGGAGTTATTCACCACCTATTTAGGTAGTTATTGCACTTTCCTCCTCCTATATGTACATCTTTCTTATTTATTAATTCAAGTCATTGTATTTTAATGTATTGAGCATTATGGATTATGATGGATTTCCATATATGGTATTTTAGCTCTTTTGTTTTGCAAATATAATGTGGTGTGCTATTATCATCTCAGATCGTGGCTTGGAACAATGTTCTTATCGTTTCTTTTAGTATAAAAATTGATTCGTGATATATAGATGATGATTTTGGTGATATTTGGATGTTTCTGTAGATGTTTATTTGTTTATCATTTTCATGTTTTCCGCATGTATGTATGTAATGATACTCACGGTACTTAAAAATAATGATAATGTGATTAGATAGGTAAATCCGGTGAGAAGGGGGTCGGTAAGATAACCCAACCCACGTGATGTAAAGAAGCCAAGAGGTAGAATAAATCCAAGAGGTAGAATAAGGCCAAGACATCCAATGGTAGGATGTTAAGGTGTAATTGGGTACATAAATCTAAACAAGGCCATAATCATAAGTGAGGATGCACAAAATACCACGACGATCTAATAGGAAATATCAAGATGAATCATAGAAAAAATAGGTGGAATCAAGACCAAGGGCACTCCAACAGTAGAAGAAAGTAGGGCATACGTGGTGATAAGTCCAAGCAGAGCAACCAGCCCAAGTAAGGATTGTTGGTGAGAAAATGTGTCGGACAGTCAAATCATGTGTCTCCGCCAACGTTCATGGGGCTACGCCCCTTTGCATTGAATGGTGAAACTCCCATTATTGTATATAAATAATCCTAATCCTAATATAAATACTTTTGGTGGCCAAATTGGTCAGGGATCACACAGGGGCACTCCACTGAACTTGTGGCAAAGTGCTTGTACATGGGGTAAAAGGGAGTAACTTACAGTGTTGAGGAGAAAGGGGGGAAACTAGCTAAGGAAGATTACTGTTGTGAGTAGATTGCAAAGCTTCACACCCAGTAACAAGAGTAGTTCAACATCCAATAAAGAAGAAAGCAAAAATGAAGTGGCTAGTGAGACAAATAAAACCCACATAAACACAAAGTTTTCTAAGGCTCATTCATCGAAGATTCAAAGCTCTCTTTGATCTCCATGCTTACAAAGTGCATACAAGAGGGAAATAGAGGAAAAACAAGGAAGTGAAATAAAAGAAGTGTAGCTCTTATTACATGTGTAATGATGAATACAAAGCTTCAACCAAGCTATCACAATCCACAATTCTACGTAGTAGGAGTTCTTCAAAATTCGGTATCCCTTGGAATGGAGAGGCCATCCCAATTAATAGCAACATGAATTTTCCTTTCATGTCCCTTGTCAAACTATTCATTTCCATATTCCACTTGTGACCTTTCGTTTTCTATGAATTAATTATTTCTCTTATAATTTTGAGAAAATACTTTTACAAATTTAAAATAGGTCGCTTAAGTGAATATGATGAAAAACAATGATTGTGCTCAACGAAGAATTAGAAAGAAGAGAGAAAAGAAAGGGGAAGAAAAGAGGAGGAAGAATGGAGAGATAATGGATGAATGTTCCAAAGTATGAATGGGAAAACCTCTACCTTTGAAGAAGAACTTTCCGATAATGATGATGCACGGACATCCCGATGCACAAAAGGAGTGTTTAAAAACACTATTTGAAGACCTCCCGATGTGAGCTCAAAGCAAACATGGGAAATACTTGCGAAGATATTCATTGATTATTGGATTGATGAACCTCCTTAGCTTATTAATATTACTACAACCATCTCATTTCAAGGCACCCAACTATCTAGCTCGCCCATCTCACCGTATCACCCCAACTGAGATCAAGAAGATGCTTTCGAGACTCAGAAGAGAAACTTAACTTTCATGACTGAGTTCTAGGATCATCCCGTAATCCTTGTAATACTTATTTCATTTCTATAGGACCATAAATGTCATGAATTCACATTATTCAGTCACTTACTATTTTTAGCCATGCCCCATATGCTATTTTTAGTAAGTGCACCGAGGATGTTGGATTGTGTTGATCAAAGAATACTTGTCAAAGATCACACAAGGAGTCCGCAGGGGATAGAAGGCCCTGAACCAAGGGTGCGGAAGGATAGGAAAGACCCGCACGCAAAGGGAAATTTTGGATTTCAGGACTTAGCCGATTTTGAGCATGAAGACCTATTTCTAGAAGATGGCGTGCAGAACACACCAACGATGTAGAGACCTGCACGCCATGCATTGTCTATTTTTGGGGGAGTGGATCGAAATGTTTTGCATGGAGACGAGCTAAGAATAGAATTTACACTTCAGTTAACTACAAGAGGACTATATATATCACACTTACATGTGTGGATATGCTTGTAAATGGCGTGTGGCTATCAATAGCATGTGGCCTATTTATGGAATAGATAAGCAATGAAGGGCAAGACCCCACCCTATATATATGATGTTAGGTACATAGTAGAAGTGTGAGTGTGTGTGTAACAGAGAATATACAGAGTGTGTGTATGTGAGATATACGCATATGACTGAATTATTGTATCGGATCCATACGCGCATTGGTATAGATTGACAATACTGTAAGGATCTTCTGTATTTATTAATAGATGGAAGATATTGGTTGAATCTAAGTGTCATTCTTTGTGTAGTTGAGTAATGCATGTTATTAATTCAATCATAATTACTGTTTAAGCTTGTTCTTCCATAGATCTGAGGGTAGCATGCATTGTAGAATGATGGATTAATTATGAATCTATATGTTTCTTCCTTCATCATGCTAACATCTTGCTACATCAACCCTAAAGAGGGACCTAGTACCTTTCTGCACTTCGGGTGAGCGCTCAGTCTAGGCTAAGTGATGTGCCAGCATGACTAGGGTGTTATCTAGTAAATTATAGACTGCATCATTAGTTCTATTGTCGGGACCTCTTTTTCAGATGTTTTCATGATGGTTCGTGATGAAGACGTACCGGTTAACTCTAGAAAGTATTGCGGAATGGATACATGATCTGGAGAAAGAATATGTGTGGCGGTTCAGCAATGGATCTGAGTTTAATGCACGCACTTGGGTAGGAAAAAACCTGTATGACAGCTTATATGAAAGATTTTTCACTATCTTTCTAATAGAACTATATGAATGGCTTAATGCTTATGCATCTCAGTGGAATTAGAGGTATCGCGCACTTGTCTAGACACAGGAAGAATTTCAGGCCCTCTATGATGTTGATCTGATTTGGACTCACGTAGTGGATATATGGTTTTTTGGTGTTCTAAACAGTTATATTCTAGAATATTCAATTTCAATGTTACTCTTGCCCAAAGGTAGCTAAATTCTAGTCTTTTGTGGTATCCAAGAGGAACATATTTGCAAGGTATTCCATTGGCGATTGATATCTTAATGGTAATTTTGAACCTATAGAGTAAACCAATGGCTAACTAAACTTTGCCACGCATGAGGGTAGGAACAAGTTTGGTTTAAGATGGTAAACCTAGCAGCAGAAAGGAAAAGAGAGGAAATGCGAAACTTAAGTATAATGAGGCACATGAGGGGGAGATAGATAAGTAACATTCCATTGCAGAGAGTATGTCATGGAGGAGAGAGATGGCTTAGTGAAGGATTTACAACTCACGTAGAAGACATGGAGCTAGAGCATCAGGAACTCCCCCATCTTAGGAAAGCATGATAGAGATTCCCCTTTGGCCTCACATGAGAAGTGCACTTCAGGAAGAGAATATCTGGACCATGGGTGATGCATCTTAATCCACCTGGTGACCTAGCCCTTGCGCTTGGTTTTTCAGTATCTAGTACGACAAGTGAACCAATCAAACTAACTTGGGAAGTAGGAGATGGCATGGAGTAATTTACTTTGAATCAAGTTACATCAATGGCAGGATAGATAATCTTCAATTTCATTTAGAGGATCATTCAATATATTTTTTGCATCATCCACACAAAATGTGAGCACACAGAATGTTGGATTCACCTTTGGAAGTGGAACTACTTCACAGACTGTAGGGGTTCATTATAGTACTACTAGTTGGAGCACAGGGGAGTACATACTATATGGTCTATTCCAACTACAAGGTGGCGGATCAAGAGGTATAGGTGGTTCTAGTTCTGGTGGATCTAGTGGTTCTTGGAGGGTAGATTTGAGGAACATAAGAGGTTCCGGATCAGGTGGTCAAGGTCTGACAGCAACCACAACAATATCTATATGGAAATGTCTCTTCACCTCCCAGAGTATATAGGTATAGAGGATGCTTCCAAACATGTACATATGTGTGAAATATTATGGCTCATGCTAAAGGGATCACATCTGCTGAGCAGAAAGGAAAGTCAATTCATCCACTACATTACAGGAGGTGCACACACAGATGGTATAGGAAGTTTGACCCTGATCATACTTGCATGTAGATTATACCAGTATTGAGAGATGCTTTCTTAGAAAGAGTTCCATATCCCTGAGTTTGAATCAGAAGAGTATAAGTGTGCTCAAGGATATCAAGCAAGGACACTACTAAGAGTGTACGTGAGTATGATGCTCATTTTAAGACACTTTTATCTAAGTATATCTTATGATATTCACACTAGCCAGCATGCACAATTGGTTCGTTGGAGGATTGATTACACATTTTAGAAGGGTGTTGTCACATAAGACATACACTGATCCACGTGAAGCACTGGAAGCAACTTTGTGCTGAGGTAGTTGGGAGCATTAACACTAGTGTTAGTCCATTCCTAGAGGCAAAGATTGCAGCTATGAAAAAATCAGTTAGAAAAGTTATCAACAAATTCAGCCCCATGAAATGCACTCAATGGCAATTTGGTGTACAGATTGTGAAGTGGAAGGTCACACCAAGGATAGTTTCCCTCGTAGATGTGGTACGCTCATTACTATTGTACTATGAAATCTGTCATTTGAATCATGATGTTAGCCATTATCCTTTGTTATTGCGTGCGATAAGGAAGAATGTATCTTGTCTTTTGTAAGATTTACAAGTCCATGACCAATGATACTAAGGATTTTCAGATTGATTGGTTAGATCCAGGATGTTATAGACACTTGGGGTATGATAGACAAGTATAACAGATAAATTCTAAGGGTAAGAATGAGCACCAGGATTGGGATCATAATCAAACACGCTATGACAGGAATGAGGGGCATTTTGAAGGAGGTCGTGGAAGGGGAGGTGGATATCATGGTGGATATGGAGGATGAGGCGTATGGTGGAGGAAGAGGTGAGTTCCCTCATGGAACATGTTATACATGTGGATCTCCTGACCACTATAGGCATGCGAATGTCCTCATAATATTACATTTTCTTCTATGTGGAAAGAACCATAGCTATGAAGAGTGCTCAGACTTATATGAGCATATGAGTAAGAAAGCATAAGCAAGAAAATAAAGGGTGCCGAGATGGTTAGAATCCAGCAGTGTGTTGTAGAAGATCAGTGGATGCCCAAGATAGTAGAAGGACCTGAGGTATTGACAGTGAAGATCACTACACACGCTAAAGTATGCACACGTGAGAGAGGCATTACACCAGAAGCCTATGATCACTGAAGGAGGAGGTTTTGCATGCAAGGTACCTAGATCCTCCTCATTAGAAGGAAGTTTACCAGGATACCATGGAAGTGCTAAGGAATCTTTAGGGTGAGATACAATACCTAAAGGAGCAAAAGAAAGCATCAGAGACAATCTAAACTGATATTGATGATCTACAAGAGGTTTGTAAAGATGTTGTGCCAGGAGAAAATTATTCCACTATTAGGAAATTGGTTAAAAGGGAACAGGTCCGTGTGCAATTCTTGAGACCGGATGACAGATTCTGCATGTAAATATTCCCCCTGATAGTCATTAACTATGAAAAAGAAATTAATTTGAATGTTGTTGTGGATGGGTGGCTGTTGAGCAACATATTGATCGATACAGGTGTGGAGGTAAATGTGCTTACATTAGATGCATGGGTACAAATGGGGAGGCCTCCATTGCAACCATCATCTAATGTGTTGTTTATGGTAAACTAGACTAAGGCCACTACCATAGGAGTTTTTAAGGATGCATCTATAACCATACAAGGGGCCAAGTTCACTGGGGATTTTGAGGTATTATCACTTGCAAAAGTAGAAAATTTTCCAGCCCTACTTGGACACCCTTGGTGTTATGTGAACAATGTTGACTTGAGATTCAATAAGGGGTATATGAGCTTTGAAAACAAGGAGGAAAGGGTTGTGATACCTTTGACAGATGGAAATTCTACACCATATGTTGAACCTTTAAGTGAGGAGGATTTAAATAGAGTCTATGTATGTACTATTCAAGACCCATAGGTCAATGAGCCATCAAAATAAGGCATCCTATAGTGGAAGGATTCTCATTCTATTAGTGATACTACAAGTATTGCTTGTGATAATTGGGCTCATGGTACATATGAATTAGTAGGGCGCGAGGTGAAAAGCATGGTTACACACAAGAATGGATTTCATTCAATTTGACGGATAGGTAGCATAGTACCTTGGTATATAGGGGCAGAAGATCTTCCTGCATTTTTTAAGGCCATGGAAACAAAGTGGATAGATCAAGTTAAGAGAAGAGATATGTTAGTATATACACTGCATGGGACAAAAACGCGCTGGTGGGTAGTCCACAGAGATAATCTTATATACTGGGAAGAGATTGGAATAGCTTTGTCTACTAGGTTTATAAGGAACAATGCACCTATGCAAATCTACACTTATCATGGTGATCAACCTGTTCAGCATCACATTCAACAGTGTGAGAGACTCTAGACAACAGGACATGAAGCATTACCACCTTCACTTTGGGTGCATAGATTGTATTCTACACTACAATGATGCATGTATGCGCATGGTATGTATATGCAAAACTACATCGAGAGACTAGAAACTGCAAATTTTTGACTATAGGAATGATCCAGACCTTTGACTACTTTTTGACTAAACCTCCTATAGAAGAGGCATTAAAATTTGTCAAATGCTTAACTATGGGAGATAGTGCAAAAATAGAAGAGCATATTCAAGAATTATTCGATGAGGTGGAGTTCAGAGCATGTTTTGAAAAGGAAGAAGAAATGGAATCCTTACTACTCGAATGCGCTTGCCTTGAGAAAGAGAAAGGAAAGATGGTTTACATCGTGGATGATGAGGAAGTTGAGAACCTAGATATTGAACATTCACAAGGGTGCGTGAGGTCTTGGATCAATAGTGTAGACAAGGATACATGTGATCTACCATGAACCCATGAAGACAAAGAAGGTGAATATAGGTTTGAGAGGTTGAGCCTAAGGAGGCCATAATTGGAGATTACTAGTCAAATTTCAGAGGTAGCCAAAGATCATCGAGTTACTTAGGGATTATCAGGACTTATTCCCTCGAGAATATCATGAACTTAAAGGCATGCATGAATCAATTGGGGAAATGAAGATCAAACTTAAGGATGGTGCCTGAACAGTTAGAAAGAGACCTTAGTGCAGAAATGAATCCTAATTTACACCAAAAGGTAATCTAAGAAATTGATAAAATGTTAAAATATGGAATTATCAAGCTCCTTGATGAGTCAGAATAGGTTAGCTCAATGGTGATCAGGACCTATCAAGGGAAGGATGGAAAAATGTAGGTGTATGTGTGGAACTACAGGGACAATGCTACATGTTAGTCATAGATCCATTCCCTACACCATTCACTAAGGAATATAGTTAGAGAGTTGCAGGAATTAAAATATATTCCTTAACATAAAGCAATGGATTTTCTAGGTATCATTAGGTTAGGATTTCTTGAGGATCAAGAAAAGAAAACATGGTAGTACTAACCATGGGAAACTAGTTGTCATCTTGGGATTCCCTTTATTGAAAAACGTGCCAATGCATATTCTTGTAGCATTAATTGATTCTTGCATTCAAAGGCTATCCATGAAGCTTATTACAGGTCTACCAGATAATTGAAATCCCTATGAACTTATGAAAGATCTAGAAGGATTAATTGCACTTATTTGAACGACACTCCATTGACGTATTGAAGGACATCACAAAGTAACATATTTTGTGCTTTCCATTTGGGATACTGACCATATAAATTCCATAATACATGTCGAATACATTTTCAAGCTGATCTGGAACCAAGGTTCGCTACTCAAAAAGGCATCGAGAAACTGGAATTATTGATTAGGAAATATATCTTAGTGCACCATTTGTATAGGTGAATAATGAGATTACATGTGTAATTATTATTATGGTAAATTAGTGAAAGTACATTTATATTTACACATGTAATAATAAATGTACAAATGTAATTATTATGTGGTACCGACCATAGTAAGTTAGAATACTAAAAGTATTAGTGTTGTAGCCTATTATTATATTGGCAGAGGTTGAAACCATATGGCTGTATGGTTGTAATGAAGACAAATGTTGTTGTAAGGATTGTTATTTTACAATCTCCTAGATAATCAAATCTCTGGAGTGTAATAAAATAGTGAATAATAAAAATATCCTAAGACATAGAGTTGTTGATTTCAATTATTTTAAGCTGTGTAGCCAATTTCATGGATTCTTTTATAAGATCAGAGTAATTTCTACATTTGGTATCAGATGCAGGTTAAATCTGTCTCGAAGATGATCTTCTAACTTTTGTTTCAGCAATCAAGGATATTCTCCAAAATTTTGCTACGTGGAACGATCTATTATACAAAAAGCTGACAGGAAGAAATTTCCAGGATAACCCAGTTTGTATTTTGGAAGAAAAGTGAAATTTACTATACACGCACATTGCTTTGTATCACTGCTGATTTTTTTTGAAGAAATCAAGAATGCAAGGTAATTCAAATCGACATTCAATTTTTTTAGATATTTAGACCAATAAAATGGATACACCATTAATAAATTTAATGCCAACAGCTGAAATTCCATACATTGAGAGTAAAAATTCAGATGCAGTTAATGACCTAAAAATCTAGGGTTGGATAGTAGACATCTTGGAAAAGAAATTCACCTACAAATGTAAGCAAAATTATTCATGGGAAACCAAAGATGAACGAATAACAGATGAAATTGACTATAATTCCTGAAGACTTTCTATTCTAAGTGAATTTCTTGGAGGAAGAGGCATTCAGGAGGTTAGAGGTCATTTCAGCGACCTCATGGTCAGTCACCAACGACTGAATTCCGTACTCCTCCAGTTATGGTGATTATTGAAGAATTTATATAGTGTGTATCCTGTTGTTTCTGTATTTTTGGCAGAGTGTTTGGTTGCAGTGTTCCTATTGTGGTTTGTAGAATAAAGGAAATTTCACATTGAGGGGGGAACATGATCTCAATGTTCCATTTCTAGTTTTCTACATTTCTGGTATTTTCTATATATGAGCAGCAAATTTCAACAGAATTTCCTATGTTATTCCCTGCAGTGAGATGTGATGAGGGCTAATAATAATACTTGGCAAATCATGATGTGGTTGTAGGTAAACCACTTGAAAACCTTCATTTTTGGTTTGTGGTACACCACTTGTAGAAACCACCATTTTTGGTTGTTGGTACTGACCCTTTGCAAAACCAAATAACCCTTTTGGTTTGTGGTACACCACTTGTCAAAACCACCATTTAATCGGTTGTTGGTAAACCCTATGCAAAACCATCACATTTTTGGTTTGTGGTAAACCAGTTGCAAAACCATCATTTTCGGTTTATGGTTAACCCTGTGAAAAACCATCTATTAGGTTTATGATCATCCTATAAAATCATCAGATCATGAGCAGATGCAAGTATAAGGCAGGTTTTCCCCATGTTCGCACTAAGGGGGGGAATGTTAGGAAATATATCTTAGTGCTCCATTTGTATGGGTGAATAATAATTACATGTGTAATTATTATTATGGTAAATTAGTGAAAGTACATTTATTATGTAAATGTAAATAGTAAATGTAAAATGTGGTTAGTATGTGGTAAGTTAGTAAGTTAGAATAATAAAACAATTAGTGTTGTTTTATTATTATATTGGTGAGAGGTTGAAACCATATGGGTGTATAGTTGTATATGAAGACAAATGTTGTTGTAAGGATTGTTATTTTACATCTCCTATATAATGGAGTGTAATAACATAGTGAATAATAAAAATATAATGTAGAGTTGTTGATTTCAATTATTGTCTGTGTAGCTATTTCATGGATTCTTTGTATTAGATCAGAGTAATTTCTACATTTTATACCAGAAAGGTTATCAACAGTAGAAGAATAGAGGAAATGAGGAAAGGATCAGAGAAGAATTATAAAAATACTTTCGGTAATGTAGATATGCAGAACATAACCATATGTGTACCCTTGGCAAAGAAAATGAAGGGGACATAATACATTCACATTGGGGACAACATAAGACACCATTCCATAGACACAAAGTTTTGGAAATATGTATCGACAAGAACAAAAAGTTTCTTACCACAAAGATTCTGAATGCTTTCGTGGATTGGGCGATCAAGACCATTTCATGTGCATGAAGCTTCTGGAAGAATGTTAGCTCAACCTGGTGAAAGAATGAAAGATCAGCCTCTGTATTGATTTATTTCAATTCAAGCTGACACCTGCAAAGTATCAAAATTCCAGCCATTTACAACAGAGCGAAGAGAGCCCATTAAATAACCTATCAAGTAATGGTTTCGAAGTTCTTGTTAATCATTCGCAACCTTTTAGATTCGTGATTCATGAAGAAACGTTACATGGCAGAAGTAGTAAAGATGCTCTACAACATGGTCATTGTAGATAACTCATTTTGTAACTTTGAATATGCACCATGGTGAATCCTATTTACAAATTCAAATATGGAGCCATTTGTATTTTGAGATCAATTTATAGAGATTTGTCATTATTTGATATTTTGAAGCCCACCCATCCACTAGGTCCAGTTATACGTAGGCTTCACGTGAGTGGCGATGGGATTCGTACATTTCACCTTTATAAATTTAACAGGTATTTCAACCAAAATGAAAGCATTAGAAAACATAAGCTTACTCTCCACCGGCCCGCTTTGACTTTTCAATCAGTGGTGACCTCTACAAGCCTAGGTAGAGATGGCGAAGTATTTGCGGCTTGTTGTGTATTAGATCCCATGAGCCAAAGGATAGTATGGAAGAAACTCATGGTGGTATTGAGGACCATTATGTAGCTGATTGACTTCAATGTAGAAGATCTTAACACGTGGATTATGGTGGGAGACATTGTATAAGGACTTAAAGAATATTGTAAGGTGTGTGATCATTGTTGCACCTAGGAAAACCAAGGTAAAGAGATGAGATGTCTTTGACGACCAATTACTAGTCCCCAACCACTTGAGAAATGGGCCATTGACTTTGTAGGACCTATTTCACTAAACCCAGGACTGGATCCACGCTATATCATTACTTGCCAAATTATCTCACTAAAATGGTTCAGAAGCACACTTAAAGGACTGTACCTTTCTACCGAACAGCTAGGTTTCTATGGGAGGTTCGTTACAAGATATGGATGTCCCTTAACTTTTGACAAGTGATAGAGGTACACACTTTTTGAATGAGACAATCAAGATTTATTAGATGAGTTTATGGTTGCACACCAATAAAATGTCCACGTACCCATCCTGGGGCAGGAAAATTGAATTGGGAGAAATTCAACGATTTTCAGCTAGACTTTGAAAAATTGTGATGGTTGGAAGAAACCATTGGGATGCCCAAAGTTTCATGCTTCTTTATGGCATATAGAACAACTTAAAAGAAATTAGGAACAAACGATCCACGGCCATTTAGTTGGTGTTTGGCAAAATTTCACCCTATAGAATTTAAATACCTTCTTTGTGCATTACGGGAAAACTGGAGGTCTAGCTCATGAACCACGATTTGAAGAGAGTATCAAATCAACATGATTCAACTGGATGAGCACTGAGCCATAGCACAATTGGAATCAGAACTTGGAAAAGGCCAGGAAGAAGGCATGGCATGACAAAACATAAGGGATAAGAAGTTTGAGATCGGGAAAAATGGTACTTCTTTATGATTCAAAGTTTTTGTGCCATCCAGGCAAGCTTAAATTGCATTGGTTGGGACCGTATGTTATCACTTCTATACTTGAATCAGTGCACATGTCAGTTAGAAAGCACTTGATGGAACACGGCTACATGGTTACTTTAACGGGAGTAGGTTGAATCCCTACTATAAATAAGTCTTCTTGGTGTTTGTAATAAGGTAATATTTCCATTTAGGTTAGGATTTCAATTACTTTATTTATTTTAATGTATTTCCTTATTCGTCGCTATGCTTTGCCAATTTAGTTCATTGTTTTGTGTAATAAGCGTGCTTGTGCGTTATGAAGCTAATTACTATATGAAGTTTTGTTATCTGCAGAGGACTGCACATACTTTTAGTGTGGGGTGGTTGTAGTTATCCAAGTAAAATATTGTGGGAATTGAAAGGTGAAAGGAATAAGCTGCTACGGGTGTGCTTTAAGTCAAAAGAAGATTGCTTCTCAAAAGTGACCAAGGATGGAGATGAATGAAAGAATAGTATAATGCGAGGTAAGCAGAGGCCATGATAGCTACTAGGAGAAGGTATAGTGATGAGGTACTCAGGCACAAGAGCATGTGCTGAAGAGAAGTCTATGACCAGAGGGTAGGAAGGGGCGCTAGAAGGTTATAGCTAGGGCTAAAAGATGTACCGTGTGGAACAAATGATTTGGTCAATGAATGAGGGGATATTTGGTAGGTGAAGGAGTAATAAATGCATCAAAATTTGAAAAAATTATATAAGGATGGGAATGTAGATTCATTTTTACAATTGTAACTAAGAGTACTTGAGAGAAGAGCCAAGTGCAAAGAGTTGAGTGATTGAGTTAAGGTGTGAAGGGTGTGAAAACCAAGCATGACAACCAGATCTATGTGACAAGAAGCTTGCGTCCCTAGTGGTGAAGGGTTTGAGTGAAGCAGGGAGACATAAAAGAGTTAGGTTACAAAGTTTCCACCTAGGGCATAATTCAATTGAGCTAGGGTTTGATTCGTAGAGTTGCAGAGTTGAAGAGGAGACAATTTTCAAGGTAAAAAAAATGGCACCTGAAGAAGGCATCTGCAAGTAGCACAGTAAAAGGAAAGAAGAAGGTGGTCATCAAGGAGGAAGAGATGGCACCCGAAAGCCATTTTTTAGAAATGCAATATCCAAAAGGAGTCATCATTGGCCAAGAATGGGATTCACCCATCAGAAAGAGAAAAGTAAGTGAATACAATCACAGGACTTCAGAGAACAAGAAGGAGCTCGATTCCTTGCTCACTGCTAGAACAAACAAGCACACAATGGATGACATGCCAATATATGATGATGTGGGTGAGAAGATTTTGAAGAGAATTGGGGTCTACCAGTTGTATGAGCTTCCATATTTTGGGAAGTATGAGCCCTTGTATCAGTGGCTCATGAGCAAGGTGCATGAAGACTTCTTCTACTTTGCAGGATGCATAGTTAGGATCTCATATGCACTTGTCTCATTAGTTACAAGTTTGAAGGCCACATGAGAGGACATATAAAAGGTGATCTTAGTAGATAAATCCACATGTGATTTAAAGACCAAATAAGAGTTGGGATACCTGAAGGGTCTGCACAAAATGGACATAGAAAATTTGAAGAATTGTCCAGTTGTACAAGTTGCAGCCCACCTTGTTACAAAGTTGAATGATCAGGAGCGGTGGTCACAGGTAAATACTATGTGGTTACATGTGGCACGTAAGATGTCAAAAGGGACAATCTATAACATTACAGGCTATATTGCAAAGAAAATAGTTGAAGAAAGCACAGCACAGGAGGGAAGATCAGCTTTGGGGTTGTTCTACTATCACTGGTATTCATGGAGATCAGTGAGTACCAGATGGACCAAAGGAAAAAGTATGGGAATACCCCATGGAGAACAAGTCCCCAGCTGAAAAGATTCAGCAAGTACCTATGCAAGGGGGCCATGACAGATGACATAAAGTAAAGGGCAGAGATAAGTGGTATGATAGGCTCCACACGCATTTAGAGAAGAGTGGCACATCCCAAAGGACCTACCAGTAGTGGTAGGGAAACAAGTTCAGTTTTTTGTATATCAACATTTCTACATCACATGCTTCCCAATGAAAGATGGAGTCTAGAGCCCTTGGTGTAAATTTCCTTACGCATTCACTGCAAGGTATTTTCAAGCATCTATTCATATGTTTACAGACATGTGCTAACTGGTATTCAATGCAGATAAGGTAGACTATGACTACCATACGTTGAGGAAGAAGTATGTGTATCCTAAGCAGAAGTGCTTATATAGAGAGGATCATTTCAGAGGTACTGAATATCAAGCCAATAAGCCTGGTTTATAGCAGATATGGGGGCAGCATTGGTGTATCTCCAACTGAAGCCAAAAATGGAGAATAAAAAATATGTGGAAGGTGATTTCACACTTCCAACACCACTAAAGGGAAAGCATACGATGGAGAATATCCCAGCACCTAATCCCACATAAGCCAATTGAAGTGGAGGATGAGGAGGAGGAGCGTGAAGATAGTGGTGGTTTGGAGCATAGAGGTAGGAGCGACATCCTATAAATAAGGGTGAAGTTGAGCGTGTCATTACACCACCTCATCCACAAGAGGGGGGATGATGAGGACTTGAATGCAGTCCAAGGGGAGCACAGGTTTAAAAGGGTATTTAGGAGAACAAGGACCCAAGGTGCTACTCCAACCACACTGTACATAAATCACCCAGACTCTCCCCATAAAAGGAGGCTAACTGCGCAAAGAAGGAGGAAAATGAAGTTGAATGAGGAGGCAGAAGAGTCAGAGGAAAGCACTGCCTAATTCTCCTACACTTCCAGAGAACATAGAAGACCAGGGTGAGGCATCAAAGGAAAAAGAAGAGGAAGAGAAAAGACCAGAGGAGATAGCTGTAGAGGATGTTCAGGACATGGAGACACAAGTCCCAAATTTGGAGGCTAAAGTTCCTACGCAGCAAATGGTCCAAAAAGAAAAAGTGGAGAGAACATTCCCACCAGCCATGGGTGTATGAAGAGCACGTAAGAAAAATTGTCCACGCCTGGCTTTTAAAGAACGATAGCGCAGAAGGATTTATTTGGCTTAGAGTTAATGGATGAGGATATGGCAATTGTGGTGCACTCGAAAGTAGCTATCGTGGTCAATGTACAGCCCACATGGTGATGAGATTGAATTTGATGTATACAAACAGTCAGGTGCATTTTGAGACGACTAAAGAAGGCACCTCAAGATAGACACATGACAGTAAATCCTACTATCATGTTAGATTGAGCTAGGTTAGCAATAATGCAATGGCGAAGGTTTCTACTGAGATGGGCTAGAAGGAACATGGACAAATGATGTACCATGATCAGAGTGCACTGCACGAGGAGATGAAGACAAAGGACATGCAGAGATAGCACACATAAAACAGGGAGAGGGATTTCGCGCAGAATAAAGAATGAGAGGTGTTTATTAGCATCGCAGAGGGAGATAGGGGACAATGTCATTAAAACAAGGTCACACTTGGAGGCCGATGTACCACAGACATTTCCTTCAGCGATACACTATGTAGGGAAATTTAGTGGAACTTGGTTCTTGAAGATGAAACTCTATGTATGCCATGTGCCAAGAAATATTATAGCAAGATTCCAAACGGGAGAAAACACATCAGTGATGAGAAAAATTACATCTTATGAAGGGATGTTACAGGAATTAAAAGAAATATTGAAGAAAGAAAAAACCAGGCTTTTAAACATATGCACAGCTCCAAAGGTTTTTATCAACATCAAGACCTTAGAAGAGAACAATGAGGTCCATAAAGTGATGAAAGATGATACATTGGGCCGCGTGTGGAAAGATTGTCATTGGTTAAAAAAAATTTTAAGAGGCCCTTGGCAGCAACACAAGAGCCATAGAAGAATCGACTGGAAGAGTGTGGAAAGATAATTGCATAGAAGATGGACCTTTTAGAAGGGAAGGATGACATTAATGTCTAGTGTTTTGTTAGTTTTGTAGAATGAGAAAGGGATATATTGTGAAGGTTGAGTTGGAATCCATTGTTATGGACATCCCAGAGAAAGCAAAACAGGCACTACACTGAATGGCAGGTATTGGAGGCCCAAAATAAAGGTAGGAGTACCCACAGTTGATACTGCAAAATTGATATAGAGGAGGCTATCTCATAACCTCATAAAAATTCTTTATTTATCTACATTATATCATTCCTTATTCTTTCCATTCTTATATTCTTTCCTTTAATTTTTTGAGATATCCATTATCAAAATGACAATGAGATTAGTGTGGGGTAATGTTGATCAAAGAAATAATTGTCAAAGATCACACAAGGACTCCACATGTGGGATAGAAGGCCAGGATCAAGGGCGCAGAGGGGACCCAGGAAGGACACATTTGTGGAAGGACAATTTCAACGTTTAAGGACTTATCCGATTTTGAGCATGGAGACCTTTTTTTAAAATATGGCATGTGGTCACACACCAATGATGTGGAGATGTGTGCACCATGCATTTTCTGTCTTTAGAGGAGAGGATAGAAGTAGTTTTACATGGAGATGAGATGAGAATAGGATTAACACTTAAATTAACTGTAAGAGGACTACAGATAACACAATTGCATGCATGGTTATGCCTGTAAACGGTGTGTGGCTATCAATAGCATATAACCTATTTCTAGAATAGTTCAGCGGTGAAGGGCAAGTCCCACACCCTATATATATATAGTATATATATATATAGTATATATATATATATGTAAGTGTATTAGAGTATATAGTATAGAGTATGATGTTTGGATGTATGATGGATGTATGTATGTGTTTAACAGAGAATATATGTATATGAATAAAATCAATGTATCAGATCCATATGTGCATTGTTATAGATTGACAATACTGTAAGGAGCTTATGTATTTATTAATATATGGAAGATATTGGTTGAATCTAAGTGTCATTCTGTGTGTAGTTGAGTAGTGCATGTAATTAATTCAATCATGACTACTGTTTAAGCTTGTTCTTTCATATATCTGAGGGTAACATGCATTTGATGGATTAGTTATGAATCTATTTGTTTCTTCCTTCATCATGCTAACATCCTGCTACAATAACCCTAAAGAGGGACCTGGTACCTTTGCACGCTTTGGGTGAGCGCTTAGTCAAGGCTAAGTGATGTGTCAGCGTGACTGAGGTTTTATGGGTTTTGAATTTATGGGTTTTATCTTGGGGTTCCATGCTCTAAAATAAGCGGGGGTATAATATTGATAAAAAATCAGCCCTCCATATCTTGAGAGATTGGCAACTTCATCGTGTAAAGACTAGTTTGAAAGAAACTAAATTTTTCAAAGACCCTTCCCCCCAAATTTTAGATGATTTCGCCTACCAAATCTTCTAGAATTTGAAAATTTCTTCGATGAGGGAATAATTCTGATAAAAAACAACCCTCCATATCCCTAAAAAGTAGGGACTTTATAGCATGAAAACTAGTTCATGTGAAACTAGATTTTTCAAGGATCGTTTCCATCGATTTTTGCGTAATTCTGCCCACTAGAACCTTGACAAGCAGAGAGATAGCTCACTGAATTTTTCACTGTTGTGTCATGGAAGTAATTAATGGAGCTCAAAAATTACTTGTCTGCTCCTCCTTTTATGTTGTTGAATTTATATTTTCGAGGTGGGTTTTTTCTTCTTATTTCACCAGTGAATTTTCTTTGCAAACCGATCACCGATTTGGCGGAAAATTTATTTTTTGTCTTTGTTTCATGGAATGAAGAGTTTCTTCACTGAAAATAATCCTTGTTGCATATGAGATATCCATTTGTAAGGTTTTTTCAGCCTTCGAAAATGAATAAGATAACAAAAAATGGTTGTGCGATCTGAGCCTTGGTTTGCAAGATACATCGATTTCTTCGTCTCATGGCTACGAGGGTTTTCAAATGAAGTTATTCATTTCTTCCTTCGTTCTTCAAATCTTGATCTGTGTATCCTATGAAATATTTGTGTTTAAATGAGAGAAGGACTTGTCAGATCTGGTTGGGTGCATCAATGGTGGTTTAGATGTTTGGAGAAAATTGGACAGAATTCCGACAGGGTGTGGAACTGTAGGGAGATGAAGCAGTGAAAAAATGACTAAGTTTTAGATTTAATGCATTCAAAAAGAAAACACCATGGGATGGGAACATTTTTGTGTCCCTAATTTACCTTTATCTAAAGGGCTGAAAGGGACATCAATTTTCACATCGCGCCTAATCGCGACACTTGGCAAGATCCAACCAACTAAGCATTTGAACTAGGGAGCTTGAAGAATGCACCCGGGGCTTAAATTTGGGTGTATGGAGGACCAAAAAATGTGGTTGGGGCTAGGAACATTTCATTGTCCCATATTTCCCTTAGCTAAAGGGATGAAAGGGACATCAATTTATACATCCTGCTAGGTTGCGACACTTGGCTATCATCGGTGTAGTGTGAGGATAGGCTCCGACAAGCTCATGGGGGCTGAACTAGCGATGTAGAGGGTTCTGTGGGTAATTAGAGGGCTAAAAATGGATGGGCACATTTTCTTGTCCCTCATGTCCCTTTTATAAAGGGATGAAAGTGACATAAAAATGTGGCAGGCTCTTGGAGCTGACATGTGTCCATTTCAAAATTTGGCTAAGTATAAGAGCTTACCTTGAGGCCAACTTGCAAAGATGATATCTTGAGCTTCTAGATGAGTTTCAAAAAAAAAAATTATATGGATTTGACTTAAAAATGCCTTTTGAATACAATATTGGGAGTCTTAGCTCTTGATTCCTCCGTTGGAGCACTGAAAAATTGGATTTTTGTTTTTGCTCCATGACTGAGCATGAGAAAAATTGGATATAAACATATTGTGCCTAGATGTTGTGAAAAATATGATTGTACCATCTTGTAGAGATCTGAATTAAATTTCCAATGATGTATTTTTTATCTCCTAACTCATTATAGAACTCCCAAAATTGCTTCTCGAAGCTCAGGTGCTTTTTTAACATTGTGCGTTGCCTAGGCCTAAGAACCCGTTTCTGATGAACCTACCCCCAAAACTTCCAAATCTTCCCTGAATATTCCAAAATCCTTTCCTTGATATTCCTTGCACTTGAATTCATCTCCATGTTAAATTTTTCTCTTTTTTTCCACTCCAGGGGGTTGCATTAGTCCCAGGAAGGCCAGTGGTAGCCCTTCCCAAAACTACTCAAAATTAACGTTCTTCACTAGCTCCTAAAATCACCTAGGGGTACTAACTTTTCTTTCCGAAATCTCCTATGGGAATGAGTTGACATCCACTATAGGGTAATTAGACTGAATGGGTAAGCCTGATGTTGGGGATGGACTAGTCTGGGGGTGCTTTTGGAAGGTATGGCTTTGAAAGTTTTTGACACTGTGGTATTGTTGTCCTGCCTTCGGATGTATTTTTCCCCTTGCAAAAATAATGGAAGACAAAGACGTAACAAGATATTTAGGAATTTTGTGAAAAAAATCCCAAGGGGGGATTAAGAGCCCAAATGGAGGTGAGAATTCAAACAAAAGGAGGAAAAACAAGATGTAATCAAGGTATTATAGATAATTAGCCATGAGGGGTGAAAAATTGCAATGTATTAGTGATGATATCGTCAACTTGGTACAAAATGTGTCTTCTAGCACAATTAATGAGGTCCTTGATGGCATGTTGTGTAATAGTGACTTACCAGTTAAATTTAGATCTCGTGGAAAATAAGGTGTCATATGTTCGATCCTCTAATCAGGTGAGAATATCATGCCAAACAACATCCATAGTGGGACAAGGATCGGGGAAAGGTGGTGGTTTATAATTTGGTTATGGTTTAGTCGATCTACAGGAAGGTGGTCGGTTCCAAGAGGAATCATCTCCACACTTCCGGGTGCGGGAAGAATTTTCAGGGATGGGATACTTGTTACGCAAAACCTGATAGTCGACATCAATGTGCACGTAATAGCCATGATGAGAGTAAAATAAGGGAGTTGAAGTAGAAGGTTGTGTAGGCTTTTTATTTTAGTCACGTTTGACCTCAGCTTTGATTTTCTCCATGTGGCATTGATAGGATTTGTAGTTAGTAACATCATGCCCTGGAGCCTCGTGCCATGTATAGTACAACTCAGTCGTAGAGGACTGAGTAGCCATAAGGGCAAGAGGTAGGTATAGATGTCTCATAGGTTTCAGAGAGATGGTAAGAGCATTTGATGAGGGCATTAATGTGATGGGAGAAGATGGTATCGATGGAGCAATAATTTTCTCAGTCGTCGAGGTACAGTAGATATGATCACCACCCATGAGATCATTAGCTTTGTAGTCAAAATCAGAGACCCAATCATCCGCTTATGTAAGGGAAAATGGGTCGGAGAGGTCGATGGTAGTATGTGAAGGTGTAGTCGATGGAGCAATCCGAGGCTTAGGCACTAGTTGGGAAGAAGTAGAAATTGTATTTGAAGATTCCTCTTGTATGTGGATGGCATTTATGTCATGAGTGAATTTGGTGTGAAGTGTCTCTTGGTAGCGCAAGACTTCTTGATCATGAATTTGAGCATAGATAGCTAGGTGAGGGTCATCTAAAACATAACCATCATCATAATTTGATATGGAGGCATCCACCACACAAGCTTCGACTATGGTCTCAAGTCGGACCACATGCTCTAGTGGGGCATGTGGTGTACAAGAGATGACTGCAAGAAGTGAAGGATCCTTCTTGTGAGGCCACAAGGAAGGAGGTAGTTGGGATATGACAAGCTCAAGAAGCTCATAAGTTTTTATTCTAAGTGTGACCTCATTGGGCTCATCGTCATCCAACTCCAAGATATTGGGAGGCATGCGCCTGAACAATTCGGGATGACCGACATTTCCGTGAAGAGTATCTATAGGGTAGTTAAAACATTAGTATTCTTGAAAAGGAATAGAAGATAATTCATCTAATTTTGTGAGCTTATATGTTCCTTTTTTTTGAAGCGTATCATAGTTCCAAGGATTAGTGTCCCCTTGAATCTTATAAATAGATCCTTGGTGAGTGAATTTCACACACTGACATGCAGAAGAAGCAATAATGCACATATGATGAGTCCAAGGTTGCCTGAGGAGAATATTATAAGATAGAGGAAAATTGAATACCATGACTTTAACGTGGATAGTCCTAGGAGGGATGGTAATGGGTAATCAAATACACCCCATAGGAGGCATCTTTCGATGATTGTATCCCTGACATGTGATTCATGTGGATTTTAATTTATATATAGAATAACCAAGAGCCTTAAAGAAGTCTAATGAGGCCACACACATGCATATTCTTTTGTCAATAGAAGTATGCTTGACCGTAGTGTGACTAGAATCTAAATTTAAATGAAGAGAGATGAATCATCTACACAAAGAAATATCTGATCCAGGATCATACATTATATGTAAACCTCTACTTTGTAAATCTACAAGACCACACAATTACTATTTCTACTTCCAATTATTTGAAAATGATAGAATAATGAAAGCTAGTGACTGAATCTTAGTGCTTAGAACTACTTGCAGCAAATAGAATGATCAATTCAATGCATAACATAAGATTTTTATCTTGGAAACCCCTAATTTGAGGGAAAACCAGTCGGGAAGCGAAATTTCTCTTTCTTCCCAATTATATATATTGGTCAGTTCAATTAACTACAAATTACAAGAAGTTAAAGGAAGACAACAATGTTACTTCCACCCTCTTTACTTACTTTCATTGCTCATACACCTTGCTTTTATAATTCAATTCCAGCACCAAAGTCTTCTTGCTCACTTCTTCCATAAATTGATGATCCAATTCCACTTGTTCTTCTTATATTTATAGACACTTCCCATGTCCTCCTGTGCACTAGAGAATATGAAGGGATAAACAGTGAAGAGACACACTTCGAACACTTCAAATCCATGATTGTTCGTGGATTTTTTTTTGTTTTCATTAGTGACAGGACCACTGGTGAACACAGATGGGCGGTTACGTAACTATCAATCTGTGTAGAGGGGCAGTTATGTAATTGTGCACTCTACACAGGGAAATGGTTCTAGAACTTAAAAGTTTGTTCTCTTTTCTGATTAATTTTTACTATAGTACTGTGTTATGGTGAAGTGGTGTTTCTTTAGATCCCTATGGATCATACCTCCCCTGCTTCGGAGGCTTTTGGTCCCACAAAATCTTACTGGGGGAGTAGATGAGGAAAAAATTCCCTCACTTTCTCCTTTGAGTACCAAGCCTGCCTTGGTATCTTCCCTTTGAGTCTAACCTGCCAAGACTCATGTGGACCTCTTTTTGTTTCTCTAACCTTTTGCTCCAACACTACATCCTCCTCTAACTCACCTCGTTAATCAAAGATGAAATATTCTATGGAAAGTAGCAACTAAAATTATTCCTCATCATCAAAAATGGATGGCTCATATAGGTGAAATTTCTCACAATTTACTACTGAGTATATATGCATAAATTGTGGCAAATCAAGTCTAAAAGCATTTTCCCCAACCTTCTCTAGTATGATGAAGGGTCCATACCGTAGGGGCTTGAGTTTCCTTACTTGTCCTTGTAGAATTTCCTTGCTCAAGTAAATCCAAACCTTGTCTCCAACATGAATTTTGTGCTCTCTACAATGTTGATCATGTCTAGCCTTATACTTGGTTTGATATTTCTCTAACTGTTCTTTCACTTTGAGATGGATTTATCAGATCCTCTCAACGAACTTCACTCCTCTAGTCACTTCTAACTCATGTATCTCCCCTTATTCTTATTGTCCAACAGTAATGTCCAGTGGATTGGTAGGTATATATCCCAAGCATGCTTTAAAAGATGACTGCATAGTGGATGTGTGTACTGCACTATTGTAGGAATGTTGAATGTAGGCTAAGGACTCATCCCAAGTCCGTGGATATTTTTTATTGTATCCTATAATCATTTGTACCAAATTCTTGTTCACCACCTTTGTTTTCCCATCTGTATAGGGATGTAAGACCATGCTTCTATATAACCTAGTGTCCATCTTGTCCCATAAAGTATTCAAAAACTTCCCCAAGAACCTAGAATCATTTTTAGAAACAATAGACTTTGGAAAACCAACATGCACCCATACATTAGCAAAGAAAATTTCACTTGCCTCACATGTTTGTATTTCATTTTTACATGACATAAGAACACACATCTTACTAAATCTATCTATGACAACATATAGATAATCATGGCCATGTTTAGACATAGGTAGTCCTCCTACAAAATCCATAGAGATATCCTCCCAAATATGAGTAGGGACCGGTAAAGGCATATACAAACCTTCCTTCCTGATTTTAGGCTTGCTAGTATAACAAAGTTTACATCCTATTATGAATTTAGATACTTATTTTTATATATTAGGCCAATATACATACCTTTGCAAGTCATCCACAGTCTTTCCAACACCAAAAATTTCTTGTTACTTTTGAGGTATGTGCTTCCCTCATCAATAGAAGCCTTTCTTCTTTTGGCACACAAAGCTTCCCCCATCGGTAGAGCAACCTATATTTGAGATAAAAATCTTCAATACCCATGTTTTGAACCCCTTGGGATTTCAACTGCTGATATGTCACCCCAAAATCTTTATCTTGAGCATATGCCTCTCCATAAGTTTCCTTTGTGAAGGGATCAATATGAGAGATAATGGCCAAACTGGAGAAGTTCTCTTGTGTGGGCGGCCTAGACAACATGTCTGCCACAAAATTTGTGCTTCCTTTATTATAATTGATCACCAAATGGAACATCTGAAGGTATCCTATCCACTTGTAGTGGCTTTCCTATTACAATTTAAAATGTGCTTGCAAATACTAGAGAGATTTGTGGTCAGTGTGCACAATAGTTTCTTTACCCAACAAATAATTTTTCCATTTATTTATTTCCTAAACTAATGCATACATCTCTGAAAGAGGGTTTAAAACCTGCAAGCGAGGATCATGAGGGACATGACATGCACATCAATGAACGTGCGAACAGAAGCATGAAGAGATCTCAGGAGGAGTGAGCATCAGCCGAATGTGCATAGCAAAGATTTAAAACACAGGTAGAACTTGGTTAAGCCATAAAACTCTTCTCTATCTCATAGATCAAAAGACGTGTACATTTAGGAGGTGTTGAGTAACCCCTAGTACTGGAATCATGAAAAATTGAGTAGAGAGGGGGAGTTACATTCCCAAAATAGAAGTGTAACTCCCAATGATGCATATGACACACTGACGAATTGACGTGCTGACGCACTGACACATAAGGGAATCTCATAATGACCCCTAAATGACACATGGACCTATGATCTCACCTAAGTGAGATGACTCACCTAATGATGTGGAAAATACACACACCAACACCCCCTTCATCGTAACTTAGGATGAGGTGGTAAGTCAGAAATGAGAAATGGGTCCCAGGAAAAATCTTGATGACGTACCCATGTAAGAGAAAAAAATACCAAGCAGTGAAGGAAAACCCAGTGGGAAAAACATCCACCACGAGAAAAACAAACTCTCTAATCTAAGAAAGATGCCAAATATGGGTCCCGGCCATAGACAAGCCTGAAAGGGTACCCATGTACAAAGAGGAAACCTCTCGGAAAAAAGAAGAAGAGAGAAGAAGAGGGAGATGAGAGGAATGCAGAAGATGCCATGGATGGATCTGAACTCTGCAGCTCTAGGAAGTATCCCAGAAGAATGTCGATGATGAGATCCTCTGCCTCTAGAATAAAGAAGAGCCACCCGCAACGAACTGTGTGCCTACCCTTAGGAATGACTTAAATGATGTGCTAGAAGTCTGCCCACTCCACAAAGGAAACTAAAGGCAACAACATGAAGAACTCTAAGTCTGGTGCATGGAAGTGTGACATAGGTATAGCGAGAGAGTGCCAAGGAACCAAAGGTAATGCCACTTGTGTAGAATGATCAAAGTGAAGAGGAACACCCATGGAAAGGATGTCCAAGTGATGTGAAGGGAAAAAAAATCCTCGACAACAGAAAAGGGATCCACAACTGAGGGTGGATCAATGAAGGTCTCCGGAAATGTGGAAGTGGTACATGATTCCTGGAAGGGGCACTCCCAAAAATAGAGATGATAAACTCCTTTAAAACACTTGTAGATGGATGAGGGACCTATAGTGCATCACAAGTAGACTTTGCGAAAAGACAACTAAGGTCAGGCAGATACTCATCCCAATGAGGGGTCTCAACAAACAGAAGAGCGATGTCAGATAGGTATGAGTCATCCAATGAAAGTAGATGAGGGGGAGTGGGCCTCGCACACTGGAGGTGGAAATGAGGCTGTTATAATGATGATGTGAGATTGAGTATGAAGATTGCTCGATATCTGATGAGATTTGGGAAGTGTCAACACTCTCTGGAATAGTGAGAGAAAGAGGAGAGAGAGTCCTCTGTAATGCTCTTTGACATCAGAACTGGGTGCACAATCCTCATCATTAGAAGTAGAACCAAGTGACCCTGTGTCAACGAAACTATCATCACACGAAGAAATGGAGGAGATGATTGAATCAGCAGTAGCAATGACGGCGGTAGTGTGTGAAGGGTCTCCATAGAGGAACTGAAGAATGCTCCAGACATGGTGAAGGTGGATCTGAGTTTGCCACGTGAAACTAGAGAGAACGAGAGACATGCATCATCATGTGACCAAAGATGTGGTCGCAAGTGTCAAGGAAGTCCTCTAGATGACGATGATCAGTGGGTACAAGAATTGGCCCAAGTAAGAAGTTTGAAAGACCCTCATGGGTGAAGCAATGTTCCATGGAAGCACGCCAGGCTAAATAGTTCTCTCTCTCGGTGAGAAGTGGCAAAGGCTGTAAAGCAATCCTACGATGCTCACGTTTGGAAAGAGTACTCTCCATGATGAAAAAAATTCAAGATGCAACGTGCACAAAAGCAAGACGTTGGACTCGGCCAATAATGCGTCTGCGTGTAAAAACCCAAGAGTACTAGCAACCCCCCAGAATGCGGCACTTTATAAAAGTAGTGCGTTTATAAAAATGACAATGCCATCACGTAATCTATGGAAAATCGTGCAAATTTGACAAAAGAAGTGCTAAAAAATGAGCAACGAGTCAAAGGTTACATCATTAAAATGATTCCCGCAACTGATGTAAAAATGCACTAGATGCTGCAAACGCATTAAAAAAGTGCCCAGAATGGGTGCAAAGGGTATCGTGTGGGTACCTATTGGAAATGGCATGGAATTTCAGCAGGGGTTTTTTTTTACTGCGAGGGGGAGTTAGCCTCCTGCCAACCCTAGACCTCACCCTCTGTCTTTGACACTCGTAGGAAGGTCAAATTAAACAAGGAAAATACAGCCCATTAAATTATTACAATGCCGTTGAAATGAAATGCTTTATTTTTTTTACACCCTTAAAACATTAGAAAAAGAAGTTTGTTTGGGCCTGCCAAACAAAACTGGAGTGTGGAGAGAAGAGAGCCCACGTGTGCAGATTTAACGTGCTGGACTGAGTTTGAAGGCTAAATGGACGGTTTCTCTTCTGCAGGTCTGCAGAGCTGTGCAGAATCTAACGTACAACGCCACGTGGTGAAGTCAAGACTGCTGGGAGATGACTTGCAGCAGGCGGAAAAATCTGAAATTCCTGAGTTTAGGTGACCACGTGTTGGAAGAACATGCCGAATGAGGAGACTGTCACCACAGTGGGATCTGGTCAATGTTGGGTGAGACTGTAACCACCATACGGTAGAAGGAATATTTGCATAGTCTGATAAATAGTGACCAAGTAGCACGAACCAACACATATGCAAAGGAGTTGGCAAGGGATGTGTCATAAGAACATTTTTCCAATGCAAAATGTTTTTCCAATGCAAAAACGTTATATTCCAGTTGCAGAAGTAAGGGCCAAACGTTTTTCATGGATGCAAAGGAGCTACACGTGTTTAAACGAAAGACTTTCTAGGTAGTGCAGGAGTTGGTGTTTGAGCCGCATTAGCGAGGCCACGTGAACCACGACCCAACGGTTTTGAGCAGCAAGTGCTAAAGATGCGTGAGTAGGTCTGCAGGTGTTGCCAGTGGTAGAATAAGGCACAGTTTAAACATGATATGCTATTGGAAGGACTTCAATAACACTAGTTAGAAGATAAAAAATGTTTTCCCAAGGAACCACGAGCTTTGTGAGTGCAGGGAACACGAGCTACAAGGAATAATGATGTGAGTGCCACCAAAAACGTGTCCAGATCCAATGTATTGAGGGGTAAAAGAAAACAAATCATAGACATAATGCAAGGCCGTGGAAGAGCATATAGGCTCCACGAGCTTCATCACTCCCAAGAAAACGTCATTCCAAAGCCAAGGCACGATCCGTACGAAAATACCAAGGTTGGAGTCCATGAAAACACAGGTCTGTAAAAAAACGTGCCAATGCACTGATGATCAAACCCAGGCGATACCGTGCACGAAGCTCCCTTCGACGAATGACAAGTTGAGCAGAAAGCACAGAGCTGAGAGAAGTCAGGTGAACGGAGTGAGTTTAAAAAGGTTGCAGGCTAGTGAAATATAGAGTTAGGCCTGAGAACAACAACCAACGTAACCTCAAAAACCCTCGAAACCAGCACAAACAACAACTTTAATGTAGCATGAGCAAGAAACAGTAAACACGAGCACGAAGAGATGCATGTGAATGGATGCAAAAAACTGTTAAACCCCAAAACTTGAAGCCACGAACAAGCCACCATGAAAACTCAAGAATTGAACAGAGGTATAAATACCTAAAATCAATGCACTGAAGAGCACGGTCGGAATATCCATTACGACACACGCTGAAAGAGATCTGAATATCACGCTGGAAGCCAGAAAACACACATAGAAACGTCGATGAGTGCACAGATCCACAAGATCCACTCTGATACCATGAAAGAGGGTTTAAAACTCATAAGTGAGGATCACTTGGGATGACGTGCACATCAACAGATGTGTGAACGACAACGTGAAGAGATCTCGGGAGGAGCGAGCATCAACCGAATGTGCATGCAAAGATTTGAAACACGGGCAGAACCTGGTTAAGCCATAAAAACTCTCCTCTATCTCATAGATCGAAAGACGTGTACATATAGGAGGTGCTGAGTAACCCCCAGTGCTGCAATTATGACAACTCGAGTAGAGGAGGGGAAGTTAAATTCTCAAAATAGAAGTGTAACTCCTAATGACTGCACTGACACGTAAGGGAATCTCATAATGACCCCTAAATGACACATGGACCTACTATCTCACCTAAGTGAGATGACTCACCTAATGATGTGGAAAATACACACACCAACAATCTCTTTATCCCTTAACTGTTGAGGTGAAAGTTTCAAAATGATAACATACTAGCTTACCTCCCTGTAGCAACATTGCTCCCATAAGGTAATCACTGGCATCTGTCTCTACTTCAAAGGGATACTACAACTTAGGAAGAGAAAGTATTGGAGAATGAATTTTGTATTTTAATAACTCAAAATCCTTGTCTTGTTCCTTAATCCATTTAAAACCCTTACTCTTTGTAGTCGTTGTGTGTAGAGGTGTTGGAATAGCAGAGAAGCCCATAATGAACTTCCTCATATATTGTACTACTCCCAAAAAACTCTTAGTCTCTATGGCTCTCATTGGTGTTGGCTAGTTTTTGATGGGTTATACCTTCTTTATATCCACTTATATCTCTCCTCCTCCAACCACGTGCCCAAGATAGACAAGTGATTATTTTGAAAATTCATACTTCTTCATATTTCATAGCAGTCATTTCTCCTTGAGAAATTGCAAGAATTGTTGCAAATGTGTTAGATGTTCCTCCCATGTGGTACTAAAAATTAGAATATCATCCAGATATACAATGACACATGAATCTATGAATTCCTGCAATACATCATTCATCAATCTCATAAATGTAGCGGGTGCATTACATAAACCAAATGGAAGTACTAACCACTTAGATAAACCCTTTTTTGTTTTAAATTCAGTCTTCCATATATCCTCATCCTTCATCCTGACTTGGTGATAACCATACTTGAGATCCAACTTTATGAATAACTTTGCATGTTGAAGTTGGTCCAAGAGATCATCTATGTGTGGGAGTCGATATATGTTCTTTATGGTAATCTTGTTTAAAGCATGATATTCGATGCACATTCTCCAAGAACTATCCTTCTTTGACACCATCACAATAGGAAAACCGAAAGGCGATGTGCTTGGATGTATAACCCCTTGGTCTAATAGATCTTGGAGTTGTTTCTTTACCTTTGTACTCTCGAAAAAGTATTGTCTATACAACTGGATATTTGGTAGAGGTGAGTCTAGCAACAGCTGAATCTCATGCTCTACCTCTTGTTTTGGTGGTAACCCACTGGGAGTTTGGAATAATTCCTGAAAATACTGAATTATGCTATCTAAATTGTTCATCCCTTCATTAGAAACATTTTAAATTTCTACTCCTTGCTTATCATTTAATAAAAGTAAACAAAATTGATTATGATTTTCCTAAATTAGTCTCTTTGCTTGTTTAACACTCACCATAGCAAGTTTTGACTTACGCTGGTGTGCCCGAATGTTGTAAATGACTCCATCATTGACCCATCTATATTGATTCTCTCTTCTCATGAATATAACATCCCTGATATGCAAGTAAGGACTCCTAAAGACAACATAAAATGCATTAAGTGGAATTACATCAGCTTCCAATACATCTATATACTGATAATTTATCCCAAACTTGAACTTACATCTCCTTGTTACCTAAATTTCTATACCCTTCTTCACCCATCCCAAAGGATAAGGATATGGGTGCTCATAAGTTTCAAGACCAAGCTTCTTTACAACCACATCAAAAATCACATTATATTGAGAACCAGTATCAACTTAAGCATTTACCTTAGTCCTCTTGATTGGTATTTGGATTTGAAATAACTTACTCATCTCTTCCCCTTGTTCCTAGCTATCCATGTTGGTGTCTGTGCATCCAAGCCTCTCGTCTACATGAGAATAATCCTCTATTTCTACCTCCCCATATGGCCTTACAACTATCATGGATTTCTTGGAATCCTTGGTTCGGTTCTTTGGATGTAATTCCATATATAACTTCCAACTTGCACCATTAGTATGACAATTGATATCACAATTCTTGCAAAAGTCTTAGGATATTTACAAGCATTCAAAGTGGTAGCGGTATTTTTACCTTTCCATTTACATTTGTTACTTGTTTGTCCCCACTCTTTATTTGGCTGATTTGTTGATTTCTTTGTCTATGACTCTGTTTCTCCTTACTTCTTTTCATCATATATGCAGTATGCTTGCACACATGTTTCATTGAGATCCTTGGGCTTCATAGAGATGACCTTCCTTTGAAGGTGGGTGTGAAGTCCTCCCAAATACTTGGTCAGAATATCCTCATCCTCCAAGTCCATATTAAGAAACATGACTTGTCTCCAAAACTCCGTAGCGTAATCCTGCACACTTTAACCACTACTTTGTCTAAAATACTGCCATTCAATCATCTGGTCAGTCTTATGGCCAATAGGATAATTTTTTTCTCTAAGAAATTATTTAAAACCATCACAAGTACTTACAAGAGGACACTTCTTCTCATAACTGGCTAGCTGGGTTTCCCATGAAACCAGAGCATGTGCTTCCATTTTGATACATGCAAAGGTAATCATTTTTGCATCCATGACATTGTGCACACTAAAATAAACCTCCAATTTCTTTAACAATTTATCTAGCAATTATACATCCACTTGTCCTTCAAATATTTTAATTACAACCTTGGTTTCAAATTTAAAAATAGCATGGTCAGATTTTACCTTCTCTCTTCCAACTAGTGTTTCTTCTTCACGCTCTTCCACATCTTCTTCCTCATCATGGCTCTTTCCTATGCCAAACTTCTTGGCCAAATCTCGAACCACTGAGTCCATGTAATCTTTTCTTAGTCATTTTTGTCCTTTTCTGATATGAGAGTTCCCGTTGGTGTTGAAACAACCTATCCACTATGCTTTCTAGTATCTTAATTCTATGGACCAAGTTCTCTTCTTCCATTTGATCTCTAATCCTTTGTTTCCACTTCTTTGCAGATATATCTGGATTGTAAGGTAAGAATTATTCACATTTAGACCTTGTCACTATCATAAAAATCACACAAGAATGAATACCACAGTCCCTTGGATATAATTATCAACTCTGATACCAAAATGATCTGTAAACCTCTACTTTGGAAATCTACAAGACCATAAAATTATTGTTTCTACTTCTAATTATTTGAAAATGATAGAATACTGAAAGCTAGTGATTGAATCTTAGTGCTTAGAACTACTTGCAGCAAATAGAATGAACAATTCAATGCATAACACAAGATGTTTATCCTAGAAAGCCCCAATTTGAGGGAAAACCAATTGGGAAGGGAAATTTCTCTTTCTTCCCACTTATATATATTGGAAAATTCAATTAACTACAAATTACAAGTAGTTGAAGGAAGACAACATTGTTACTTCCACCCTCTTTACTTGTTTTCTCTACTCATACACCTTGCTTCTACAATTCAATTCTAGCACCAAAGTGTTGTTGAGATCACTTATCCCATAAATCGATAATCCAATTCCACTTGTTCTTCTTGTATTTATATCCACCTCCCATGTCCTCCCATGTAATGGAGAATAGGAAGGGCCAAACAATGAAGAGACACATTTCAGACACTTCAAATTTGTGGTTGTCTGTGGATATATTTTTTTAAATTTTCATTAGTTATAGTAACTCCAGTGAACATGAACCAACGAATACGCAGCCGTCACAGTAGTTACACAACCATCGGTCTATACAGAGGGGTGGTTATACAACTGCCGCTTAGATCATGGATTCAGTTATGTAACTTAACAGTATGCTCTCTTTTCTAATTAATTTTTCTTCTGGTATTAGTTGTTCTGATGAAGTGGTGTTTATTTAGACCCCTATGGATCAATACAAACTATAGGAAAATGAATTCAAGAGTGATAATCCTTAGTGAAATCAATATGAATGGAGTGCTCCTCACATTTCTGATGGGTGCTTTCCTCTAACACATGTAATGCGATACTCTGCCCCAAAGAGAGATGAAAGGGAATTTTCATATTAAACAATGTTATCATGAGACTCTCACAATGGTGAGGCAACGTACACATGATTTCTAGGAAGGGGACATATCCAAAAATTTGGGCAAGTGCTTCAAGAGGATCCTACTCATCATGACTAGACTGTGCAATGGGATGAGAGTGTTTGGAGTCCTACAAAAAAGAGCCATAATAAGTAGGAGGGATTAAGGAGACCTCTAATATATTTTTATCAGTTATTATGCCATCTAACTTATAACTTTTATTTGCACAAGGGTTGATGGTGTATGTCATCAGAAAAATAGATCCAGATACCATCGACCCTATAGAAGAATTTCCACAGGGGCCGATGATACCTGGAGGAGATAACTTTTTGCCTTGAGAAGCTTGGTTTTGAGGTACAGAGGGATACATGACCCTATGAGTTTGAGGCTAGAATGTTACAGGATCTTTAGGTTCTACATAATCTATGACACATTTTTACATCATTAATTAAAATCGTATTTTCAGGATGATAATCCGTGTTGACTACATTATCCATAACATTTTCTTACTTTTTAGAACTTTCAATAACATTGTGATTAGGCATATGATTAGAGAAGAATTTTAGCTTCTCATTATCTTGGTTGATAGCTTTATGGTAATCCTTTTATTGAGCTACATCACAATCTTTGACCACCTTGGTCAAACGCTCACGTGTGATGGCATCAGATTCAAATTGGGGACCTATAAATAATTTGATGGCAACCATTCATAGTGCACGACAATTTTCATGGGAGTGACCCCAATTAGCATGCCACCAACAGAATTTACTTTCATCATGCCAATGAGTAATAGTTCAAGAAGGATCCAAGATCATAGTAAACAACTTAGATAAGAGACATTTCAACTCTTCCTTACTCAATGGTTGACGATAGTCAGGCTGAATTTTTTGGTTAGTAGGTTGTTGATCAATGTTAAAAATAACCCTATTTGAAGAAGCGAAAAAAGGAAGAGTATTAGAGAATTTGTAGTCTTTTTTGTTCTTCTTCTTATAACGTTAGAGGATTTGGACTTGCTAGTCAGTTTGTGCCTTAGAAGGAGATTTCTCAAATTGCCTCGTGAGATAGTCTTGCCTTTTATCTCATTCAAAGGCCTCTTCTAGTGAAGTGGGAGAAAAAGACCTCACCTTGTATTGAAGACAAGGTTCAAGAGCTCATAAGAAAATTTGGAAGAGGCTATCATTAGGAATATTATATTCTTCTCATGTGGATACAGTCTTCCAATGATTGATGAAATCTTGTGTTGATTTATTTTTAGATTGTGGGAAATTGATGAAAGCATGATATTGTTCTTGGGTAGATCATGATATTGAAATTGGTTTACCAAGGCTATCACTAAGAAATATAGCTCAACTATGGAGTTAGGAGGAAAAGTATGATATCAATCCAAAACATCTCTAGTGATAGTTTTAACTAGGAGTTTTGTGGTAACATATGAATTGGTTATGATCCATTCTTTTTAAGGTTATCAAATGCCTTGATATGAAGGGTGGGATCAGTAGACCCATCGTAAGAGATATAAGAAGCAATATGACCAATATCCATGCTAACGATGTAAGGTGCTAGATGATCTTATTGGAAAGCTCTAAATACTTTGTTTTGGATAGGATTTGGGTGATGGGCAACCCATTAGGAATATTTGGAAAAGGAGAGTGTGTGGTGCCCCAAGAGCCCATTGTAGGGTGGTTGACTAATTGAGCCATGTTGGCATACATTTAAAGGAATTGAGTCGTAGTAGAATATTTTTGTTGGCTCATCCTATCAATGAGTTAGAAAATGATATTAGTAGGGTCAAAATTAGAGGCATTGTTAGATGAACCTAATTTACGACCCTTCCCGTTTTCTGCCCTACTCTCATTTTGTTCGGAAAAAAATTCAAGAAGACGTTTGTCAAACATTTCTTCTAATTCATTTTTTGTATTGAGGAAACTGAGAGAGAAACTTATAAATCTCCAGAAGATGATCAAATGTATCATCATTTTGGGTTTCTTATTCTTCTTCCTCGGGTGGGACATTGCGGTGGGTAGAAGGATTCTTTCTAAGTGATCCTATGACACAACATTCCATGCAAAAGGGAAACTTAGCTTCAAGATGATAGGCTTCAAGAAATATTTGCATAATTGAATCAGAAGACTCCAGGCCCAAATACTCCATTACAGAGTGATGATATGGCTTAGAACAGATCCAAAAATGAAGGTTATAAACACAATTGGTTCATGTAGAAAATTTTACACAGGGGTAGATAGTGTTTGGGAATAGATTTGGGAAAATAAAGGGGATTTTCCATGCAAACAAGTTTTCATAGGGGCCAATGGTGTTTGGAAATTATTATACTAGAATGGACACAATTGCCCCTAAGCGATGGTGTCTGTGTAGGTAGGTTTTTGAGGATTTTTGGATTTTTAGATGCTTGGACGAGGTCAAGATAGAAGATGAATGATTTTAATGAGATGTGATCAATCAGAAGGTGGGTTCACCAAAAATGTATGACGGGCCAAGAATGTGTCTCAATAACTTGCACTCATAAGTATTCCATTCTACAAGGGTATCGAGGCAATGAGTAAGAGACACACATGAACTGACATACAATGGATAGATTTAAAGGGGATACAAAGAGTGCTAGAGTCACATATCCAGAGGGTAGTAATCTCTACTCTAAGTCAACCTAGGGTTTCCAAGACCCGCAGTTAAGATATAGGAGAGTATCTTACTAAGATATCAGTAAATGGGTGAGAAGAGGTAGAGATTGATAATGGATGAGAAAAATATGTGCAATATAACTGAAATGTAGATAAAGGAAAGCTAAAATGCTAATCAAATAAGAGCACTATGTTAACTAGCATCAATGCATATTATATGATTCTAGAAGTGGAGTGGAGTGGAGTGTGAGTTGATAAATATGATTATTTAAATAACTAATTTAATTATTTATTAGTTGTGAGAAGATAATTAATCATTTAATTAAATAAATGTTTAGTTACATTAGCTAAAGGGTGTTAGGAATTAATTTAATTAATTCCAAAGGCATGATAGAATGAAACTAATTGATTCTAAAGGTTTATAATTTAAATGATAGAATTAATTTAATTAATTCTAATGAGATGGAAATAGGCTAGATGATTTAATGTAAATTAAATTAATTAAATATTATTTTTAGAGTAAATATTGTACCTAATGATGTGCAAATGATAATATACAATGAGACACAAATAATAAAGCATATGCAATATGAAACCCTAAGCAAGGACGAGAGATATGAGGACTTAGTTGATTTCTGAGTGAACATGAAGTGATATGAGCTAATAAGATATTGAAACAGTCTAAGAAGAAAAGTGTTGCATGAGGACACACTGGAGGTTCTGAACTCCTGACGAATGCACCCAGGAAGAGTGAAGTTCCCACAGGAGTGGTAGAAGCTACCTATCACACTTCATGTATGGATCTATTGCACTAGTGTGTCCAAGTAGAATGCTATAGCATCTAAGATGCCCTTGTCAGTGTTGGATAAGCTAATCGTGAGATATATATATATATATATATATATATATATATCCATGTATATGTCACTATAGATATCATATGTCTGATCTAATGTAGCTATACCTGTATAGAACCTATAGGATGAATCAAAATAGACTCCCCCACCTATGTTGTGTATGTAAAAGTGATGTAATCCTTGTCCCTTGTATTAGTGTTAGATGGATGGATTTGATGCTCTTATGCCTTTGAATGCAAGCTTAGGTGGTAGTATGTAATGCTTAGTGCTTGGTATCTTATTTTGAAATAATAAATGTGTATTTATATGATTCCCTTGTTTGAATTTCATAATTGACAACTGAAAGGCCGACCCAAAGTAGTAAAAAGTAATTAAGAAGTGAAAGGGGACCAAAAGGAGGAGAAAAAGGTAAATATGGATAGGAGCACCTAACGCTAGTGTCCAAGGCAATATAAATATAAAACAATCAAATGTCAAAAAGAGAGCAAGATGTATAAAGCTAATAAAAGTGTAGAAGACAAAGAAAAACACTAAAGGGAGTTGTCAGTTACTAGTTTTCTTGCTTAGGAATCATTTAAATGCTATCTATAATGTCAAAAAAGTAGCACCCTAGGATTTGCACATTAAAAAACCATACTTTTGACTAACATGGGATTGTCTCAAGGTGTGGAACCCTTGCAATTGAGACAAACCTCAAGACAAGGCTGGTTCCTCTACCTATTTTCATGCTAAAATACTCCTAGAAGGGAAAATGCAATTATTCTAACACTAACCTAGGATTCCAAGAGACCAAGGAAGAGAAAGAGATGCATAAAATGAAATTCCTAAACTAAGGGAGGTGATAACACCAAGAACAAAGAAAGTGAAGAGATTCTAAGTGAGTGAAAATGGGAGCTAAATAGAGTGGGAGATGGTAAATAAAAGTTCCACAATCTGAAACAACATTTACATCCTCATCCTCATGGAGCACAATAAATTCAAATCCCACAAAAGAACACAGTATGCACAATATACATGTAAGTATAATGGAAGGAAAAGAACACAATACAACTCAGGCTAGGGCGATAAAAGCCACAAATACTAATTGTATTGCTTAAAATGATGCACAATCCATTACAATATAGGCACAATGTAAGAATCCTTTAAAAAATGCCCAAATTAGAGGCTTGTAACTCACAAAAGTGTTGGAACAATTTTGACATAGTTCCTTTTTTTTCCAGAATGTCTCACCTCAAAATGAGGTGAATTTAACAATATATAGAATTCTAGTAACAATTCTTGAGGTAGATTCCATTGACAGGAATCTACAATTCTTCTTTGTCCAACCTTGAAAATTGGAAAGAATTGTTTTCTTTGTATTCTAAAATCATATAGGGGTCACTCTGTATTGCATCAAACTTGGAGTGTCTTCATGTTTTGGCTCTATCTGCATCCCATTTTAGGACCAAGTATCCTTCTTGGAAGTTTCTAGCCTTTGATTCCCTATCAAAGCTCCTCTTAATTTGAGCTTGGTCTCTCTATTACTTCCATGGCCTGATTTCTCATCTCTTCTAGCTCCATGAGCTCTGCATATCTGAAGTTCAGTTTATTCCATGCACACATTTATTACATTCTACATCTATTTACTTGCTCGTTATCTAAGTGCGTCTAACGCAAGAGCAACCTAGGGCACAATTCTGCACACACACATAGAACTACATTGGGTCTAAGTTGTAGTTTAGTGCTCATTCATAAGTTAACCATTGTGAGAGCTGAGGATAGTCCAACCCCTCATTCAACATCTTTCTTTTTTGGGATTTGATGCCTATTTGAGGGTTTTACAGGTTCACTCTTCATTGCAGTTTTGCAGTGAGTTTGACGATCTTGGTGTGACCTCGGAGTGACCAAAGGCGACTAGATATGAACACCATGTGACACCTTAGAGGAGGTTTTCTGAGCATTTCCATAGACCCATGCACCCAAAAATAGTACTAGGGCACCCGTGGGCACCCCGGTTCAGTCTGCTCCTCTTGTTCTACGTTTTTCTGAGCTCCAGTGCGATGGCCAATGCTTCATATTTATCTATTCTTTAGCTTTGTGCGCTCTCCAAAACTCTACGAATCGGCTAAGCCTTTCTACCCTCTCTTTGCAATTAGGGTTTCATTATTTATTGTTTAGCTTGTTTTGGTATATTTTTGTAATTCATTGCATAATTTATTTATTACTACTATAACATCATATTAGGTATGATATTTCATATTTTTTGTAATCAATAGTGTAAATGGGAAAATTAATATTACACTAATATACCATTTTTGGCATTTTTTTAACCCTGAACTTTGACCAACAATATCGGGAGCATACAATGTTTGATTCATGTTTTCCAATAGGCAATGGAAATCTATCAGAACACTCTTCCATACTCTACTGGTTTAGGGAGAAATAGGATACTTCTAACCACCTAGAATGTCCTCTGGATCATAACAATGATAATTAATTTAAAAATTTCCAAGGTGTTTCCCATATAATTACAAGTAATAAAGCATAATAATATAATCATTTACAAGCTATAGTAATATTTGTTTTTTAATATATTTTTTTTTGGTTCATTATTTATGCTATTAAAATACATAATAGTGTAATTGTATTGATCCATAAAGATACCTCATTTTTATTGTGGGGGTGATAGAGGAGGTTGCAAGGGTGACAACATGTCCACATATGGGACCAATATTTTATTGATAGTATTTAAAGTTATTGAATTTGTGTTATGCTGGAGATTCACTTTTGTAAACATTGAGTCGACATTTCACTTCTACAATATACATACCAATTTCTTTGAATGTTTGTGTGTGTCAGAAATTATTCTTAATATACCAATGTTTTTCTTATTCTTCTTAAGTATTATATATTTTCATTGTGTTTCCTGATTTATTTAGATATATTAGTTTAAATATTTTATTATTAAAACACATAATGATATAGTTACAATAATCTAAAAAGTTGCAAAGGTAGACAACCCTATGTTTTGATGTATGTGACCTATATTTTACTAATAGTATTTATATTTATCGATTTTACACTACGCTAGAGATTCAATTTTATAGATATTGCACTAGTGTTTTCACTTCTACAACAACCTTACTATTTTTTGAATAATTATGTGTTGGGATTCAATGTCTCCCACATTCCGACCTACGTGACCTTTAGTTTATTATTAATATTTAAAGTTGTCAAGTTTTTTGCAACCCTTACAATATGTAGACACTAATTTTTGGTAATTTACACTTCAACAACCATTGTTTTGACTATGCACTCTTGCTATGATAAATACAAATTCTCCATTCCCATTTAACACTTTCTAAGGTTTGTTGCTATCTTTTTTATCCTTTTTATCCTTGCACACTAACATGTTGACATGTTCTTAGAGTAAAATTCATAAAATCAATAGAAAAACAACAATTGACAAGTCCCAAACTTAACTTTGTATGTTTTTAATCCCCATTTAGGACAATACAATTTGGTTGGGAATTCATATCCGGTCATGACCCATTTTTTATGGTCTTGGAATGACATGTCCTCTAGCTCTACTATCAATTTGACATCTTTCGTTGGGTCTTATACTTCATTTGGGTCAACCTTTCTTAAATAAATCATCTACAAAACCCTATATCAACAAGTAAACACTACCTCATTTGCTAACCTAGAACTTCTAAGGTAATGCACTAGAGCACTCACTTCATACACTTGCAAAAGGTATATGAAGCTCCATAAATATTGTACTAGCACATCTTAAGTCTTTAGGGCAACACCCACATCAGGTTTGAAGCTACAAACTAGGTCAGGGTAGCCAAATCTCTCATCCACGAGAGCTCAAACATCCTCTCTCCAAGTATTTTCGCAAGAATAAAGTCAAAGTAAACATGGTCAACAATCGCCAAATCCAATTGATCTATCTAGATATCACATGTTAGGAGGAGAATGACGTGTCAGATTTGAGGCCTCTTTAGATTATGCATAACTGTTAGTGGTGCACGATGGGAATTCTTGTAAAAGCTGTATGAAATCAGACCTCTCTTGTTTAGTACTCACCTTTCCAATTTGGAGCATTTTAAGACTTTTTATCCATGGATAAGGTTTCATATGATGATCAATCCATACAGAGAGCCTTGATGCATGTGCGATAACCAAGGTTTGATAGTGACAGAAAATCCAAGAAAGCAATCACTATAGAAAGTTACAAAAGTTAATTCAGAACATGTCCAAGATTGTACAATAGTGTCAGGACCATACAATATGGTCCTAGAAATTTGGTATGACCCTACCCTAGGTGAATTCACAAATCCAACCTCTATTGTGAGGGTTATTTAGGTTCAAATTTCCCAGTTTCACTATTCCACACTCCCAGATCTCTTTAGAAATCATATGTAATCATCTAAGCATACATGCAATAAAAGTGGCTATTCTACAAGAAGAAATATATAACACAAGAGATATAAATCAACACCATATTTAACATGGTTCACCCAGTGTGGGCTACATCCACCAAGAAACAAGTTAATCTATTATCTAAAGCTTTCACAAGATATACAATTGAATACTTACAATCTTCCACACCTCTCAGATGTACAGTAATTTATTTCACTCAAACTTTTGATTCTTCTCCAAGAGTTCTATCTCTCACAATTATTCTCACAAAAATCATAAACTCGTTCAATTCTCTACTTCTAAACCCTATTTTTCATGCTTATATAGGCATATACAAACTTATGGCACTTATTCATGCAATTACAATCAATAGATCTACTTTAATGCTAAAATTAGATCTAATTCCCGAGAGTTAAATAAAACACTCCCGCACAAGTAACTGACGTCAGTTAGCTCTAACTGATGTTGGTTCCTCCTTGCCTGACCGATGCTAGTCATAGGTGACCGATGACAGCCCCTCCATAACCGATTTTGGTTATTGTGTTTTCCAACAAGTTTAATACAACATGCTAATATGAAGTAATTGAGCTCCATAACTCAACAATCTCCCACTTGGAGATAAATTATTGCACTATACCTGTACAACGTCATTCTTGGATCCTTCCTTAGCTTTGTTTCTTCATCTTCAAGTCTCAAACTTGAAGACCAACAAAAGTGGATTTTAGCTCCAACAACTGATTATGTTTCGTTCTTGAATGAAACCCGGAGTTATTTTCCAAATGAATTGCACTTTGACTATCACTGAATAATTTACAATCATCTTGCTCCTTTCCCAACTCTTCCATGAACCTACTCATCCATATCATTTCCTTGTTGGCCTCTATAGCTGCAACATACTTTGCCTCTGTAGTAGACAAATTCACAACCTTCTACAATCTCGCAATCCAGCTATATGTTGTTCCACCTATTATGAAAATATATCCAGTTGTGCTCCTTCTACCATCCAAATCCCCATCCATATACGAATCAACATAGCCACATAATGAAATATCTAAACCTCCATAGCATAAATGCATGTTAGATATCCCTCTAAAATACTTGAGTATCCATTGGACTACTTTCCAATGCTCTTTACCTGGATTAGACATAAATCTACTCACAGCTCCCACTGCTTGTGCAATGTCTAGTCTGGTACAAACCATAACATACATGAGACACCCAAATGTTGAAGCATATGGTACTTGTGTCATGTATTTGACCTCCTCATGTGATGATGGACATTGATCTTTGCTTAATTTGAAGTGTCCAGCCAGTAGGTATACTAACTGGTTTGGAATCTTGCATATTAAACCTTTCCAACACCTTATTGATATAAGCTTCCTAAGATAAATATAATTTCTTGTTCTTCATGTCTCTTTGTATTTGCATGCCAAGGATTCTTTTTGTAGCTCCTAAATCCTTCATAGCAAATGTGTGAGCTAGTTTTCCCTTAATCTCACCAATGTCTTGCATACTAGATCCTGCAATAAGCATATCATTCCACATATAGTAACAAAATAATATAGCTCCCATTTAAGCTTCTTGAAATAAGCACAATGGTTAGATTCACATCTTAAATAACCATGATCATGCATGAAACTATCAATACCTCATGTATTATTTCCTTAGAGCTTTCTTGAGCCCATATAGGACTCTTTTTCAACCTACACATTAATTTCTCCTTACCATTGACTTCATACCCAAGCGGCTATTGCATATAAATATCTTCATCCAAATCACCATGAAGGAAATTTGTCTTCACATCTAGTTTCTCTAAATTCAAATCAAGTATTACAACTAAACTCTATACAGTTTGTAATAGAAGTCATCTATTACAAGAAGAGAAAATATTTCACCAAAGTCAATACCTTCTTTTTGTGCAAATCCCCTTTGCTATAAGCCTTGTCCTTGTATCATTTTATGTCTACCTTCTTCTTCCTTGACTCCTGTAAACCCACTTGTTATGTAATGTCCTCTTACCTGCTAGCAACTTAACCAAATACTCAAGTCTGGTTTTGTTCTAAGGATTCCATCTCCTCATGCATGCCATGCTCCCACTACACGTGGGCCTTATCCTGCATTTCTTCTTCATAAATTTATGGTTCACCATTATCAGTCAATAATAAATAAGATAAAGAAGGTGTAAATATTTCTGGAGGTTTAATTACCCTTTGTGACTTTCTCATAGAACCTTGGGGTACCGAAGTTCATTCTTGACCTCCTGGACATTTGTTTCCAATTCTAATATTGATCGATGTCGGTCACCTATAACCGACATTGGTTCTACTACTTGATGCCAGTTTGTCTCTTCTATAACCGATAGCGGTTCAGCTAACCGATGTCGGTCAAGGGTCCAACCGATACCAGTTACTGTGTAACCCTGTCGATATTATTTTTAAATCTGAGAGTTCATTTTAATTCACAAACTTCTCAACTGGTTCGTCCTTGGGTACCAAAATTTGATCCCTTTACATTCTCTTTTCATTTCATTCAATGTCATAACTCCTAATAATTTTAGAATTCTCTAAATCCCAAAATTGGAATCCAAAATCACCATATCCATAACCAATGAAAGTGCATCTGTTGGATTTTGCATCAATTTTTTTCCTATTTTCCTTATCAATATGCACAAAATCTTCTGAACCAAAAACTTTAAGAAAAGAAAGATCTACCTCTTTTCCAGTCTAAGCTTCCTTTGGTATTCCTCTATATAGTGAACTTGAAGGCCCATAATTAATCAAATAAACCACTTTATCAACTACTTCTGACCAAAAATAGAAGGAAAATCCAGAATGTATCCTCATACTTCTATCATGTTCCATGATTATCATGTTCATTCTTTCTGCAACACCATTCTCTTGTGGTTTTCTCAGAACCATCCTTTCTCTATGTATTCCACTCACTGAACAATAATAATTGAAATTCTTGCTTCAAATCTAAGACACTTTGAATTTGATTCATTCTCAACAAGGGCTTTCCATCTTTTAAAAGTCTCAAAAACATCATATTTATGTTTAATACAATATAACATCTTTTAAAATTACTTGTAGCATCATCAATGAAAGTAACATAATCCTGGGATCCTCCATGAGAAACTACCTGGGCTGGTCCCCACACATCTTATTGTACAAACTCCAATTTTTGCTCCTTCTTAGTTGCCCCAAATTTGAGAAATATCACTCTCTTTAACTTTCCAAAGATACAATTCTCAGAGAAATCAAGATCTAAATCTTTCAAATCTGATAACTTACCCTTAGCCTTTAAGATATGCATTCCTTTTTGACTCATATGGTCCAACCGATTATGCCACATGCATGCATCTGAATCTAAAGTAGATAGCATAGAAAATGAATCAATAACATAGGTAGATAAATATAACATTACTACCTTCTTACCTCTTACCACAACAAAATCACCCTTGATGAATTTCTAGGAGTATGTTTTGAATATAACCATGCAACCAGCTTCACCTAGTTGACCTACAAAAATAATATTCCTCTGGAGGCTTGACACATGCCTCACATCTTTCAATACCCATGTATCTCCATTCTACAGTTTTAGATGAACTTCCCCTTTACCAATAATACTGTAAGGTTCATCATCACCCAAATAAACATGTCCAAAATTGTTCTAGACATAATTTTGTAAATAACCCTTATTAGGGATTGCATGGAAAGAAACTCCTGAATCTAAAACCCATGATTCTATTCTATTATCCAAAGAAAGAATAAGATCATCTTGTATTACCTTTGTTGCAATATTTGCCTCCTTATTTGACTGTTTACCTTTTTCTAGGTGTTTGTTCTCTTTATCCTTTGACCAACAGTATTTCTTTGCATGTCCATTCTTTTCACATTTCCAACAAGTAATTATCTTGCCTCTGGATTTAGATATGTCATCACTTGACTTTGATTTGTCATTATTCTTACTCTTTGATCTCTCCTTTTGCCTACCTCTATTTTCTACATTCAAAGCATTCCCAGATGATGATTCCTCTATAATTTTCCTGTGAATTTCTTCATTCAATATTATACTAACCAAATTATCAAACTTCAAAATATTATTAGCAGATGTTTTGTTACTAACAACAATTACCAATTTATCTCAACTATCAGGTAAAGAACATGAGAATAAAAGTATTTTCACTTCATCGTCAAACGGAATATCAACTGATTTTAATTGATTTACAATAGATCAGAAATCATTCAAATGACTAGATGTAGATCCACTTTCATGTATCTTAGAACTAAATAGTTTCTTTATTGAATGAAATTTATTTGAAGCACTAGGTTTTTCATATAAATTAGCTAGAGATTTCATTAACTCTACTATAGAAGTTGCTTCAGTAATATTGGAAGCCACGGATGCTGCTAGGCTCAATCTTATATATCCTAAAGTCTTTCTATCAAGAATCTTTCATTCTTCATCAGTCATCTTCGTAGGTCTAGACTTTTCATCCAATGGTAAGTAAAAATCTCTTTGATACAAATAATCTTCAATTTGCATCTTCCATAATTTATAATTTCGGTTTTCAAACTTCTCTACCTTGTATTTTTTTTCTTCTGCCATTGTTGTAGCTCCCACTCAATCAAAAAAACCCTTTGTGAGTAAATCTGTCAACACACAAAACCCTCAAACAAAGATCTGATACCAATTGTTGGGGTTAGCACAAGGTTGTACAGATTATATCAGATCTAAGTATACATGCAAAAAAAGTGGATATTCTACTAGAAGAAATATACAAAACAAAAGATATAAATCAACACAAGGTTTAACGTGGTTCACCCAGTGTGGAATACATCCACCAAGAAACAAGCCAATCTATTATCCAAAGCTTTCAGAAGATATACAATTGAAGATTTACATTCTTCCACATCTCTCAGATGTACATTACTTTCTTTCTCTCAAGATTCTCCTTCTTCTCTAAGAATTCTCTCTCACACAATTATTCTCACAATAATCATCAATTGTTACCATCCTCTCTTCTAAACCCTAACTTTCATGCTTATATAGGCATATACTAACTTAGGGCACTTACCCATGCAATTACAATCAATAAATCTGATTTAATGATAAAATTAGATATAATTCTCGTGAGTTAAATAAAACACCCACACACAGGTAACCAACACCGGTTATCCCTAACTGATGTCGGTTCCTCCTTTCCTGACCAATTCCAGTCATAGGTGACCAATTTCGATCGCCCCATAACCGATGTCGGTTACTGTGCTTTCCTGCAAGTTTAATATAGCATGCTAATATGAAGTAATTGAGCTCCACAACTCAACATCTCAAACACTTTCCATCTCATGTTATTATCTGGAATTGCTGGCCTCACAACTACCCTGATATGGGGTTGTGTTTTATCCCTTTTAATACTATTAACCACATCAAATGTTTCCCTAATTGTTACAAGCCTATTCGCAACCTCGTTCTTCTTCCTTGGTATGGAACGGATATTAAAGGCCTCAAATTACTCAATGAGATCCCATACCCGATTCTTGTAGCTCTTTAAGAGGTAATGTTTGGTAACATTAAACCCTCTAATATTATTTACAATTAGTTCACTATCTCTTAACACTTGCAAATTTTCAATACCTCTTTTCCTTTCCCAATGAAATCCATGGATCAATGCTTTGTACTCAGTTGTGTTGTTTGAACAATTGAATTGAAATAAAAAAGATTAGTATTATTTTATACCTTGAGTTGACATAAGAATTGCTCCTCCTCCAGCACCTCACCTACTCCTTGAGCCATCAAATAATAACTACCAAACTTAATTATCATCCTTTCCATCTAGTTTGGTGATGCTAGGGAGAGGTGGATATTCTTCGTGCAAGCAATAGACTTCCAACTCAGCCTCTTCCATCTCCTTGTATGGATCAAAAGAATGCCTTTTGTTTTCCCATTCATAAAGAGTCAAATCTGGAATGCCTCCAACCTTGGTGTTTGTTTTTGGAGTTGTTGGGAAATATTCCTGATCAAAAGATGAGCAATTAGCGTTGATTGGCCTTGGTACACGAGGTTCAATGTAGAAGTTTGCAATTGTCTCTGACCTGATTGTGGCCTTGGCTCCATATCTTGTTCTGAAGAGCATATGTGACAAGTCTGTATATAGGTAACCACAAATTTTTGCCATGAAATCCCTTGACAAGCATAGGGAAAAAAGTGGTGGCAGGTCAATAACTAACAAATCTTGCAAGACTGTGACATTTGGGCATGCGTGCAATGTAAGACTCGATCCTTTGATTACTCTAACTATTCACACCACTCTCACATCTAATTACACTACCCCTTTAGAGACCAACTCATATTTTATTCCTAATTGATATGCTATCTGCTTTGGCATCACTGAGATGCTTGCCCCTAATTCAATCATGCAGTTGTGTACGAGATTATCCCCAATAATCAAGGACACATAAAATGGTGGAGGATTCATATTTCTACTTGGTTGACCCTCCTTTGGTTGTTCTGCATTGGTGAGGACCTTCTCTTGGTCCTTGGGTGACTCATTTTATATGGGCAAGTTAGCTATGGATGCTTGCAAAATATCCCTTTTTCCCGAAATTTTCAAAGATTCCCACATAGAGATGCTTACATTTATTTTCTTCATATGGTCAATGATGTTGAATGAAGATGGGCTATCTTTCTGCTACCCTTTGCTTGGCACTACCTTCCCTTGCACATGAGTTGCTACAACAAACACTCTAGGTTGATTTTGTGAACTTGAGACTGTATTTGAATTGTAAACACCTTGAGGAGTTACAACAGTTTGAGAAGAACTTAGATTGGGTGGTTGTCCTTTCTCCAAATTCCTCTTCTTAGACCTTGTGTTATTTGTCACTCCTTGAGGAGGGGACTGATTTATACCATAGAAATCTTCATATTGTCAATTCACAAGTGTAGTCTCACTTGGAGGCGTTTCTTGAGTGGTTGCTTGCTGCTAATTTTCTTCTTGATTTGTTTCTTGAGGCACACCAACTATTTTCACCATCAATTATTAATTCATAGCACCATTAAAACATGTTTCGTAATTGTAAGGTTAATTGCATGGGAAGCACTATTCATACTCTTGTGCCATGTTGTTTTGTTATAGAACCAAGGCTTGGGATGTTGAAGGTGTATTAGGATTGTATGGCTGAAATGGCCTAGCAGTTGGGAGTTGTCCTTGGGTTTTGTTTGCAGCTTGGGTAGGAGGTCTATAAGGATGATATGGAGGCCTATTTGGTTGGGATTGAGGTTGATAAGGTCTGAAATTTTGGGTCTGCTGCCTCTTAAGGGTTACCAATTCATTTCCTAGGTTCTGCAATTGTTTCATGACCTCTTGAAGTTCATTTGAGGTGCTACTAGAGGTAGAGGCTTCATTAGAACTATAATTTCTAGGAGTAGGAATAAGAGCTAACTCAGGTGTTTTTCTAGAACTAGGGTCCCCCATTTATGGATAAATAGGCATAGGTGGCCTAGGTGCAAGTTTACCAGCTTGAATTAGGAAATTCTCAGCCCTAATGGCTATGGCATAAGCCCCTAGTAATGTTATCCCTCTCATAGATTGTATCATTGCAGATATATCAAAATTAAGAGCTTTAAGGAAATAGAGAAATGCACCTTCAGTAGCTGGTCTTACGGAAATTGGAATCCTATCCCACATTCTTTTGGAATTTGAAATTGAAACCAACCATATGCTCATTTAGATCTCTCTTGATTGTAGTCAGTTACTCCAACAATGATAGATTGTCTCCCTTTTCTCCAAACTAGCCATAGAGAGTTGTGCACAATTGATCCCAATTCTAAATTGTTCCTTCTTCTAAGCTTCTAAACCAATCCACAACTTTTCCTTTGAGGGAATAAACTAAGATTTTTACTGCCACATCCATCTAAGTAATTTCATGTATGGCACATACATTTGTAATGTATTGAATGTGGTTAATTGGTGTCGTACGATTTTCTCCATTGAATAATGGAATGCTCTTTAAAGATGCCATCGGAACCATATTCTGTGTATTGAGGTCAAGTGGACTGCTGCCTGTGAAATTTGTAAAGGGATTTGGTGGTCCTTGTGGTGGTTGTTGATGTGCCATCTTGATTGGTCTAAGAACCCTGGTTGATTGAATGAAAGGCCTACCAGGTAGAGGTGTAGACAAAGTCCTGTTTGGTGGAGATGGAGAACTTTGGGATCTTCTCCCTCTTCTTTCTCTACTTGGAGAGGGATGCAAATATTCAAATATCCCTTCTTCTCTTGTTCTTGACCTTGTTTGAATCCTTCTCATGAACTTGAACTACCAGAAATGTTGAAACCAGTTGATTTTATGATTGGAGTCACCAGATGTGTTGTTGCAAAGCCTCAAAAGGCTAGAAATTCACCAAGACACACACATAATCTTGATAAAATGGAACTATTGACTTCCGGTCCCACCGGGTGTGCCAAAACTGTTATGTAAAAAAATTAGCACCCTAGGATTTGCACATTACAAAACCCTACTTTTGAATAACATGCGATTGTCTCAAGGTGTGGGACCCTTGAAATTGAGACAACCTCTAGAGAAGGCTAGTTCCTCTACCTATTTGAATGCTAAAACTACTCCTAGAAAGGAAAATGCCATTATTCTAACACTAACCTAGGATTCCAAGGGACCAAGGAAGAGAAAGAGATGCATAAAATGAAAGTCCTAAACTAAGGGAGGTGATAACAAAAAAAAACAAAGAAAGTGGAGAGATTCTAAGTGAGTGAAAATGGGAGCTAAATAGAGTGGGAGAAGGAAGATAAAAGTGCCACAGTCTGACACAACATTTACATCCTCATCCTCGTGGAGCACAACAAATTTAAATCCTACAAAAGAACACAATATGCACAATATACCTGCAAGTATAATGGAAGGAAAAGAACACAATACAACTCAAGCTAGGGCGAGAAAAACCAAAAACACTAATTTTATTGCTTAAAATGATGCACAATCCATTACAATATAGGCACAATGAAAGAATCCTTTACAAAATGCCCAAATTCAAGGCCTATAACTCATAAAAGTATTGGAACAATTTTGATAGAGTTCCTTTATATTCCAGAATGTCTCACCTCAAAATGAGGCAAATTTTACAATATATAGAAGAAGATCCTCGAAATTACCTCACCAACCAAAAAAAATCATTAAAGAGGTATAGGAGGCCATACAAATTGGTACTTTTCTTGTACAGGCAGTCATGGGTGACATACCTCATTAAACTGGTAGTTAAACCACCTTGTATTGCTTTCATTAATGCCTAGTTCATTCCTGCATGCAGTCGGTTGCATAATTTTGTCTAGTGTTGGATGGTTGCATAAATGTAACCGGATGGTAACATGCTTTCCGTGCTGTCAATCAGTAGCTTAAAATCTGTTGTTGGCCGGTAGTATCCGTACAACTGCTATCAGTACCCTTATTGTCACCTAACTACTCCTCCTATTAACTCCTTACGCAATTGGTCGGTAAGACAAAAAATGCTACCGATCAGTAGCATTTTAAAACTGATTCCAGAACAAGATTGGTTGTTACCAAGTCCTCATTTTGTTACTGGTTGGTAGCATCCGTACATGCTACCGGTCGATAGCATTTTGAGTGCTACATGTCGGTAACATCTAATGATGCTACGGACACCTTTGCATTGTTTCTCTATGTGTGACCCACTAATCCTACTACAGGTCAGTAGCATAAAATATGTTACCAGCCGGTTACATCTGTACCTAAGACCAACTCGTGAGCTACCTTATAAATCACAAAGAGTTGCATCCATCAACCGCTAGCACTCTGACCTATTAAGTTGTCCATTTTACAGGGGTATAAAAAATAGATAAAAGTTTTGAGGAAGTGGAGGAATATTTAGAGGGTTTTGAGGGAGTGGAGGAACGTTTAGAGGAATTCAAGGATTAGCAGTTTGTTGCACAACTAACAAAACAAAGAAATTTTATACATAAACAAAGGATTGAAACCCATGAAAACTACAAAAAACCTAAAATGCAAGAAAATTAATTAAAAAAAAAAGAGGGCTTACCTCTTCATCTCGACGACATCATGTATATTATCGTGATCCAAAAGCAAAAATTGCAATTTACAAGGGTAGTGCAAATCGCAAGTGTCAACAATGGAAAAAAATGTGTGGTTTGAAGAAAATGGTGGGGAAAAATGAGGGTCGCAGCTATTTTTTTGGTATCAGAGGACCGCGATCACAGTCTTAGGTTTAGGAATTTCCCATATCCAAAAAAATAGACTGTGATCGTATAAACCGTGATCATGGTTCGTGAAATTTGGGATTTGATGTCCACTTTTTGGTCCCCCAACTTGTTGCACTTACCCCATACATGTTACTAACAATTTCCTTTGTGCAGATAAGGGTCACAGATGCATCTATTTCTTGAGTGGGTGTCTTAGGGGCCTGTCAAGATAGGGGAGGGATTATTCACATAATCATTATGGGTTAGAGACAGTACACAAAGAGAGTATCGTTTTGTGGTCCTGACCTTAATTGTCCTTACATTAGTCATCCTTGTCCCTTTATATTTCATACACATTGCACACCCGACACCTTGCTTACATCTCACCATTTGGCACGTTGTTCATCCATATGCTTGATTTATGACACTTAAATTCACTTTACATGACATATTACCATCCTTGGCTGATTCCATCACTCGTAGGAAACGGTGTTAGTGTAAGGTTTTTCCCTAGCCAATGCCATCGCCCACGGGAGATGGTGTCATATATATGCTCACAAAATCCAGACATTTATGAAGGAAGGAAGCACAAATATTAGGAACTATCATCTACTTTTTTCTTTTCACCGACTTTGCATCTTCTCACTCAACTCTTAGTTCATCTTGCGGTTGGATTGGATTGGACACTCTTCGTCTTGGTTGGATTGCTTGCACTATTAGGTCATCTATAGTGATTCTAGGACATAAAACAATATTCCCCTTCTCCACATAATAATTATTCTCTCTCGATGTGTTGCTTCTATGGAGAGATAGATACATCAGTCACCAACCCAAAGGTAATTTCTCTAACTCTCTTTTTTCATTTTTCATAAGTTACTTCATTTCCCTTCCCTATTTCTCTATGTTAGTGACACAAAATCTATGCACTTGGGTACATTTCTAGGTCCTAAAAAAATGTTAGTGTTATCCATTTCTTGCACCCCTGTAAAATGGACAACATAACAGGTTTGATTGCTGGCAGTTGATGGATACAACTCTTTATGATTTATAAGGTAGCTCCAGCTTGCCATGGCGAAGGTCCGAGCTGATTGGTGGGAAAAAGTTACAGATAAAAGTCGTCGGTAGCATTTTATATATTACTGGCCGGTAACAGGTACGGATGCTACTGGCCAGTAGCATATTTTATGCTACCGACTGGTAACAGGATTGGTGGGTCACAGACAGAGAAATGACGCAAAGGCGTCAGTAGCATCATTAGAGCGAGAGAAAGAGAGAGTGAGAGTGAGAGAGAAAGTGAGAGAGAGTGTGAGAGAATGAAAAAAATAAAGAGAGAGTGTGATAAATAAAAAATTCATTCCATTGGTTGGTTCATGCAATCATATTATAAAAAATCTCCTTCTAATCATCCTTAATGATGTAGGAAGGATTCAATTTTGTTGCTTAATATTTTCTAGGACAAAATACTCTTTTTGGTCTCTGGGATCTTAAGGGACTAAAATGAAGCCTTATGGCACCAAAATGAAGCCTCCACAAGTGTTTACCAAACCACCCATACATGTTGACATAGTCATTTTGGTGCCAAGAGTCGTCATTTGCAAAATATTGCATTTGACAGCCTTACACTAACTCAAACTACACTATTTTGCACTTTTGGAAACAATAAAACACTGAGATAACCAAAAGGATATGGATAAAACCAATATAGGCATATGTAGAGGGTCCCGACGTGGAGGTTTAGGATCAAACAAAAGGTCTCTAGGTGCCACAAAGACCAATATATCACCCGTCGAAGTTATAACATTTTTGGTCTCCAGGATTTTAAGGGACTACGTCCAAACGAAGTATCCCGGAAGCAATGGCTCTATCCAGAACTAAAACGAATCCTCCACAAGCATTTACCAGGCCACCCAGACATGTTGGCACAGTCAATTCATTCAGTGCCAAGAGCCACTGTTTGCAAAATATTGCGTTTGACAACCTTACACTGACTCAAACTACATTATTTTGTTCTTTTACAAACAATAGAACATCGAGAGAACCAAAAGGAGATGGAGAAAACCGAGATATGATTCTCCAGAGGGTCCCTACATTGAGGTGTAGGATCAAATGAGAGGTCTCTAGGTGCCACAGAGACCGAGATATCACCCGTCGAAGTTATAGAGTTTTTTGGTCTCCAGGCTCTTAAGGGACTACGTCTGGATGAAGTAGCCCAGAAGAAACGGATCCATCTGGCACCGAGAAGAATCCTCCACAAGTATTTACCAAGCCACCTAGATGTGTTGGTGAAGTCATTTCATTCGGTGCCAAGAGCCACCGTTCGCAAAATATTGCATTTGACAACCTTACATTGACTCAAACTACACTATTTTGTGTTTTTACAAAAAATAAAAATTAAGACAATAGAAAGGAGATGGATAAAACCAATATATTTTTCTCTAGAGGGTCTCGATGCAGAGGTGTAGGATCAAATGATAGGTCTCTAGGTGCCACAAAGACCGAGATATCACTCGTCGAAGTTATAACATTTTTTAGTCTCTGGGCTCTTAAGGGACTACATTCAGATGAAGTAGCCTGGAAGTAATTGCTTTGTATGGCACAAAAATGAATCCTCCACAAGAATTTACCATGCCACTCAAACATTTTGGCATAGTCAGTTTGACGCTAAGAGCCATCGTTTGCAAAATATTGTGTTTGACAGCCTTATATTGACTCAAACTACACTATTTTACACTTTTGCAAACAATAGAACACCGAGAGAACCAAATAGTATATGGAGAAAACTGAGATAGGATTTTGTAAAGGGTCCCAACATGGAGGTGTAGGATCAAACGAGAGGTCTTTAGGTGCCACAGAGACTGAGATATCACCCGTCAAAGTTATAGCATTTTTCGGTCTCTGGGCTCTTAAGGGACTACATCTAGACAAAGTATCTCAGAAGCAAAGGCTCCGTCTCACACTGAAAAAAATCCTCCATAAGCATTTACCAGAACACTCAGATTTGTTTGTGCAGTCATCTTGGTGCCAAGAGCCACCGTTTGCAAAATATTGTATTTAACATCCATCCACTGACTTAAACTACACTATTTTGCGCATTTGCAAACAATAGAACACTGAGAGAACCAAAAGGAGATGGAGAAAACTGAGATATGATTCTCTAGAGGGTCCTAACATAGAGTTTTAGGATCAAACAAGACATCTCTAGGTGTCACAATGAATGATATATCACCCGTCGAAGTTACAACGTTTTTTGGTCTTCGGGCTCTTAAGAGACTACGTCCAAACGAAGTAGCCCGGAAGCAACGGCTCTGTCTGGCACCAAAATGAATCCTCCAAACTGAGAACCATATGATCCAAAACTTGAGAACTTGGTGATGGTGCCAAATCACACCCAAAATATTAGGGCCGTTTGGCATTCCTTGATCAAACTTCACTGGCATAATTGTTTGCAAACTACCTTTTCTAGGCAGTCATATGCAATGAATGAAGCCGAGTAATGAGAAGTCTTGCCCAGGGACATCTTGGGAGAAATCTTCCACCACCAACACATCTGATTGGGGGGGTATACATTTTTAGGTGCTATGGCATCTCTAGGGAGGCCTGGTTCGGAGTCGGACCACCCGATCCGGAGCCAAGAACCCATTCCCTATTGATCCCAATTCATTTTTTTAGCGCATACTTATGACGATCACAACTTGGAAGTTGGTCATCCAAATCAAGAACCATCTAAGCCAAAAATTGATCTAAAAAGGCCTCTAATCACACCCAATAATTTAGGGTCGTTGCATTTCTTGAGCCTTCATGGCATAATTGTTTGCAAACCACCTTTTCTAGGTAGTCCTAGGCAATGAACGGAGTTGAAGTAGTGAGAAGCATGCCTTGGGACATCATGGGAGCAAATTGACACCGTCAACGTGTCTGGTTGGGGGGGTATACACCTTTGGGTGCTATGGCGGGCTCTAGGTAGGCCCAGTTCAGAGTTGAACCACCCGATCCAGAGCCAAGAACCCCTTCCCTATTGATCCCAATTCACATTTTCAGCACAAACTTCTGGCGGTCACAACTTGGCTCTAGTCATCCAAACTGAGAACCATCTGAGCCAAAACTTATGTGATGGAGGCCTTCTAATCACACCCAATAATTCAAGGTTGTGGCATTCCTTGAGCCTTCGTGGCATAATTGTTTGCAAACTACCTTTTCTAGGCAATCCTAGGCAATGAACAGAGCCGAGTAGTGAGAAGTCATGCCTTGAGACATCGTGGGAGTGAATTGCCACCACCAATGCGTCCGGTTGGGGGGGTATATGCCTTTGGGTGCTATGGCGGGCTCCAGGTAGGCCTGGTTTGGAGTCGGACCACCTGATCCGGAGCCAAGAACCCCTTCCCTATTGATCCCAATTCACATTTTCAGCACAAACTTCTAGCGGTCACAACTTGGTGCTTGGTCATCCAAACTGAGAACTGTCTGAGCCAAAAATTGAGCAAAGGAGGCCTCTAATTACACCCAATAATTCAGGTCCGTGGCATTCCTTGAGACTTCGTGGCATAATTAGTTGTAAACTACCTTTTCTAGGCAGTCCTAGACAATGAACGGAGTCGAGTAGTGAGAAGTCACACCCCAAGATGTTGTGGGAGTGAACTGCCACCGCCAACACTTCCAATTGAGGGGTATACATCTTTGGATGCTATAGCGGGCTCCAGGTAAGCCCGGTTTGGAGTCAGACCGCCCGATCTGGAGCCAAGAATGCCCTTCATAGGTACATAAACCATTAGTTATTTCTCTTTGCTTGGAAAATAATGAAAGCTTTTCTTTTCTTCAAGAATATAAAATTATCTACTAACAGTGCCAACCACGTGAAGGTATAAGCTTTTATGGCATCACTAACCTGCATAAAAGTGTTATTCAAAGTAATTTAAGTTGAATCAAAACCATACTAGATATATACAAAATACACAAATTTAATAAAATATATGAACTTGAATCTAGTATACAAATTTAAAAAACTTCAAAGAAATATATACCAGACAAGCATGTAAATTCATTCCAATGAACCATCAGGATTGGATCTACTAACAGTGCCAACCACGTGAAGGTAGAAGCTTTTATGGCACCACTAACTTGCATAAAAGTGTTAGTCAAAGTAATTTAAGTTGAATCAAAACCATACTAGATATATACAAAATACACAAATTTAATAAAATATATGAACTTGAATCTAGTAGACAAATTTAAAAACTTCAAAGAAATATATACCAAATGAGCATGTAAATTCATTCCAATGAACCATCAGGATCGGATCTACTTTGAATAGTTGACAAAATTGCTTCATGATCTGACTCTTCAAACCTTCCAAAGAATCTTGTTATTAGGCCTTCCTCGATATCTATACAGCTGAATATTTTTCGCTAGAACTAGATGCGAATATAAGAGTATTTTCTTGTGTGTCTCAAAGTCTTCAAACACCCAAACAGAGGAATTTTTTAATGGATACTGTCGAATCCAAGTTCCAGTAACTACCACTGACACTATAGGGTAATCAATATCTTCGCCATCTATAACAGAAGAAGGAAACTTCTTTCTTTCCTCGATGCAACGACATAAGAAATAGTTTGTTCCTTCTTCATTGTCTTTTATCGCAATAACTACAAACACATGTCCTACAAAAAAATAAAGGTTTCAACTCAAATTTAAATTACATATTAATTTCAATGGACATAACTCAATACAAAAATTGTAAATAACCATTTACCTTGTCGCACCAAAATTGAAATGTTGTCAAATTCCTTGGATGTTGCAACTTCATCTGGAGAAACAAGTCGTGATGCCTGTGGAAGTTGATAACTGGGAAGCGGAGTTAGAGGCCTACAAATCCATCCATCCACCCATTCTTGTGAATCACACTCAATAGTGGTAAATTTGATACAAGATGCACAAAAACATGCCAACTTTCTTGTCCATGTGGCCCACGAAGTAGCATTTGAGCTACAAAATGAGTGTAGATCACTGGACCCTGTGAGTGTCATACAATCCTCGTAGTTAGCAATTTTTTATTCCTCTATCAACCAAAAATATCTACGAACTGTGGAATTTTCTTGAGAACCATGGGCCATGTTGTCAATACACCATTCCACTATGTTCTTTGCATCTTTCAATTTAGCACCATCTTTGTACTTCAACTCTTCTCTTGCAAGAGCTCTTTTCACACATGCCCCTGCACCGTCATGCTCTCCTTTTCCATGTCCAGCCTCAATGAAACTCCAAATATGTTGCACACCCATCTTGATGTGCATCCTTCTCATCCAATAAAACATTTTTGCATTCTTAAACCAAGAAATACAATTATCTGACCATATATAATGTTGATTGAAGTAGATGTCCCTATCAGACAAGTTTCCATAAAATAACTGGAAACACCCTTGCATAAATTCAGTAGAATGAGTCCGATCATCACTGATATAAAAGTGGTACTCTCTTAAAAAAATTCAATCATTCTTTGTACTGTAAGGATAATGTATAAATGCTATATGCACAAAAATGACAACCTGTACTGAGTTGTAATATTGTGATTGAACCTCCATTTGTGGTTGCAACATGTAATTCTCTACAAAATTGACCACTGAAACAATAGTACCAATAGGAAATGTGTCCTTGCATATCTTGAATTGTTCATCTAACCATCAAGCTCTGTGTGTATGCCTAGCATACTCATAAACAATTTCATCTTTAAATTTTCTCATAAATTGAAAAACAAGTATATGTTCTGTAACTATCTCACACCGTTTAGACTCATTTCCATATTTCAATTGGTATGGTACTGATTTATATTTATTAAACCCATATAAATTATGTCCTATTGCACTTCCAATTTCCTCATGGATGCAACTTTCCAATTTAGGTAATCCGTCGCACGTACCACAATTTCCATCTAAACAAGACTATAAAAAAAGTGTCCAACTTCTCTTTCACAAAATATCGTAGGAATGAAATCCCTGGAAGATATTGGTGGAACTTGAACACCACATTCCGGTAACATAGTTTTAAAATGCAAATAAGAACGAATACATCAAAAATTATCATAATGCATTGCAAATTCAACATGTTGCCTACAACAAGTGGTGCGAGTGTGGTTGATTTTCACATAGAATGGTTTCAACATTTCAAAAAAATGTTGACTAATTTTAATTTCTGGATGCTCATGTTCAAACTTACGAAAAAATTGAGTTTGAGTCATATCTAAGAAATGATTTGGATGTGGTTCGCAATTAGTAGAACCAACTCTCAATTTTACAACATCTCTTATATTAGGTGAAACTCTAGTGTTACCATGCCAAAATTGAACAACTTCTCTTATAACATCTGATATATCTTTGTCTTTACTCGGTGCTCTAGCAAAATATGCCCAAAAAATAGTGTTATTGGGTGATTGAAGGATATTACGCCTTTCAATTACTTTCATTAGAGTTTTTCGATTAACTTTCAACATTCGGCTTGTTTGCCTAATCAAACCTTATTTTTTTGTTGATTCACTTACAACACTAGTAGCAAGTACACGATGCATGACATTACTATCCCTTGTGCGTCTCTTGACACCAACAATGTGATATGCATCATGTAGGTTTTCAACAATTACAAAGGTTTGACCACGTATATTAGATGTTGTCAATCCTAAGGTGTTTAATGTAGGTCTCATTTTATTCAATTTCATCAAACTAACCAACAACTGACATCTTTGGGAATCATTTAAAATTTCAAAATGATTATCCTAAATTTCAGTGGCTTTTCTTTTTATTTTCCGTTCAGAAATTTTGTCAGACATTGGTTTCAAAATGTTCTCATCAATTTCAATAAAATAATTAGGTCTCTTTTGTAAAATCCTAGGAGGTGTTTTTGCCAAATTTTGGTTGTCTACGGTTTCAAAATGAATTTCCTAATTCACATTTTCATTGTCTCCTTCAATTTCAACATCAACTACATCACAAGTATTTAATTCATCTTCATCATGAGTATTTAATTCATCTTCAACATTGACAGTAAAAACATTACCTGGTTCCTCATTTCTTACAATAGTAGGGGTTGAAGATGAACCTCTTCTTGATTCACAAAGTTTCCACATTCGCTCCAAATTTTACAATCTTTTTACCTCTAATTCCTCTGGTGTTTTTTTACTTATTGATTTCCTTTTTGAACTTTTTTCTTGTCTCCCATGATGTTTCAATCGATGTAGGACAACTCCAAACGATGCAGGACACCTTAAAAATAGTAAAAAATAGCTTCTGATGACAAGAAAAAAGTGCAAGAGGTGGCATAATTTCACAGAAATTCATACAGTCAGGTCAGAGAATAAAAACACATGGTGAATTAGATGTTGGGATTCATGTAAATATGATTCTAAGAACCATGATCGTGGTTTATAAACCGTGATCACAGTTCGTTTACCAAAAGGTCAATTTAGAACCACGATTGTCGCAGTCCTCCTGACTGTATCATCAAATCCGACCCTCAAGGCTCAGGAAATCTCTGTTTTTCCCAAACCTAAGCTTTGGGAGGTCATTATGGTGTGTGAAAGGCTAAAACATCAAATTTTCTCTTCCGCGGACTTGAACCATGCCGAAAAATCAAAAACATGTCACAAAAATGGTACCATCACGTAGGGGAGACTGTTAGCTTCGTAGAAATATTGATTTTAAAGTGAATAGAATATGATAAATATCATTTTATAATTTTTTACTAATAGTAGGTCTTTAAGACACTTTTTCTTGTGAATGTTCATGTCTACGTTTAAGACTGCAACTTTTGTTTCACTTATCAAAATGTGATAAAACCTATACCATCCCAACCGTGGTGAAATTCTATACATGTTCAAAAAAAGTATTTGATTTCGATATTTTTTGATGAAGTTATGGAGGGAAAATGGAAAGTGCTCCATTTTCTTTATGTTTTCAGACCACTTTCACGGAAAAAATCATTAAAAAAATATATTTCTCAAAAAATACAAAATAAAATCTATCCCAAGATAGATAACGACATCTAACTTTTCATTGAAGGAAAAAATATATCAATTTTTGGTCATCCAAATCGCAGGCAAACTGACTACAATCTTATAGGATTTTTCAAAAAAAAAACCAAGTCATTGAATTTTGAGTGTTTAGTATAGCTAAACTTGTCCATTTTTAAAAAAAGTAGTTTAGAAACTATATTCTGAATGCTAGAATTCATTTTTATATAAACTTTTCTAATTTTGAGTGCACGCATTGCTAATAATCCCTACAAGTTGAGATTTCACTATTTTTTGCAATATGACATCCTCTTATGACCCATTTTTGGCCCCCCAACTTGCTGCACTTACCCTATGAAAGATGAAAAGTGAAAAATTAGGTGTATACAATCATTTTCTATATCATGCAACATATCATGAAATATATCAGTCATGACACGTTGATATGTGGCTCCTACATTCTTAAGGCCAAAAGACATGACCTAATAATAGAAGGTACCCCAAGGAGTAGTAAATGTAGTGTTATGTTGATCCTCTTCACCTATTTTTATTTTATTGTATCAAAAAATCCATCCATGAGGGATACCATTTCATGACATGTGGTAGAATCGATAATCATTTCGATATTAGGAAGAGCAAAATCATCCTTAGGGCATGTCTTATGATTTAACAAAAATAGAACTTATGCCAAACCCTAATTACATAGTAACTGAATGTAAACTATGATATACAATAGCTAGCTATACTATGACACAAGCAATAAACAAGTAAACATGAAACCATAAGTGCAAGATATAGAGGAAAGGACTTAGCTAGTTTTCGTTTGATCTGAGATTGATGCAAACTAGGAAAAGTGTTGAACAAGAGGTGATTTGAGTCGTCAGTGCTTAGAATAAATTCTGTAAGTAATGAAATAGGCTAGATGCGGGCGTCTGGACTGGTCAGGGGTGCCTAGGTGCCATAGTCTTCTACTTTACGCCCATGACTGTGAAAAATGGTGGGAACCTAGTTTTTATAGTGTCGCAAAAATGTTGCAAATAGTTGATGTTGATTGTTTGTATGTCGCTCCTTGATTGCCGAGTGTACCTATAACCTGCAAAATAGATGTTCACATGCAAAACCCATAAAACCGCATCAAATCGAAAAAATAAATATGCAATATGGGGAGTCAGACGGACCCCAATGGTCACCAGATAGAGTGACCTTATGATTGAGCGCTACACTACATCTCATAATCCATGCAGTTCTTGTGAGTGTATGAAAGAATCATGTCCTAGGATGCCTTTGTGTAAGTGTTATCCAAAATTTACCCCAAGGTGAATTTTGATAACTTACATATTTTATTTAAACTTGAACATGCAAAAATGGTGAAAACACAAAAAAAATGGATTTTGGAGGCACCCCTTTGCTTTTCTCTAACTTCCCCATTCAAGGAAAATCTAAGCAGTTAGCGAAAATTTTCTAAAAATTTGAAAAAACTGAAAAAGGACCTATTTTAATGTATTGCGGGTCTAAGGGCTACGGGTGGAACGGATGCAGATGGAACTAGGGTTCCTTGTCCTTGACTTGGGTCCAAAATGCTATGGAAACAATGCATTATGGAAAAGGTGGAAGTTTGTTGCCCAGGCGGTCCAGGTTCCATCGAGCCACAAGTTCCCTGAAAAGCCGCAATGTTCGATTTGCAAAAGGATTGAAGCGGGTCCTTTGCGTCATAAAAAAGGCGGAAGTTTGTGGCCCGAGCGACACAAGTTCCATTGGGCCACAATTTACCCAAAATGTCAACTTGTTTGATTTGCAAATGAATGGAGTGGGCACAATGTATTGTGGAAAAGTCAGGTCCCCAAGGCCCGGGTAGTTCAAGTACTACAAGGACGTGAGTTCCTCGCAGAGGTAAAACTTTTACACATTAAGGAGATAGAGTACAATGAGGATAAGGCAGAAGTTCAGCATTTAAACGATAAAAGTGTCACAGGGACATGAGTTCCCCTAAAACTGGAAATACCCGCAATACAAAGGGAAAGTGGTTTAATGCAGATTATAAAAGCCCGCGTGGAACACCCCGACCCTGATCTTCAAATGGGCATAACTTTTGACCCGAAGCTCCGATTTTGACAAAATTGGACTTTTCAAAAAGCTCTCAACATCCTCTACGCCAAAAAAATGGATTTATTATTTTTATTAAGGATATAAGGGTAATATAAAGAAACATATCCAACTCTAAAAATTTCAATATTTAGTCCCGTAAAATGCAAGAAATCCCTGACAAACTCAAAAATAGTTGTTCACACTCAGAGGGTCATAACTTAAGAAATTTTCAATGGATTTTCACAAAATTAGTCTCATTGGAATCTTGGTTCCAAGCTTGACACACAAAATCAATATATGCATAAATTGATGAAGTTTTGATGGTGATATTTAAGGAAAACGATCCCAATTCTGTTTGGTTGTTGAAAAGTGGTTGGAGAAGCATTTAATGAGCATATGCAATCATTCTTCACTGCTACAAGTTATAGGGAACCTTGATATTACTTGTGTAGGTCCAAAACCACCAACCAAACTCATTTATCATGACTTGTAATTGATGGGAAAGGTAATTTCAGGAATTGCATCCCATCTCTCTCTCCTCTTAAAATTCTAGAAATTGGAGTGTTGAGCCCATTGTAAAGGAGGATAGTTTGAATAGAAAAAATATTTCATTTTGGTTTTGTCAATACAATGTACTGCACGACCTTGTAGTGGACTCCTTGCATGGTGATCCATGCCTTCCTTTGTAATAGTTTGGACTATGCATATTAATGAATCAATAGATTCAAGTTTGTAGATGTATCTTCCCCTGCTGAGTTTGTTGCATTCTCCTTGCCTCTCTAATCTTATTACAGATGTGTGTGTCTATTATGTAATCTTGCAGGGACCTATTATTATTGCATATGCATGAAAATGTGTTGTGAATGATGTTATTAGACTGTGGAGAACTGTCATCACCCTCTCTGATATGTATTTTGATTCCACTTTCACGCATTGGAGATTGTCCTCATTCCCTTCTTTTGGTGCATCACCTCTGTAGTGTAGTTTTCCTTCATTTTCATGTTAATTCTCTCTCCCCAGTCTCTTGGAAATTTTAGGATAGAGATAGTTAGTAGCTTCATATTAGTAGAGTTAGTTTGCACTAGGATTAGGAAGAAGAACCAACTTTCTATGAAGGTCTATCTCAGGTAGCAAGTCCCACAACTTAGAGATAATACCCATGTTACCCTAGATAGCGGGATAGATTTTCGACAAGATAAAAATATGTGGATGAAATAGAATAAACTTTCCCTTTTTTTGTATTGTATGTAGAAAATGCAATCCCTTGTCCCTTGAATGGATGCTAAATGGATGCCTTTGAGTGCATTTGGATGCAAGTTTAGGTGATAGATAATATGCTTAGAGCTTGGTTCTTTAATTTGATCACATAGCTATGTATTTATATGATTCCCTTGGTTGAAATTTGTAATTGACAACTAGAAGGCCGACCCATAAGAAAATAATATGCCCAAAATATAAAAAGGCCCAAAAAGAGCGAGTAAGGTGGAAAGAGGTCAGGCACGCCAAGAGGGGACGAGGGCACCTAGGCGCTAGCATCCTAACTAAGCCCTAGTTTTCAAAGTCATAAAAGATAAGAAAATAAAGTTTCAACTAGGTCGTATGGCATGTAAGATAAAATAGAAAATAATAAATACAGACAAAAGGCCAAATATAGATGTCAATTAGTAGTTTTCTTGCCTAGGAATCATGTAAATGCTAGTATGCTTTTAGGACCTAAAAATGTACCCAAGTGTGTGATTTTGTGTCTACATTTCCCCCCACTTTATGTTATTGAGCGAATACTCGATAACATAAAGTAATTAGAAAATGTGTACTTTTTCATCTGGTAGAGTGTGATGGTGATAGCATGCCGAAGAGACAAGTGAAAGCGTGAAGCAGTAAAAATGAAGCGTGGAAATTAAGAAGAGAAAGTGACCCTAGGGGTGAAGTGTGTTGTGTTGTACCGTGTTGTACCTATTGTTGTGTTTGATTTCATCCTTGATGTAGATTTATTTCTTATTGCGTATTAAGGACAGACCTGTAAAAAAAGATCAAAAGAGTAGTCAAAGTTATGTATTATGAAAACTCTGTAAACGTGTGTAAAAGTATGTAAAAGTATGTAAAAAGGAAAGTGTGCACGTGATGTATAGAAGTGTAAAGGATAGAAAATGTCCTGAAAATGTTGCATAGAGTGAGTTTTTTAGCAATCTCATGCCAAGTGCAAGTTTTTTGGGTGATTTCACGCCAAGCACGAGATATTTGGGAGATCTCACACTAAGCACGAGTTTTTTAGGTGATCTCACACCACGTGAGAAGAGTGTTTGGGAGAGAGGTCTAGTGTTACTCTCCTTCCATGAATACTTCCTGAATAAACACCACTACAGATGGTGTGTCCCTATTTTGTTCTGAGTTGTACCGAATTAGTTATGAATTTGTTCTGAGTTGATTGCAATGGAGATAGAATGCACTTTGTTTCTCGAGGATTGTACATGTACTTATAGACACTAAATCACGCACTTGGGTACATTTCTAGGTCCTAATCACACGCATTGCATTCATATGTTTTTTAAGGGAGAAAATTACTAATTGATCACTATATTTGGCCTCTTAGGTTTCTTTCTGTTCACCCTTCTAGCCTCATAAACCCTACTTCCTAGTTTCACTCTCGATACTTCACTTTATCTGGCTCTAGACACCATCGACCAGCTAAGAGACCAGCACCCAGGAGCCATCATCCCCTCTAGGGGCCCTAGACCTCTTTGTATCTTACTCGCTCCTTTTGGGTCCTTTCTAGCTATTGAACATCCTTATCTCTTAGGGGTTGGCCTTTTAGTGATTAATTACAAAATTAAAGCAAGGGAAGCATATAAATACCTTGTTATGGGATCAAATTAAAGGACCAATTTCTAAATCTACTATCACCACCTAAGGTTGCATCCAAAGGCATCTAGAGAACATCATTGCATCCATCTAGCTTCATCTAAGGGATAAGGGATGGTTATTCTGCATACACTTTATATGAGGGGAAGTTTATTTTTCCATGCACACATCTATTTACATATTTTACATCTAGTTACTTTCTCGCTATCAAGTGTGACACGTGTAAGAGCCTCCTATGGCATAATTATGCACAAACACATAGAACTACATTGGGTCTGATGTGTAGTGCAGCACTCAGTTGTAAGATCACTTGTTTGGCAACTGAGAACAGTCTGACCCCTCATTTTACATATTTATTTTTTAGGATTTGATGTGCTTTTGAGGGTTTTGCAGGTGGTCTTCTTTATTGCAGGTTATCAATGATATCAGTGATCATAGTGTGACATTATAGTGACAGACAGTGAGGGTTTCAGATAAGTTCACGACCCTGTAAAATTCAATCTTTGAACATCTACACAGACCTTGGCACTAATAGAGGGATCCTAGCATCCAGGTGCCACAGTACCAGTCTAGGCACCTTGGTACCTACTTCTCTTGAACTCCTGCATTTTTCTGGGCTCGGTTGTGACATCTTACACTTTTATTTTTCCAGTCTTCCACCTTCACACACTACCGAGGTTATTACGAAATCAGCTAAATGTTCTAACTCTTCATCGCATTTAGGGTTTTATTTTTTTTGCTTATTGTTTAGGTCAAATCTATACTTCATTGTTATATTATTGCTATATCTTTTGTTATAGCCTATCTAATAATTTAACTAATAAGGCCCAAATAGTTTATTTTTGTTAAATTAGTACTGTAATGATATGAGAAAATAGTTGTATCTGCCCCCAAGACATAGGCACCCAAGGGAGGTTAGGAGTGCCCAGGTGCTAGTTTCAGAATCTGGGTGCTGGTGTCTATGTTGAATTGAGGACCCAAGTCAGATTATGTGTCATTTTTGTAACCATAGCTTGTGTTGATTCTATATTGTGCATTTATTAACTATAGCTCTAAGTTGTTATATTGGGTGATTGATTCACCCAATGTATTCCCCCCCATTTGGGGTGCATGTGACGCTAATAGGAGCACGTGATCTAAAGAAGAGGACCTGAAATTGATGTGAAGTGGATACCCTATAGGGGGAGGGGATGTGCATGGTAGAAACCAAGGCACATGCAAAAAAATGGATAGTAACATGTGTTAGTGCAATCAAAACTAGTATGTAAGTAGAAGATAATGTGCAATCAAACAAGCAAGAAGACAAGATGGACCGTAAAAAGTGGGCTTCAGACATGGGACATCACTCAAAATGTTACAAGACAATCAGGGCCGAAGCGGCCAAAAGCATACAATGTGCTTACATCACAAAGGGCATAGCCCGCAAACAATAACATATAATGGAAAACAATGAAAAACAATGTCAAGCAAAATGTCTAATAAACATGGTGGAAAATACTCTTGCAAGGAAAATGTTGCACACGAAGCACCTGTTAACATGTTAGGAAGATAAGGAATATGTCAAAGCATGTATAGATCATTGAAAAGTAATGTGCTAGTAAGAAGATGTAGTAAATAATGAAACTATAACACATGTGATGTATAAGAGTAGTAAATATAGATGCCCCTAGGATTCTCGGTAGGACTAGTAAGAGGTACAACGCCAACCATCATTTTTACATGTAAATATCTGTAGGAAGTGTGCATTCACAACTAAAGACCAAGTGAATGCGCATGTGTATATAAAAAATATATTGACATACTAAGTCTTTGTCTAGCATGGGAAACAAAGTGTACATGTAAGTATAAACAAGCAATAATGAGTGTGACCAAAATATGCAATATGTTGTGTATAAGTGAGATGGAATTATATGCAATGTGAATGTGATAGGAGTAACGTTCCCCCCAATGGATGTGGATGATTATGAGATGAGGTTCGTCTATAAAAGACCCCTCGATAATCAAGAATGAACCATAGAACAAGAGTGTGTCATCAGGAAATTGTTAGATAATGTGCGCCAGAAAGATAGATCATGAATCATAAAGTGTAAAAAAGTTAATTTGATGAGGTTCATTTCGCATTTAGACCCTTGGTAATCGAGTATGAACCATGGAACCTTAGTGCATCATAGGGTAATGATGATAAAAAATGTGTATCAAGTATTGTAAGATGAATTAGAAATATTTAGATATGAAACACATAGCATAATAGTAGAAATGATAGAGACCTGATGATGCTAGGAGGGAGGGAGAGTGAGCATGATGCCCCATAAGTGTATGATGTGTATAAGGATTAAGTAAAATCATCTAGAATATTATCATTGTCAGGATCATATCCTATTCGATCTGGGTTGGAAACTTGATAAGCAATAGTGTGGGGTTGATCATATAAAGAGCCATTGCGATGTAAATTGTATGTGCCCATAACATATTCTTCAACAGTGAAAGGTGGTTGTAGACAATCATGTGCATGCCAGTGTGTGATATTTTGAGTATAGCCAATGAATGAATCATTATAAAAAAAATGTGGACAAAAGGTATGGGAAATGTGATACTAGTATGATTAGGATCCAAATTTCCACCAATGTAGTCAATCCAAGACTGACCAAGTGTAAGTGGAGAGGAACGAGGAGAACTTGCAAGGAAGAATGTCAAATGAAGGACGCGAACGCCATAAGCAACATGTTGGTTATAGAATTTGAGCTTGAAAACAAGCAACAGTCAGGGGACATCAGTCCCTCCTCTTTATGGGAGAGGTTCCCTTATTAAACACACAACTAATAAAAAAATCTACGTATTTATAAATGTGTAAACTATCAATATTTTAACGAGGGTTTTGATGCTTCAGAGGTGTTTATCTCATATATTTTCAATAGATAGAAAGAGGAAGCAGATGGAACGTAATTCACAAAGATAAAGAGAAGAGCACTTTCAGACACATAGATTGCAAAATGATATCTTACTTATGCTTGATAAAGTGACAACATTTAAACCATGTATATATAAACATAGGATTTATATGCAATATACACAAGGTTCTAATCTCAACATCAACTGGAAGACACAAAGTTCCTATTCAGATACACATAGCTTCTTATGAATCAGATTGAGAATAGAGAAGATAGAGCACAGGAAAAGATGAAATTTCTTCTATATTGATGAGCAATTTAGTGCTTTTACATCCTAGACATCAAAAATCGGATCCCTCCAAATGACAAGAAAAGCTCTTTAAATAGATTTAGGGACGATTACAAAAGAACATTTTCAGTTTCCCTTCTTTTAACCCAAAGATTAATATCTAATTAAGTATTCAAACATCAATTTGTCCTTTGCTTACATAACATATGGCTAAAGAGAAAATATCCACCTTAATTAGATACTTTAAATAAAATAGGAAACTAAGAACTAGGAGTTGAGACATTTGAAGAGCTGTCTTATAACACCCTTTGTTTTGAGCACTTGGTTTCTAAATATTTTCAACGCCTCTGCTATGTCCATGCCCCGGGGAATTATTGTATTCGTAGTTACATGAGTCCAACTTCCCAGAAACTTCTCCATCTCTTTTCCAAATTCCAGCATTTTCTAAGAACTCCTAATTAGCTTCCGTGATAGCTTCCTGCAGTGTGCAAATTTCTTTCATCTTCTCTTTGGATATGGTATCTTGTTTGAACATGTCTTCTCTAACAAATTTCTTGAATTGATATTTGATTTCTTGAACTGAGAATTTATCTCTTGAATTCTTCTTGAAAATATGGCAGTGAATATCATGAAAGGTAGATGTGACACAAGATTTAAAATATTCTCCCTTTTGCAACATGTTCCTGAGTTCTCCAATGGATTCTTCAAGAACCTTTATCTTCCAGTCAATGTTGAAAACCCACTGCTTAGACAAATTCAATTTTGCATCATCAAATACTTTGCTTCGCCAAGAGGATTTACACATCTGTATCACTCATTAATCAAAGATCTTGGATACATTCACTCCACAACTTCAACTCCCTATCTAAACCACTGAGTGTCGTGGTAAAATTTAACTGAATTTTAGCAATTATCTCATATGCTTTACATGTTTCCTCAATGAAATTTAAACCTGTGATTATCATGTCATCAACTAAGGCTTCCATTTCCTTTCCATAAGTGGCATGCTTATGAATATCTTTAATAGCCTGAAATTCATCATTAGACAGAATGGCAGGTGGTGGAATTGAGGATAAGGGAGTTGGATCAAGTACCTTATCCTCTGCCAATAAGGATCTGATGAAATTTGATAGAATTTGATTTTTCTCCTCCAACTATTCCTATGTTTGCTTACCTTTTTCAACCATTTCAATTACTCTAGACAGTTGTCTCCTTTAGGTTGTGCACTTCACTCTCAAGTGTTTATTCTCTAAGGGGAATCCTTGTTAATTCCAAATCACCTACCAATATGTCCTTTTCATCTTTTTCAAATTTTAGGCTTAGCAATTTCCATGAATTGTTGGCCTTGAGAATTTGATACTAATCTGGATGTGACCTTAGCCTTTTTTGTAGGTGGGGGAGGAGTAGAACCAAGTAGAGTTTCCACTACATCAAACTTATGAGAAACAATATTAGAAGTGAGGTTCCTTTTCTTACTTTCCAACAATGGTTACACCCAAGAAAAATACGAACTGGAAGTGGATGGGACAATGGGCCAAGTGTAAGTGTGCTCATTACACTCAAAGTTTTTACAACAACCACTTCTAGCACAAATGTCTCAGTTTAAGTGGTGTGCGCTTCCTTGAATGAGACTTCCTTAGTATATGTTTCTAAAACACTCATAGATTCTAAGACTTGGCTCTTCAATTGCTCTTCTTTTTAACTGCTACCCTCAGGATTTTTCTTCTCCTATTTGTCTTGCTCTTTTTCCTAGTTTTCATCATCACAAAGATCTACAAATCTTTCAATACCAAGCATTGTTTCTAATTTATTTGGAGAATATAGCTTCTCACTCTCTTGAATTGCTTCCTCCCTCCTCTCATCCTTCTTGGCATTTCGTTATGTGCACCAGAGTTAAAATTTTAGGTGGAGAGGGAACATATTGCTCCTGTGATATAGGAGTCAGTATAGGAATTTCTTTTTGAGGGGTGGAGGTTTCTTGAGAAGAAGATCTGGACTTGCCTGCTCTAAAAATTTTCATTTTCCTATCAAACCAAAGTTTGGTGCTTACCAATACAGGTTTTATGAGTTCCTTCAAATCATCTCTCTCTTGACAAACCAATCAATGGTTTCAATAGGAGTTTGTTTGATGGACCTTTCATATTCAAGGGATTGTAGTTCTTCATCATCATCTTGAATTCCTTCAAGAACCTTGTACACATGAAAATATTTAATTTGTTACAGGGACAATCTACCATAATATCTTCTTCGAGCTTCATAATCATCCCAGTAGTCTTCAATATCAACAAGATGATAAAATCCCATTCTAAAATGGGTGGCAATAAAACCCTTGATATCAAAACAAGTCCTTGGTTTTCAATAGTGAAGAGTGAAGGGAGCAATTGTCATGTTAACATTTTGGGCATCTAAAGCAGACCTACAAGTGTAGCTACCTAATGTGATTGGGAACTAGATGCCTACAATATTTTTTTCCCTACAAGTTCTATGGAGCTTATCCAACTGCCTACATATTTCAACTAAGGCCATCTTGTCACTACAATACATTGGGATTTTTAAAGGTGTTCCCTTAAATCCAGCCAACCGTATAAAAGATAATTTCCTAAATTGAGTGTAATGAATACCATAGACATCAATCAATTGTTTTGCTTCATCTGAGAATCTTTGAGTAGTTTCACCCTCTAGAAATTTGACAATATACATGGTGAATGCATCTTTCACCCTTCTGAAGTGATGGTTATTGATCTTCAAAGTTAATTGTGGACAATACTCATAAATAGGAGCATATTTCTTGTCTTTAACAGAGGAGAAACCCAACCATTCTCTGTATGCAACAATAGAATACATCAAGTAAGACGTCATATGAAAAGTCTTGGTTCTTTGGACATTTGCAAGCTGCTTAGTGAGGCTATCATAGATTATCTCTACCCAATTCAATATTTTTTTGCCTTCACATATAATATTTATGTAAGGGCACAACCAATAATGAAACTCATTAGTAGAGGGCATCCACATTATTCTAGCAAGGAGAGTGATGATATCTGACAAATCTTCCTTAAAATCAACCCTATGCATAGTCTTTGGCAGCCTTGAAGATCTTTTCTTTGGATTCTTAAACCAAGACTTAGCCACTCTACTCTTATATTGCTCATTGTCCTAATAATAGAGCAACTGAGCCTGGTCTTGGGTGGGGGTGTTTGAATTTTCAGCGGAAGGAATTCTAAGGGCAGTACTAATACAATTAACATCCAATCGAGCCAAAACCTGTTCGTAAGGATCAATGATTTCCTTTGTCTCTAGATTGAAGCATGAACTACATGCTAGCACGGTATCAACACATTGAACCAAAATTGGAAAACCCCCTACATGAGTAATTTCACTCTCCTTAACTAGTTGAGCAATAGGAGTAGGGTTTTGGCAGTCAATTCGAGCCCATAAATCATCCAAGTAGAGGTGTTGAGCTTTACTATCTCCTATGTTTGGTATGGTTGTCTCCAAATATGATAAATGCTCGTACCCTTTATATTTGATCTTCATTGTATGGTAGGAGTAATGAACTTCTTTATTCCTCTAGATTTTGCTTTCAACAGTTCCCAAAATTGAGTGCACCTGCAAATTTAAAAAAGACTGGAACAGGGAATTAGCTATGGCTACAAACAGTGGAAAGTGAGAGAATAGTACATAAGACAACAACAAATACAAAGGGTGTGGTAAAAATATTTGATTACCATGGCTATTTATACAAATTTTCATTTGAGTAGGATGGCGGGGGGAAATTAATACGACAATTAATGCTTTATACTAACCCAAGACAGTGGCAAGTGGAAAAGGCAGAGAAAATGCACACAACTGGGCCATGGGACAATGGGACACCTAGGATACGACAAGATAAAAAACCCGCAGTGAATGAAAAGTGGAAAAAATGGACTTGTGGGGAAATGGAGGTCAGGGAGCACTCGGGACATGCAGGATGCAATGGGCTGAAATGTTCGCAATACACTAGAATCAGGTAAGTCAGAAAAAACTTGCACAGACGGTCCTCAAGACATTGGCACGTGATTTATCTGAAAATTTGAAACACCCGCAAATGAAGTGAAAATCAATGTAATGCGGAGAAAACAGGGAATCGGGGAACAGGGAGCCCGATGGAACTTGGGACGTGAGGGACATTAAAACCCAAAATATCCGCATAACAAAGGAAGACTCTAAAAAACTCAAAAATTCAAAAAAATGACTAACTGTTTAAAAATGACTCTTCCTTCACGGATTTTCACAAGGACATTTTGATAGTCATCTTACCAAAAAAAAATAAAACTGAGACAAAAATACACAATTTTTGGGAAAGGTGACAACAGTTGGCTCTTTCTGTGGATGAACTGACTTGAACAGAAGAGAACAAGGCATGACTAAGAACTCTAGAATATCTAGGACATGACCAGGACAAAACCATTGGGCAAAAAGAGTCAAGGATGAAACAATACAGAAGACACACACACAACAAAGAGACACCACACAAAACCAAAAATAGGAACTACACAAAATTGTACAAAGGACTTCCTAGTGATCTAGGACTGAAACAACTTTAGATATTGCCCACTATATGGTAGTATAAGAGAAGTTCCATCCATATAGTTTGAATAAAATTATTTTTATCTAGCAAAATGTCTGATTTTGAAAGGACCCAGCCAAAAAGAATCAAAATTACCTTGAATTCCTCGAGGTTCTCGCCTTTTGTCCCAGAGTAGGACAACGTCACCAACCTGGAAGTCCCTGGGTCTGGATTTCTTGTCAAATAGTTGTTTCACCTTTTACTGGTGTCCAGTAATCCTATCCACCACTTGCAACCTATTTTCATCCAACCTCTGTAGGTAAATGATTATTTTCTCTAAAGCACTAGTGAAATTTGAGTCTTCGATGGCCTTCATCAACTGTAAGGTTGGCAATTTTGCAGTCACTCGTAGTTGATCTTCAGTTCCGTAGACCACCTAGAAAGGATACATCTCAATTGCTCTTTTGGGTGTGATTCTATCTTCCCAAAGAGA